>JAVSCE010009188.1:0-22485 GCA_032199065.1 Smutsia gigantea
GGTCAAGACTCATGACTCACGCAGGAGCAGAGTCCGACCCCGAGCAGAAATCACAGGAGGTTTTAAAGGAAAAGGGACCACAACCAGGGGGAGGCAGGGGGGAGGTCTGCTGATGATTCAATAGCAAAAATATTTCAATTAGGGTCTCACAGGGCTTTATCTTCACAATCTATCAGTTTTGGGGAGGATTACCTAGGCACGGGTTTGCAAGCTATTGTGTCATTGTGTTCAGGCCGGTTTTTATGACTCAGGCCAAGGGTCAGAGCCTACTTAAAATTTTCCTATTCTTTCAGGTGGTTTCGGGGAAACTGAAACTCAGGCCCTCTGATTTCTGAGGCTTTCTGGGGCCTGTCATGGCATTAGTTTGGTCCTTTCAGTACAGCCCTGCCCATGACCCCCCAACATTTCATCTGCTAATCGTAATGCCCCTTGTTGTTTTATATTTTTTTAAATATTATTTTTAAAGAAGTTAAAAGGTAACTCACAGAATGAGAAAAACTTCGCAAATACTATATCTGATAAGGATCTGTGAAGAAGTCTTTTAATAACAAAACTCATTTAATAATACAAAGGACAATCCTCTCTTAAAACGGGTGAAGATATTTCTCCAAAGAACATATGCAAATGGCTGAGAAGCACTTGAAAAGATGCTCCGTGTCACAAGCCACCAGGGAAATGCAAATCAAAGCCACAGGAGGACACCACCTCCCACCCAGCAGGGTGGCTGCAGCCAAGGACAGACATGCTGCTGAGCGCAGGAGCAAAGGCAGGGCTTGGGCACCCCTGGTGGGAAGGCGTCCAACTCAGCCGCCCCGTGATTCCGGCAGCTCCACTCACACGTCCGCGCAAACACCCGCGCGACGGCCATAGTAGCTGGAGACAACCTCAGTGTCCGACCGCTGGTGAATGGACAAAACGGGCCCCCCCACAGCGGAAACGAGCCCTAAGAAGGAAGGAAGCGCTGACACCTGTCCCCACGTGGAGGAGCCCCGACCACATCATGCTCCGCGAGAGAAGAAAGCTCAGGAGGCCCGGGGTCTGACTGCACAGACGTGATACGCCCGGGCAGCAAACCCACCAGGGAAGCAGCAGACCTGTCCACTCTCAACGGGGCTGCGGGCGGGGATGGCGGGGAAACGGGGGGGGGGCTCCTCACAGGCACGGGGGTATTTGCCTGTATGAAAACATTCTGCAACCGCCCAGTACCGACGGCCGCGTGGCTCTGAATGTATGAGGACTACTCCGCTGGACGCTGCGAAGAGCTGAGTCAGGGGGTGTGTGCCCTACAGCTCCATGAAGCTGCCGTGAGTAAAAATCATCCTCGACAGAGCAGGCCTACCTGGGGGTGCTACAACCACAAAAGGAAAGGTCCAGCCGTTTGCATCAAGTTTCCACTGCCAAAACCCCCATGAGCGAAGTGAGACACCCCAGAAAAGCCACCTTCCACACGCACCACGAGGGCAAGACCCCCGCGTAGGGGCCCAGGGCGCCGGGCGTGCAGAGGAGGGCCACAGGGAGGGAAACACGGATGACCCCAAACGCGCCACAAGATGCCCAGCACCACTCGGGGCAGGGCTCAGCGGCGACACAGGCTCTCACCTCGAGGTAGCGGGCGGTGCCGGCGGGCCGGCCCGGCAGGGGTGTGGACGGACGCCCTCACCGCGGGGAGGGCAGAACCACGGCAAGTGGGCCGAAATCTGCCCGGGCCTGCGCTCGGCAGCCCGCTCGCGGGGGCGGCTCGTGAGCCGCGGCTGTCCTCCGCTCAGGGAGCCCCTCCCGCAAGGCGGCTGCGGAGCCCGTCCGCAGGGCCGCTGTCCTGAGCCGCGGGCGCTCTCCGGGAGGCGAGCCAGGCGCCCCGTGCGCCGACACCCACGCGGTAAGCAGAGCGGCCCGTCGATGTCAGAGCCCAGAACGGGCGAAACGCTGCGGACAGAGAGCAGAGCGCCTGCCAGGCCCGGGAGCGCGCTTCTGCCCAGCAGCGGCTGCACCCCGCGTCCACAGAGCGGCTGACCGTGTCCTCAGCAGACGAGCGGCGGCACAGCTGGCCTGCACCCTGCTACGGCTGCTTGGGAAGGTACGCGGGAGGGATAGGAAGTCCGGGCGAGCGCGCCGCCCCCGTTTGCGGTCCAGCGCCCGCGCCCAGATCCGCTCACGCCTGTGATTAACTACAGAGCAGTGGGCAGGTGCGGCGGCGCCCCTCTGTCCCCGGGGGCCCAGGACTCCGCATTTCTCACGAGCCCCCAAGGGAGGGTGACGTCCCCAAGGTCATGTCTCCGGTGGGGTGCGCCCACGGGCCACCAGCCTTGTCCCCCAACCCCAGGCGACCGCTCTTCCAGGCTGCACCTTCCCTCACTGGGCAGCCCCTGGGGTTCCACCCCCTGCGACCCAGTCTTCAGCCTTCCTGCACCGGACCTGGGCAGCCTGCAGAGCCACGTCCCTCTCCCTTCACAACTTCATTTACACTGCGAGGCCCTGCCTGCTGCCCAGCCCCGGCCACCACCCGTGTGTGTCTGCTCCTCAACCGTCTCCAATTAAGGCTTTCCAGGGCCAGTAGCCTCGCCAGCCCTTCCATATGAGTACTCAACAAACAAGGGTGGGTGGATGGATGGTGGGTGGGTGGATGGATGGGTGGGTGGATGAGTAGATGAATGGATGGGTGGGTGGATGGATGGATGGATGGGTGGGTGGGTGGGTAGATGAGTAGATGAATGGATGGGTGGGTGGATGGATGGATGGATGGGTGGGTGGGTGGGTGGGTGGATGTGTGGATGAGTAGATGAATGGATGGGTGGGTGGGTGGATGGATGGGTGGGTGGGTGGATGTGTGGATGAGTAGATGAACGGATGGGTGGGTGGGTGGATGGGTGGATGAGTAGATGAATGGATGGGTGCATGGATGGATGGATGGGTGGGTGGGTAGGTGGGTGGATGGGTGGGTGGATTGTAGTGTGGGTGGATGGATGAGTGGATGGATGGATGGATGGGTGGGTGGGTAGGTGGGTGGTTGGGTGGGTGGATGGATGAGTAGATGGATGGATTGGTGGGTGTTTAGATGGGTGGGTGGGTGGATGAGTAAATGAATGGATGGGTGGGTGGATGAATGGGTGTGTGGATGAATGGGTGGGTGAATGGGTGGGTGGATGGGTGGGTGGGTGGGTGCATAGATGAGTGGATGGAAGGATGGATGGGTGGGTGGGTAGGTGGGTGGATGGGTGGGTGTGTGGATGAATGGGTGGGTGGATGGGTGGATGGGTGGGTGGATAAATGAGTGGATGGAAGGATGGATGGGTGGGTATTTGGGTGGATGGTTGGGTGGATGGGTGGGTTAATGGGTTGGTGGGTGGATGGGTGGGTGGATGGGTGGATGAGTAAATGAATGGATGGGTGGGTGGATAGATGGGTGGGTGGATAGGTGGGTGGATGGATGGATGGGTGGGTGGGTAGATGGGTGCATTTGTGGTTGGTTGGATGGATGAGAAGATGAATGGATGGGTGGGTGGGTGAGCATCTTGACTTTTCTTACACTCATGGCTCCCCATAAGGATTAGAGGTCAAACCCTAAGAACAAGAGAGCTTGTCCGGCTGGGAGCTGCTCCACGCAGTGTTCCTGAGTACTGGGTAGTCCAGGTATTGGGGTTCAAGGGCCCGAGCCAGGAGCTGCCCATGGAGGGCTTGGCCGTCCCTCTGGCCATCGCTCACTGACTCTAAGACTGCAGCTGCCTGAGAGGGCGGCAGATGAAGTGCCAGCCCTGGATGGGATGCACAGCGTGGGGCAGCTGCACAGGAGCAGTGCAGGCTGCTAGGAGGCCTGGCCAGGAGCCCAGAGCACCAGGGACAAAGGGACCATGGAGGGGTCCATGACCCAGAGGGGCTAGGGACCCCCATGGGGCAGTGGCACCGCCTGGTCTCTCCCCACCCGCCTTCACCCCTCCTCCCCTGTCCTGTGCAATACCTCCACTTGGGCCTCCTCCCAGGCATCCAGGCAGGCCGACTTGACCTTGCTGACCTGGGGCATGCTCCGGTGGACTCCAGAGCAGCT
Organism: Smutsia gigantea; assembly: GCA_032199065.1. Classification (NCBI taxonomy): domain Eukaryota; kingdom Metazoa; phylum Chordata; class Mammalia; order Pholidota; family Manidae; genus Smutsia; species Smutsia gigantea. Next base: position 4,040 of record JAVSCE010009188.1, read on the forward strand.
CAGGCAGACAAACACTCTCAGGGTGTGGGAGGCCCATTCAGGATCTGGAAGGCAAAGGCCGGATGCTCAGGGAGGGCCCCTTCTGTCCTCAGTGTCCCCTTCTGTGCAGTGGGGGCTGGTGCCGTGATGCCTGGGTTCACTGGCTTGTGGCCCTAATGGGGGTCCCTGCCTCCTGGCACCGGTGGGCAGCTCCCGATCGCCCTCGCTGCCCTGGTACGAGCCCTCTCCTGACACCTGAGTGGACAAACAGGCGTCTGGGAGGCAGGACGATGGCAGGAGGGGGCCACTCAGGGGGGACATTTTGATGTCTAGTCCACTTGGAGAGGCTCAGCAGAAACACATGTGGGCCCCCAATGACACAAATGTGGGCAGTGCCCACAGCCGCCGAGGCCATGCGGACTGGAGCGTACAGGCACAAGCATGTCTGCTTCCCCATAGGTTTGCAGTTTCCTGCACCGAGCTGCGGCCATGTGAGGGGGTGCATGGTGAGCTGGGATGTGGGGTGTGAGCGCTGCCCCCTCAGCACACCTGTGTAAAGGTGGAGCCAGGGCCGGGGCCGCTCCAGAAGAGACGGAGTGTCTCTGAGAGGAGCCCCATGTGTGAGGCAAGCCTCCTAGGCCAGGATGGTCTACGTCCAGGGGCCAATGGCCTGAGTGGGGTTCCCTGGGGGCCCCTGGGAGGCCAGGCTGTGGTCACCCTCAAAGCTGGCAAATGTGCCCCCATGCCCATCTGAGAGCACAGCATGACCCCACACTGAGGGCACTGCAGCCCGAGGGGCTCAGGAGCCCGCACCCCCCGGGGGTGTGGGCGCTTTGTCACATGGGCAAACCTGGGCCCACCTGCTCCATGACAAGATGCCGGGGAGGTGGCTGCACCACAGGTCAGGCCAGCTCCAGGCCCCACCGAGGACAGGGCCCCGCACCTCCTTTCAGGGACCTCCAGAGACCCCACCTGGGGCCAGGGAGGTGACAGCCCCCGTCAGACCCCAGGCACCAGGGCCACAGGCCACGCCGCCTGTGCTGTGTGGCTGAGCAGGGCGGCGGGCACCTGTGGTTCCTGGGTCAGGGACCTGCCCGCCCCAGGCCGCGAGGGGCCCGCCTGCCATGCCCGAGGACACTGGACCCCCTCCCTGCTGGTGTGGTGGGGCCTTCTGCAGCAGGCATGAGGGGCCCCGGCGGACGGGAAGGGGAAGCTCTGGAGCTGCAGTTAAGACCTCCAGGGCCCTTCCCCTTCTGGTGGGCGCCCTCGGGGCATGCCCGGCCCTGGCCACCAGAGGAAGTGGAGGCCAGGGACACAGTCGATGGCAGAGGACACACAGTTTCTACCTGGCACTTGGAATAGAGAAGTTTCCCGAGAAAACCAGCCATGTCATCCCGATGGCCCCTGGCCCCAGCCCTGGGAGCAGACTCACTGTGGGGATGGGGTACCCGGGCTCCCACCTCCTAGGCGAGCAGGCTGGGGGTGGTGAGGCAGTGAGGCTGGTTGTTTCTGGGGTGCAGCTGGCTGTGTGGGCTTGGGCTGTGGGGAAGGCAAGGTGGCCACCAGGGACCCCAGCCCCAGCCTGCACCCTGCGCCGGGGTCGGCAGACATCAGTGCCTCCCAACGGGGGACAGCAAGGGTGGGGGGCAGCCCAGAGACACCAGGGCCTCAGGGCCTTGGTTCTGGGGGCCTAACCCAGCTCAGGGGAGCTGTGAGCACGTGGTCAGGGCAGGCCACCAGCCCACCTCCCAGCTCAGCCCTCCACTTCCGGCACTCTGCCTTGTTTGCAGAGCCCCCCGGTCCGCTGGCCAAGGTGCCAGGGCAACTCCTTTAAGACACGTCACCTGCTGGTGACTTTTCACCACCTGTCCTCAGCCTGAGGGCTGCCCTGGGCCCTGGCCACCCCACCCCCGGCTCTGCCCTCCTCCCCACTGCCCCACCCAGGCCCAGGCTCCCCACGGTGTGTCTGACGCTGATGCCTCCTCAGAGAGCCTCCGCCCACAGCTGGTCTCCCCACCACCCAGTCACATTCACTGCATCTGCCAGTTGGTGTCCCTGTGCTCTGTTTGCAGCCCCAGGCGACCCCTGGGGGACGTCAAAGGGCAGGCCACCCACCTGTCCTGAACGCTGACCTGGGAGGCCGCGCCCCCTCCTGTCCCCATGGGGCCCGCTGCCCGCCAGGTGGGCACACTCTGCTTTGTTCATTCTGTTTATCCTGCTGCTGGAAGCAATCTCGGCCCCAGGGCAGGCTGATCGGCTTCGGAGCCTGAGGATTCCCATCACCCCAGGGGGCGTCACATACAGTGGGTGCCGCCCGCCCACCTCTCACCTGAGAGCTCAGGCCCCAGCCCGCCCCCCCTGCCCCGCCCTGGCAGACACACTCCCTGCCCACTGCCCGCGTCATGTCCCCTGTCCTGGTCCCCGCCATCAGCACCCACGCAGGCTGCCAGAACCCAGGTCCAACTCCTGCACCGGCACCGTGCAGCTGCCGCCCCTCGCCACGCCAAGCCGCGGATGCCACTCCCGCCCCGAGGGCTCCCCCAGAGGCCATGGCAGACACGTGGCCCCGGTGCCCCACCGCGTGCTTCCTGGACGTGCAGCCTCTGGCTGGCCATCCTTGCCCCGCGGCCCTGCCGCCTCTCATCTGCTCCCTTGGCTGTGAAATCTGTCCTTTGGGGCGAGACCGAGGAGGCGGGTGCACAGCTCTGGGCTGCTGCTAGTGCCGAGAATCGTTCAATTTTATCTGTGAACTTTACATCATGAATTTCAATTAGGAAAAAAGGAAAGGACACACCTACACCCCTTGGGCTGTTTGCCAGCTGGTCTCTTCCCCCCACATGCGCCTGAGCCCCAGGCTCACGTCTCTACTGCAGCCCGCAGCGACTTCTCCATCGGAAGCTCTGGCCAGCCTGGGCCCCCAGCCGCTTCCCCAGGCCCGAGCCCACCGCAGTGAACAGGCTCCAGCCTTCCCTTGGCCTCGGCCAGCAGCCAGAGCATCCTTGCAGTCCCCTTGCCCCCTTGCTTCAGCCCAGGCACTTTTGTGCCCGCATCCCCCTGGACCCACAGCCAGGCACCTGCCAGTGGGCATCTGCTCTGGACACATAGGCCTCCGGCTTCTCCCTCAACCTGCAAGGCCTGTGGCTCCTGCTGCTCTCTGGGGAGCTGCCTTCCTCCTCCTCAGGGGCCCGGCAGAGCCTCGCACCAGACTTCTGCCCCCCTACATGGCAACACGTGGCATGCTCACCCCTGGGGGCTCCCAGCAGGCCTTAGCCACCGCCAGGGCCACGCCCAGGCCTGCCAGCACCGCGGGTGCTCCCTCAGGGTTCCTGCTCTGACCACTGCCCTCATCCTGCAGTCCACTGCCCGCACCTTTGGCCTCCCGCTCCAGCACACTGTGGCCTGTGCCCCAGAGCTGATATCCAGGGACACGGGGCTGTGCAGAAGGTCTGGGTTAATGCAGGAGCTCAGGCCTCACAGGCAGGGGTGCACCCAGGGACGCAGGAGAGCTCTCCTGGTGGTTCCGCCCTTCGGAAGTTCCCTTCTGTGCCTCTCCTTTCCCTCCACCTCCTGGCACCCTGCCCGCCCTCAGCCCACCAGTGGCCTGCATGCTCCTGCTGCTGCACACAGACCATCACTGACCTCCTGCACACTGGCGGCCCTGCCAGAGCAGCACAGGCCCCGCTCCTTCTCCCAGGAATCCAGTCACTGAAACCAGTTCCCGCCTGCATCCCCTGACACCCCGCCCCGGGCAGGTGGTCAGCTTGCATTCTCTCCACCCACCTCTGCACACACGGGCACCTGCGCCCTCCTCAAAGCCTCTCGTCGCCTGGCGTGAGGTTCCGTGGGCCTTCAACCTCCTTGGCTTCTCCTCCGCGCTCCCCCGGCTGGCTCCACTGTGGACCATGGGAGTGCTTGGGGCCCTCCCTTCCCTCCGTCAGTCCTCCCAGCAGCCTCAGAACAGATCAGGCTGCTCCCATGACACCGTCAGAGACGACATCAAGACCCACACCGTGCTCAGAGACACGAGTCTAGCCCTCGTCTGCCCAGTGAGACCCTCCGATGGTACTCAGCTTGGCTTCCTGTCCCTTTAACTGGCCGTGCCTGGGTCGTGGGGTTTGCATGACTGTTCCAATTCCCCTCCCCCATGTCTCTGCACCATCTGGGTAGAGTGGGCGCATCTGTGATGGCTCTCGATGGGGAACCACTGGGGTGCTGCCGTCCTCACGCAGCACTGCCCACCTGCTGCCCACCTCGTCTCCGACTGCCACCTGCTCACCTGTCTCTTCTCACCAGAATCCAGGCGCATACAGGAAGGCCTTGTCTGGCTCGGTCCAGGCAAGCTTGGCGGTGGCACGCTACCCGTGCATGGGATCGAGGAAGGAGGGGGCCCGAGCTGTGTCCAGGGGCAGGCAGCCAGCTGAAGTCTTAGCCCTCACAGGCCTCTGGCTCCGGTGGGCACTGGCAGACACGTGCCATGTGACATCTCTGCAAGGTAGCAAGATGTCCACCGATGACAGCCAGGAGCCAAGGTCTGCCCATGGCCACAGACTCTGACTCTGGCTCACTGCTGTCCAACCTGGGCCTCCAAACTGTCCTTGACAGCCTGGACGGACTTCCCACCCAGAGGGGATTCAGGGCAGGCGGCCGGGCAGGAACTCCCCACCTGGACAATGACTGCACCGGGAGAGTCTCTGAAGCAACTGCTTGGAACCCTGGTCTCTGCTGAAGGCTTGTGGGGGAGGCTCAGACAATACCCTGCAGCTCACTTCGGTTAGCTCTTAGCCTAGTAGCGGATGCTCACCCAGTCGGCCCCGGCCAGCGGCTCTGCAGTGATCCCTGGGCAGCCTGCACACTAGCCTAGTAGCAGCTGTTCACCCACCCGGCCCCCGGCCAGCGGCTCTGCAGTGATCCCGGGGCAGCCTGCACACTAGCCTAGTAGCAGCTGCTCACATACCCAGCCCCCGTCCAGTGGCTCTGCAGTGATCCCGGGGAAGCCTGCACACTAGCCTAGTAGCAGCTGCTCACCCACATGGCCCTCGGCCAGTGGCTCTCCAGTGATCCCGGGGCAGACTGCACACTAGCCTAGTAGCAGCTGCTCACATACCTGGCCCCCGGCCAGAGGCTCTGCAGTGATCCCAGGGAAGCCTGCACACTAGCCCAGTAGCAGCTGCTCACATACCCGGCCCCCGGCCAGCAGCTCTGCAGTGATCCCGGGTCAGCCTGCACACTAGCCAGGTAACAGCTGCTCACCCACCCGGCCCTGGCCAGCGGCTCTGCAGTGATCCCGGGGCAGCTGGCACATGACTGAGGGAGCCAGGTGGGCAAAACGGACCCTATCCTCCAAATGGCGAGTCTCTGCTCTGACCGCCGAACGCTACTTGTGGCCCCTGACGGGCAGAAACAGAGGTGGGCACACACAAAAGGCCACGCCCCTCCGCTGTGGCAAGCACCGCCTCAGCCCAGGGACTTCCAGGAGAGCTCCAGGGCCAGTGCATTTTGTGCCTCCCTTTATTGTTCGCTTTTCTCCTTTCAGGGACTAGACATAAGGACTACGGCATTCAAAAACAACTGCAAAATGGTAAAATTAAAAACCATGTATGATGAGAGAAAGACTCAGAGAAGACATTAAGTTCATAACTCAGTTTGGCCCTGGCCACAGACACAGCTGGTAACAATGAAAGAAACAAAAAAAACAAAAACAAAAAGCCCAGGGGAGGGGAGATTCTGATCACTTATTAGATCCAGTTGTCCATGTTCACCAAAAAATTCACGAGGCACACAAACAAACAGTAGGCACCGCAGCAGCCCTCTGGGCCCCGGGGCCGGCACCAGGCTTGCCACCCACCCTGGCCGCCAACAACGGGCCCAGCAACCCCACATCGGCCACCTCCACTGGGCCCCACAGCCCCCCACCCCGGCTGCATGCACTGGATCCTGCACCCCCCAAACCGGCAGCCTCAACTGGGCCCCGCAATACACACCCTGGCCACCTCCACCGAGCCCCGCACCCACAACCCCGGCCGCATCCCTGGGAGGGACAGGACAGGGTGGGGCTCAGTGCCCTGGACAAAGCCCTCCTGCGGCAGGAGGCATTGGAGCCAGGTAGGAGGGTGAAATATGGAGGCATGGAGGTGTCCAGTAGCAAGGATGTGCCCTCTGCACACATCCATGTTTTCAACACCTCTTCCATTTTGTTCCTGAAGTATGGATGCAGCCGTACATCCCATTAAACACGCGATTTCATGGTACTGACTGAAGAATGGCTGTCGCTCCCCCCCGCCACCCCACCAGGGAACTCTGAGCCCACCACTGTCCCCTGCTCCTGAGCGCCCGGCCGGCTCCCCCTCATCTGCCCCTGGGCTTTTTGTGGCTGGTTGATGTCATTCCCTAAACCTCACACCCCCTCCACGCTCCCCCCTGTGCGGGGGCTGTGCTCTGCGGGAGGCGGGGGGACCGCGGTGTGTTCACAGCCCCCGGCGGGGGCCCATCAGGATCTCAGTTGCGGCCTTGCGGGTGGGCGGGGGGCTTCCAGCAGCAGCGCTCCAGGCGCCGGGCAGGGCCGCGCCCGCCAGCTTGCCCCCAGGGAGGCCGCACCAGCCGCGGCCTGCCGAGCATCACGGGCTCAGGGGCCTCCATCTTTCAGGCAGAATGTGGCAGCCGCCTCGGGCTGCACTTCCCATCACGAGTCCTGTGCACTGCGTGGCCTGACTGTCCACAGGCTGGAGCCTTGTGGGTGGACAGGTGGTGTTTTTGATCTCCAGGAACAAGGCCAGTGTCAGAATCTGCCACACAGCATGTGTGTGAGAATGTCACTTAGCAGAGTAACGGGCGTGACGAGCCCCAGCCAGAGGAGGTCCTGCGAGCCTTAGGTCAGGCCCCTTCTCTGTCTTTCCCAACTAATCCTCACTGTACATGTGAGGAAACCTAGCAGCTCCGGCACTTGCCAAGGCCACATGTGGCTTATGAGTTACAGGACTGGGATAAAAGGATGCGTATAAAAAGAGCCACACCCCGTAGGAGGGCAGGTTGTCCGAGCGCCCAGAGAGGCCCCGGAGAAAGAGCAGGCAGAGGCGATGACATTGTCCAGTGCGGAAGTGAGAGTAAGGATTCGAGAACAGACACGTCAGGCCAGGAACGGTGTTCTCCGAGGAGGAGAGCTGTGAGACCAAAGCCCATGCCCCACACCCACCTGCGCCCTGGCCCAGTCTTCCCGGTGGCAGTGCTGCCACCCTGGGGACCCTGCCCGGCCCACTGGCTGTTTCCAGGGCTGCAGTGTATGAGCACAGGATTCACACAGAATCCAGAGGGCGACAGCAGAGCCCAGGATGGGCTAGACCCACACCAGTCCTGGCCAAGGGCTACTCAGGCCCGAGGGTCTGGTGAGGGGCCTGCACCAGTGTTCCTCCAGCACCTGCTCACAGCCTCCACCCGGCAGGCAATGCAGGCCTTGCGCCTCCTGGGCTCCTGCCCTCTCGTTCCCCTCTGCCAGCCATCCCTGGTCTGAAGGCTGCACTGGAGGCTCCCAACCCAATCCCTCAACCATCTCCTGAGCCTGATCAGAGGCTAAACAGGGCCTAGGGCCCACCCACCATGACACTCACCTACGCGGAGCCGACCTGGGTGCCGAGCTCCTTGAAGGCAGGGTCAGTCCTCTCTGGCTCCCTCTGGGGGTCTGAAAAGCTGGTCCACAGGCAGCTGGATGGGTCACCGGTACACTGGGCCTGCAGCTGCCTGTGGGATGGCACCTCAGCACAGGCCAGGCTGACCCTCCTGAGCGAAGACATGAAATGGACTGAGGCTTCCGAGCCTGAGCCAGGCCTGGGACCGTGGAGGAGGTGGACCTGCCCTCAGCCTGGCGCCTGGCCTCTCTAGCAGAGCAGCTACTTTCCGAGGGCCACTGACAGGGCCACTGCCAGGCTCCCTTCCCTGTTGACACACAGCTCGTCACCAGCTCTCTGTTGAAGCTCTCCCAGACTCCCCAGGCAGAATACCCCAGATAAGGAGACAACCCCGAGGGCAGGATTTTTCCCTTGAGATGGCCAGGCCCAGAGCCTGGTGCCCCATGCACCCTTGAGGAGAGTGTAAAAAAGGGTTTCATTTTGTCAACTAGGTGGCACCCTACCAGCTGGATTTCTAAGCCCTCCCAAACAAGAACTGATGTGACCGCCAAGAAACATTAGTCATCAGGGACTCCCCAGGCCCTGGTGAAGCGAGCATGAGAAAAGCTGGGCTTCCCTCCAGGTACAGACGTCCCGTCTTGGGCACCCTGATGCTGGGGGGCCAGCCATGCAGGACACATGCTCAGCTGGCCCTCCCGTCGGGGCTGTGCCGCTGGTGGGAAGATGGCGGGGCGCTCTGGGCACCATGTCCAGGCCTGTCACTGTCCCGTGCTGAAGAGCAGCCCCGGGCTTCCCGGGGGACCCTGGATGTAGTGTGTGCAGAGACTTCAGCCCTCAAGGAGCCGGGTTGCTTTCTGAGGGGGCAGGCACGCTCTGCTGGGGCTATGGAGTGGGCAGGATGGGAAAGTGAGGCCAGGGGGTGAAGGTAGGATGGGGCTCAAGGGCAGACCCCCAGGCATGGCACCTCCCAGCAGGCAGCGAGGTTTGTTCCAGCGCAGGGGAGCCACGCCAGGCCCCAGCTAGAGGCGTGGCCCCGGGGCGGAGGGGCCTGAGGGCAGGGCTCCACCTGCAGGGTTTCCCAGTGAGCTTGTGTGTCGCGAGCTCACACTATGGCTGAACTGCTGCCCAAGAAAGACATGGAGTCGGAACCCTGTGAATCGCAAGCACGACCTTCTCTGGAGACAGTCTACAGGTGAGCAAGTTAAAGTCTTGAGGGCCAGCCCTAAATCCAATGACCAGTGTCCTTATAGAGGGAGATCAGGACACACCCCCAGGGAGATGACGGTGGAGGTGGGGTGATGTGTCCACCAGCCCAGGAACCCCAAGTGGGCCCGGACGCTGCCCGGGGCTGTGGGGCCTGGGCACACCCACCCTCAGAACCTACAGAAGGACGGCCCGAGCCCATTCCCTGCAGACCGGGAGGGCTGGGTTCCTGCGGGTCCAAGCCCCCTGTCTGTGACCGCGGGGGACAGCGGCGAGCAAGCTGACAGTGTGCCTGGTTTCTTGGCTGTTTCTGCACAAGAGCTGGGAGAGAACCAGCCGTGGGCCGGCTGGTGCGGGACCTCCTCAAGCCTCCTGCTTACCAACCGTCTGGGCTCGTGAGCGGGACACACAGGCTGGGGCTGCCTCTCTTCCTGCCCCTCTGCTGCTGCCCACTGGCTTGGCTCTCTTGGGGTCCTGCCCCTCAGAGGAGGGATGAAAGCGAAGGACATGGGACCAACAACCCTGAATCCCTGCTGAGTCTGGGCGTATTTTCTTCCCTGGAAACCCGGGATGCCAGGGCTGGCCTGCTCTCGCGGCCCCAGGCACCCCAGCCCCAGGCCCAAAGGGTCCCAGCTCCCCGTGGGATCACACCTCCTCCCTCCTCGCTGGGAGGGCAGGGCCAGGGGAGATACCCTCTCTGCCACCCCCTTCTAGCTGGTGGGGTCCACACATGTCTGTTCCTTCAACAAATGGCGGACTGAGCACCTACTGTGCGCCGTGCCCTGGCTAGGGCCCAGTCACCAGAGTTAGACAGATTGGGGAGCACAGGGCAGGGGTGGCCGAGCCAGCTCGGGGTCACAGGGCAGCCCCGTTGCCGGCACCGCACCTGAGCAGAGACACCAGGAGGAGTCCCAGCATTCCGGGTCCGAGCGTAGGGCCCTGGAGCTATGGGAGGTGCAGGCCGGGCTGCAGGCCTGGGCCAGGAGAGCGGCTACTTCTGCCATCGGGAGACTCACAAGGGACAGGGAGGGCAGGCTCGAAGCTTGTCTGGGCATGGGGATGCCCAGGACTCAGGCTCTGTGACTGCAGAGAACCCAGGAGAGGGCCAGAGAGGCAGCAGGGGCAGTCCACAGTGAGGAGGGCCTTAGGGGGTCATGGGAAGGGGCAGGTCGGCCCAGGGTGTGTGCCCAATACAACCTCGCTGAGTGAATGGAAGCAAGTTGAGTGTCGGGGCCTTTGAAATGGGGCCTGGAAGGTGGGGAGCTTTCTCCGCTCTTGGGTACCAGCTGTGACTGGGCCACCCCATCCTCCCCTGTTGCTGCGTCTGCTGGTCTGGCTGTGGCCGAGAGGCACCCAGAGGGTGGTGGGTGATGGTGGGGGTGGGCATGTGTCTCCCTGGGCTGCGTGCAGCCCCACTTTGGTGGTTTCCCCTCAGTGAAGGACAGCTGGTGAGCGTGAAGAGCACACAAGTGTGGAGCAAGAGAACAGTTCTTCCCCTGGGCTTTTTGGACACACCCTTTTGTGCGTGTGCATGTGTGTGTGCGCATGTGCACGCGTGTTATGTGTGGCATTCCAGAGGCCGCCCCTGTGTCTCAGCCGGAGAACATGGCACTGAGCCGAGTCTGGACCCCAGCCTGGGAGGAGTGCTGCCCAGTGTGCAGAGACCCCGGCCCCAGGAGAGGGCAAAGACTCCCAAGGCATGCGTTTGGCGCCAGGTCACAGACACCTGACCACAGAGGCTTAAGCAAAGAGGGGTTTATTTATTCCGGCAAGAAAAAGCCTGCGGGTGGGCAGCGGGAAGCTGGGGCTCAGCAATGCCCTTAGGGACTTGGCTCTTTCCCTCCCTTGGTCGGTTTGCTTTTAAGTTTTTTTTTAATATAATTTATTTTGGTATCATTAATCTACAATTACATCTGCAATGTTATGGTTATTAAAGTACCCCTTCATCAGGTCCCCCCACCAACCCCGCTACTTAAGTTTATTTTTAAAATTATTTTCTTTAAAGTTTATTTTCATATGTTCAAAAAGTGTGCAGTATTCACCCCTACCTAGTTTCAGAGCATTTCATAAAGAAAATCACCCCATGAAGTAATCATGTACCCCATTCCCACCGCCCCCCACCGACCTGGCAAGTCCGGTTTTACTTTGCATCTACAGATTTGCCTATTCTGGACATTTCATGCAAATGGAATTATATAACGTGGCTTTTGTGTCTGGTTTCTTCGATGTAGCTTCATGTTTTCAAGGGTCATCTCTGTTGTTGTGAAGGTCAGAAGTTTAGTCCTTTTTATGGCCGTATAATATTCCATTGTAGGGTTATACTAACTTTTGTTTTATTTTTTCATGAGTTAGTGGAAACTTTGGTTCTTTCTACTTCTAGGCTACTGGCAATGCTGCTGTCTACAAGTGTGTGTGTGAACTGTGTGATCAGCTCTCCTGGCTGAATACCTAGGAGTGGGACTGCTGGGTCATAATGGCAATCCCATGATTAACATTTTGAGGAACTGCCAGACTGCTTTCCAAAGTGGATGCACTGTTTTATATTTCCACCAGTGGTGGTGTGGGGATTCTAGTTTTTCCACATCCTTGTCAGCACTTGGTATGGCCCATCTTTTCTGTTATAGCCATCCTTGCAGGCTATAGGGAAGCATTATCTCATATGATCTTGATTTAGCTAATTGGATTTTGTCTTCATGCTATGCCTCATGGTCACAGGTGGCTACATCCCCTCCAGCCCTTCCACCATGGTCCACATGGAGAGAAGGGGTTAGGGCACTGACATCTACTCTCAAGGCCTTGCCTTCATGGACACTCTCCTCAGGGACTTCTCCAGTATCAGGCAGGTCAGGCCTCTATCATACAGTATTCCCTAACTGCAGGGAACCAGGAAGCTGACCCCTCAGTCTGAGCGGGAAGAAGGGGGCTGGGAATGCTCGTGGGTGTGCACTTCCCCTCTTTGCCCCTCGTGACCCAGACCAGTGTGGCATCTTCACTTCTGCAGGAGCAAGGAGGAAGATGTGGAGCTCTCAACAGGTAGGATGGGAACTTAGATCATGGGTGCCTGATTCCACTGCAGCTCAGAGTCTCCATTGCCCATCAGAGGCCCCTGCTCTGGGGCTTGGGGGCCCCACTTTGTGGACAGCAGTATCAGTCACCTCCCATGCCACCCAGATTCCCCTCCCCATCCAGAGGCCTTTTTCCACTCAGCCCAGGAGGCCTGTAGTCCAGGGCTCACTCAGTGCTGCCTCAGGGCCTTTGCTTCTCCGAACCTCCAGCCCAGAATGAGCTGCGGGAGGGCTAACCTTTAAAACTGGCCAGGGCTGGGACTCTCATCCATGGCTGGGGGGAATATTAAGTGGGATGGCCATTTAGCCATTTGGACAAAATTAATTCTTCCCACCCAAGAGCATGGAATGAATTTCCATTTGTTAGTGTCCTCTTTAATTTCTCTTAGGAGTGTCTTGTAGTTTCCAGGGTATAGGTCTTGCCCTTCCTTGGTTAGGTTTATTTCTAGGTATTTTATTCCTTTTGATGCAACTGTGAATGGAGTTGTTTTCCTGATTTCTCTATCTGCTAGTTCATCGTTAGTGTATAGGAATGTAACAGATTTCTGTGTATTAGTTTTGTATCCCACAACTTTGCTGAATTCAGATATTACTTCTCGTAGTTTTTTATGTACAATATCATGTCATCTGCGAACAGGGACAGTTTAAGTTCTTCCTTGCCAATCTGGATGCCTTTTATTTCTCTCTGTTGTCCGATTGCCGTGGGTAGAACCACCAGTACTGTGTTGAATAGAAGTGGGATGAGTTGGCATCCTTGTCTTGTTCCCGATCATAAAGGAAAAGCTTTCAGCTTCTTGCTGTTAAGTATAATGTTGGCTGTGGGTTTCTCATATATGGCCTTTATTATGTTGTGGTACTTGCCCTCTATACCATTTTGTTGAGAGTTTTAATCATGAATGGATGTTGAATTTTGTCCAGTGTTTTTCAGCATCTATGGAGATGATCATGTGGTTTTGTCCTTCTTTTTGTTGATGTGGTAGATGATTTTGATGGATTTTCGAATGTTGTACCATCATTGCATGCCTGGGGTGAATCCTACTTAATCATGATGGGTGATATTTTGATGTATTTTTGAAGTCGGTTTCCTAATAGTCTTTTCAGTATTTTTGCATCTATGTTCGTCAGGGATATTGGTCTGTAATTTCCTTTTTTTGTGGTGTCTTTGCCTGGTTTTGGTATTAGAGTGATGGTGGCCTCATAGAATGAGTTTGGAAGTATTCCATTTTTTCTACTTTTTGGATGGGTATTAGGTATTCACTAAATGTTCGATTAAATTCAGCGGTAAAGCCATCTATCTGGTTCAGGGGTTTTGTTCTTAGACAGTTTTTTGAATACCAAATCAGTTTTGTTTCTGGTAATTGGTGTGTTCAGATTTTCTGTTTGGTTTTGGGTCAGCCTTGGAAGGTTGTATTTTTCTAGAAAACTGTCCATTTCCTCTAGGTTATCCAGTTTGTTGGCATATAATTTTTCCTAGTGTTCTCTAATAATTCTTTGCATTTCCGTGGTGTCCATAGAGATTTTTCCTTTCTCATTTATGATTCTGTTTATGTGAGGAGACTCTCTTTTTTTCTTGATAAGTCTGACTGGGTGGTTATCTATTTTGTTTATTTTCTCGAAGAACCAGCTCCTGCTTTCAGTGATTCTTTCTATTGTTTTATTCTTCTCAATTTTATTTATTTCTGCTCTAATCTTTATTATGTCCCTCCTTCTACTGACTTTGGGCCTCATTTGTTTTTTTTTTCTAGTTTTGTTAATTGTGAGTTTAGAATATTCATATGGGATTCTTCTTCTTTCTGAGGCTTGTATTGCAAGATACTTTCATTTTAGCATGGCTTTCGCTGCATCCCACAGATTTTGTGGTGTTGAATTATTTTTGTCATTTGTCTCGATATATTGCTTGATCTCTGTTTTTATTTGGTCATTGATCCATTGGTTATTTAGGAGCATGTTGTGAAGCCTCCATGTGTTTCTGGATTTTTCATTTTCTTTGCGTATTTCTAGTTTCATACCTTTGTGGTCTGAGAAAATGATTGGTACAACTTGAATCTTTTTGAATTTACTGAGGCTCTTTTTGTGGCCGAGGATATGATATATTCTTGAAAATGTTCCATGTGCACTTGAGAAGAATGTTTATTCTGCTGCTTTTGGGTGTAGAGTTCTGTAGATGTCTGTAAGGTCCATCTGTTCTAATGGGTTGTTCAGTGCTTCTGTCTCCTTACTTATTTTCTCTCTGGTTGATCTGTCCTTTGGGGTGAGTGGAGTGTTGAAGTCTCCTAGAATGAGTGCATTGCATTCTATTTCCCCTTTTAATTCTATTAGTATTTGTTTCACATATGTAGGTGTTCCTGTGCTGGGTGCATAGATATTTATAATTGGTGGATTGACCCCTTTATCATTGTGTGATGGCCTTCTTTGTCTGTGGTGAATTTCTTTGTTTTGAAGTCTACTTTGTCTGATACAAGTACGGCAACTCTTGCTTTTTTCTCCCTATTAGTTGCATGAAATATGTATTTCCACCCCTTTCCTTTTGGTCTGTGTATGTCTTCGGGTTTAAAGTCTCTTGTAGGCAGCATGTAGATGGGTCTTGTTTTTTTATCCATTGAATGACTCTGTGTCTTTTGATTGGTGCATTCAGACCATTTATAGTTAGGGTGCTTATCAATAGGTTATGTACTTATTGCCATTGGAAGTTTTAGATTCGTGGTTACCAAAGGTTCTAGGGTAACTTCCTTACTATCTAAGAGTCTAACTTAACTCACTTAATATGCTATTGCAAACACAATCTAAAGTTTCTTTTTTTTCTCCTTTTTCCTCCCCCTCCATTCTTTATATATTAGGTATCATATTCTGTACTCTTTGTCTATCCCTTGATTGACTTGGGGGATAGTTGATTTAATTTTGCAGTTGCTTAGTAATTAACTGTTCTACTTTCTTTACTGTGGTTTTATTACATCTGATGACAACTATTAAACCTTAGTAACACTTCCATCTATAGCAGTCCCCCCAAAATACACTGTAGAGATGGCTTGTGGGAGGTAAATTCTCTCAGCTTTTGCTTATCTGGAAATTGTTTAATCCCATCTTCAAATTTGAAGGATAACCTTCCCTGATAAAGTATTCTTGGTTAAGGCCCTTCTGCTTCATTGCATTAAATACATCATGCCACTCCCTTCTGGCCTACCAAGGTTTCTGCTGAGAAGTCTGGTGATAGCCTGATGGACTTTCCTTTGTATTTGATCTTATTTCTCTTTCTGGCTGCTTTTAATAGTCTGTCCTTATCCTTAATCTTTGCCATTTTAATTACTATATGTCTTGCTGTTGTCTTCCTTGTGTCCCTTGTGATGGGAGTTCTGTGCATCTCCATGGCCTGAGTGACTATCTCCTCCCCCAGATTGGGGAAGTTTTCAGCAATTACCTCCTCAAAGACACTTTCTATCCCTTTTTCTCTCTCTTCTTCTCTTCTGGTACCACTCTAATGAGAATATGTTTCCGTATGGATTGGTCACACAGTTCTCTCAATATTCTTTCATTCTCAGAGATTCTTTTTTCTCTCTGTGCCTCAGCTTATCTGTATTCCTCTTCTCTAATTTCTATTTCATTTATTGTCTCTTCCACCATAGCTAATCTGCTTTTAAAACTTTCCATTGTATGTTTCATGTCTGATTCTGTGTTCTTAAATGATTGGATCTCCGACCAGAATTCCTCTCTGAGTTCTTGAATATTTTTCTGTACCTCCAAGTGCATGTTAATGATTTTTATTTTGAAATCCCTTTGGGGCAGCTTCATGAGGTTTATTTCATTTGAATTTTTCTCAGGGGTGTATTCATATTCATAATTTTACTTTGAGCCAGGTTCCTTTGGCATTTCATATTATTATATGGGGCCCTCTAGTGCCCCGAACCTCTACTCCTGGAGCTGCTCAGCCCCTGGAGCAGTGTCAGGAGTCCCAGGGAGTGGTATGTGTGCCTGGGGGGAGGAAAGAGCTGTTTCCTGCTTTCAGGCTTCTGTGCCGGTGTCCACTGCCAGGACCAGTGGGCCGAGCACACAAGTATAAGCCTCTGTGGTTTGCGTTTGTAGTTGCTGTAGACAGAGCTTTCCTCTGGCTGGCCTAATGCCAGGGTAGTGTTTGCTGGTTTGCAAGCCAGGTGGGGCTGACTGGGAGAAAAGCACAGTAGGCTGCCTAGCACGGAGGGGTTCCTTGGAGCTGTGTAGCCAGCCACGGAGCTGGAGTTCCTGAACATCATGAAAGTTCCCAACCTGCTGGGAAGAGTACACCTGGACAATTTGTCTACCTGTCCTTATGCCTGAGCAGCAAGCTCTGTGCAAGCCTTGCCCCTTTAGCAGCCCTCTTGCTGTTAGGAAGTCTCTCAGACTGCCCACGTTTCCTTTGTCCCAGAGCAGCCAGATGTGAATCCCTGCTTTCCACAACAGCTGGAGTCTCAGTCTCTCCAGGAATTCTGCCTGTCTTAGCTTTCCAAACCCCTATTCATGAGAGTACTATGCAAGCACCATGAAATGTAGGTTTGTGCTCCCAGAGATGATCTCTGGAGTTAGGTATTCAGCAGTCCCAGGCCTCCAATCCCTCTGTGCTCTGTTTATCTTCCTACCCCAGAGAGCTGGGGTGGGGGAAGGGCTTGAGTCCTGTGGGGGTCACGACTTTGGTGTGTTACCCTGTTCCATGTGGTTTATTCTTTTCTCCAGGTGTATGTAGTTTGGCACAGTCCTCTTTTCTGTTGCCTTTTCAGGATCAGTTGTATTAGTTATATTTTCATATTATATGCAGTTTTAGGAGGAAGACTCTGTCTCACCTCTCACGCCACCATCTTTTCAGCTAGCGGTCCAGATGTTTCTTGAATCGGTCCAGCCTCACCAGAGGAACCGTTCAAGTAAAGAAAGGTATTAATCAGGCTTCTGCTCTGCCACATCCTGCCTCCCCTCCTGCAAAAAGCCTGAGGCTCTGCTTCCTCCAGGAGAGGGCAATGGTCTCCAGGGCTGCCCCTCCCTCCCTGCAGGCTGAAGCCAGAGATCTGCTGCAGTCAGTTTGCTTTATTGAGCAGGTCAGAGGCTCTTCGCAGGAGGAGCTGAAGTCTACATCCAGGTAAGATGTCCGGGTGGGCCAAGGGACGTAGGCTACTTCCTGCTGACGTGGTTATCATTAGGCTATACGCCTGCATTTTATGGGGGGCTCCTGGGTTCCTGGATCCTGTACCAATGGAAAAGGACCTCATCAGGGTGGCTACTCCCAGAAACTGCTTCTCTCGTGGCCCGAACCTGTGGAGGGCCAGGCCCACAGACCACTGGGTGCTTCAACAGGGCTTCCCAGGCTGAGTTCCTTAGGAGGCAGGAGGCCCAGGAAGGTATTTTTACCTGTCTTTTCCATGGCTTGCGAGAAACAGCTCCTCTCTGAGCTCTGCTGCCTCTCTGCAAACCTCGGCTGCGCCTGATTGCCAGCCAGGTCACAAGTTTCTTTGGCTTATGTGCCTGTTCTTCCCCTGCTGGGCCGGAAAATAGGTATGAGTGGGATGGAAAGAGAAGAAGGCCAGGAAAAGGCCCACTAAAAAAGACTCAGAGTTAATCAGTTAAAGCTCAAAAAGCCAGGAGCATGTTGGCCTGGAATGTGTGAATATTCCCCAGAGAAAGGAGGGCACCTCAGCAGAGCCCAGGGCTTTATTGTGTTAATCATGCAGGGCAGCTTAATTTTTTAACTTTCCCTACGTGCTGTTCTTTTTCTCCTTTGGCCCTATTCAAGCACTTTGCGATGTGGGCAATTAATAATGGCAACCAGGCCCAGCATAAAGAACATAGTGACAGGCAGAAAGGATTCCACCTTAAAAATAAGATTGCATTTTAATACCCAGGAAGATAAGAAGTAAGAATCTTCACTTACCCTTTAACAAAAAGGCAATAACTCAGCCCACGTTGGGGGCTGGGCAGGCAGTCCTGTTGGATCTGCTCACAGACCAAGAAGCACCTGGCTCCCAGGGAGAACCCAGAGCAGGAATTTCCTTGTCCTAAGTACCCAAAGCCCACCTAACAGGTCTGCACCCCCAGCCCTTAGTCACATTCCTGAAGAATACTTAAAAGGGGGAACCGCAACCTTTCAGGGAGCTCCTCTCCCTGAGGTCACCCGTACTTTCTAAGTGTCTAACCTTTTCACTTTAAACTCTCTCTTTTCAACCTTTCAGGGTGCTGCCCTTTCTCTGAGGACACCTGCTCTTTTTCTCTAAGTAACTTTAAATAAAACTTTTCTCTGCTTCAGTACTGTGTCTCTACCTTTCACTTCTTGGTTGCAGCGGGACAAGGACAAAGGAAAATACACAACGCTTCCCCAACCACCCCACCCATCTTCAACGAATATGCAGGTCACCCTGACTACAGAGACATGCAGCTTACCAAAGGTTCCAGCTCCAGCAGAGCCCAGGGCAGGTGCTGAGGGTGCCCAAGGGGAGAGGCTGCTGCCCGATGCACCCACCCCAGGGGCAGGGGTGTTCTGAGCAAAGGTGGGTGTGGATGTTCCTGGAATGGAGAGATCACAAAGAACTGTGACAACTAGGCCCACAAGCAGGTGTCAAAGCAAGTG
>JAVSCE010009189.1:0-50747 GCA_032199065.1 Smutsia gigantea
AACAGTGGTCTAACAATCCATAGAAAAATAATCAGCAAAGAAGACCCGATTAAGAAATGAAGAAGACTATGCAGGAAGGGACTTGGTTATAAATGAGTAGTTCTGTTTCATTCCTTCCTTCATTCATTCACTCAACAAACATTTATTCACTCTGTGCCAGGTATTATACTAGGTATAGGAGATAAAATGGTCAACAAGCCAAGCTTGGTAGCAGCCCCTGGAGAACATTCAGTTTAGCAAGGCAGTTATACATCAATGAAGGAATCTACCCTCTCTGAAGAAGTAATGCTGGAGCTAGGGGGTAAAGGATGAGAACAAGCTAGTGTGGCAAAAAAGGGAGAGAAGTTTTCCAGGCAGGGGAAGAGCTAGGTCTATATGATCCTGTGGCCAGAGTAAGCTGGTCCTTCCATAGAATGTCAATGGCTGGAACACTGAGGACAAGGGAGGTTCTGGTACAGGATCTGCAGCTCAGAAAGAGGTCTTGGCTAGAGGTGAGATCCATGTCACACCTGCACAGAGAGGGTTCCAAGCACAGCTGTGTCTCCAGAACACAGCTGAGAGGCCGTCAACAGTCAAAGGTTACTGAGAAGGTAAGAAAGACAGGACTCAAAACACAGAAGCAAGGCTGGGCTCAGCTGAGGGAAAGGATTATCTTTTGAGTAGCAGGAGGGAGGGGATAAATGGACCAGAATCAATTAAAACTCTGAGCCATTTTTGGAGTTTGTGGAATCTAAATATTTGGTGAAACCAATCTCCACTGGATGATGTAGGCATGAAAACATGGATACTTGGGTTCATCTGGGTTGAGATTTGAGCGTCAAAAATTCAGGGATCCAGAAAAGTTAAGGATTTAAAAGTGTGATGGAATCTAAATGGGATAAGAAGAAAAAAGAAGGAAAGAAAGGGTGGATGGGTTAGCAGAAAGCAGCAGGGCCACAAGATGAGTGCTGCAGGGAGGTCAGAGCCCACTCACAGGAGTAGGTAAATGAGCAAACGAGAAGGAAAAGACGTCCTGGTACAAGTAAGGTGGCTAATTCCAGAAGAGAGCAGCTACTGGGGATGCAATGTCCAAGTGGGAGCAGGACAGCGGGTGGCCCAGGGGAGGGAGAAGGTCTTTGGCGACAAGCAGGGTGAAGATCCAAGACCACGAAATGGGACAAAGGGTCTGTGATGAGGGAGAAGACGGCAGGCCAGGTGCCAAACGCTCAGGGAATGAGAAGAAATGACGCTCCCATCAGTGGCGAGGAGGAGAGGCGGGACAGGGGAAGGGCACCACTTGCAGAAGAGCATGTTTTTATCGTAGCTTTCTCAAACAACCAGTTTGAGGAGTGATCATCTAAAAGCAAAACTATGCCCCAGAGTGACAACAATCTCTTCACCCATCCCTAACATACCTGAGAAGTGAGGAAATAATGCGGCCACCACTTGACAGCAGAAGTGATGCCTGAGGGGGGGACAGGTGTCAGGGAAGTCGGGACGTGGACAGAGCTGTTCAGGGTGAGGGACGGGCTACCGCAGCGCATGTGGTGTGGGTGCAGGTTCCACAGGACACAGGGGAAGTGGGAGAGGTGGGGAAGGGAGGACTCTGAGTCACAACGAAGAAGGAAAGACCATTACAGAGATGACGGTGCTGTGGAGGGACAGATGGCGGTGGGATCAGAGGGGATCAGTAAAAGCAGAGACGGTAAATTCAAAGTAAAAAATTACTTTGAGATGAATGCACAGAGTTCCTGGTAGCCAGAAATAAATTACTTGGCTGAGGTGTTGGCAGACAGATACCATGATCTCTATGTGCTATACTGGCCGGATGCCATATCTAAAGCAGGATTTTCGACCTCAGTGAAATTAACTTTCTGGGCTAGATTGTTTTTTGCTGTGGGGAGTTGTCCTATGACAACTGTAAGATGCTTTTTAGCAGGATCCCTGGCCTGTCCTCACTACATGCCAAGTGCACCCCGGCCCTGGGACAAGCAGAAATGCTGCCAGATATTGCACAGTGTAGCCCGTGGGTGAAATACAGCCTACTGAGAACCACTGACCTACAGCAACAGACACTCCAGGAGCACAGAGGCAGTCTCCCAGCTGTACCAGGGCTTCCACTGCTGAACACGTTTTTGGAACAAGTCATCTCTATTAGCTTCAGAGTTGTGGCAGAAAGGTGGTCTCATCATTTCAGAGACATACCCAATTCTTAATTATTTAAAAAGAAGCTATTTCCCAGGTTTGTCGTCTCTCTTACTCTTTGCTCTGGAGGTCCTTGGACTGTTTCCTTGAAGGAGGATGAAGACTAGGTTCCTCTGAGAAGATCCAAACCCCCCTGCCTTTTCTGTTGACTGCCCCCTCAGTTAGGGGAATGTGCCAAGCTCCCTCCTGCCCTGGGGCACTTCCCCACGTCATCCTGTCCTTCAGAGCTCAGAGCTTCCTCACCTCACTCTGTCCATCCTGTGCTTTTCCTTCAAAGCACTTTTTACAACTACATGTGTATTGCTGGTGCATTGTTACTGACTTAATGTTTGTTTCCCTCTAGAATATACATTTTATGAGGGCAGGAACCTTATCTGTTTTATTCACTGTTGGATCCTCTGCACCACGTAGAGTGTTTGGCTCAATAAGTATTTGTTTTGTTTATAAAATGAATTATCAAAAGAAAATGTTATGAGTATTTTGAGAATATGTATCACACTCCCCGAGTAATTGCTTTAAAGGGGATGACAGTCGTGTATATGTATAGTTTTCTGGTTCATTATTTGATCATATGCCTTTATAGCAGCACATCTTGGGTTTGAGGGCAATGAGCATCCTAAACAAGAGAAAGATAAAAAGTAGTATCATTCCAAGAATCCTGACACATACCCAGGTTTGGCCAGTAAATAGAGGACAGCGGTTAGCTCTGGTGCTACTATACTGAACTCATGCACGCTTTGTCTGGTTTGCCTAATTCCTTCAAATCTGTGTTGACCTCTGCTCTACACTCAGTCCTGGAATGTGCAGTGTGACCATGCCAGGGCTCAGGACGACAAGCAAGGACATATCCTACAGGGCCAACCTGAGGCAGCGTTCAGACGGCATTCTCCAGCGGGGTCCCTCAGGGTCTCAGTCTTAGAAGTTCGCAGAGGAATCAGCAAGCATTCCAGCTAAATAAGAAGGCAAGAAAGAAAAACACAGTGAGCTCAGTGCAAAAAAAGCACATTTTGTCCCTTCCTAATGCTAATGTTTTTGAATCACAAGGAGGCATCTTGAAAGTTTTGTAGTCAAGACAGACCATTCTGACTGAATGCCTTTTGATAAGCAATGGTTCAAAATGTTCTTAGGTTTTTTCACCTTACTGAAACTTTAAGGACTGAGAAGTAAAATGTGCTTGAGAACCAATAATAGCTAAATTAAGGGTTACAGTAAATATTAAAACATCAGATGGCCAAAGGGAAATATTAAGATTTGATAAAATAAAACTAGAAAGGTCTAAACCACAAATACTAGATGACCTGTCCTTTATAGCAATTTTATTTTCCTCCAAAACATGAGTATTAGTGAAATAAAGTTAAAATCAAGCATGCCTTGGCTCAATGTCTACAGAAAGATGATTTTCTATTCAAGGAGCAGATTTCTGAAAACTAGGTAAAAAAAAACATATAAAGGGGATGAAAATTAGTAGGAAATGGAAAATATTCTTTCAGGAGTTTTAGGATTAGAAATATATAATAGGATGAAATTGTCAGGTTTGAAATTGCTCCTTGACTAGGTACTCATTTAATCCCACATGCGACCTCTCATCCCCCCTTCCAGCCTTTGTTTCCAATCACTGATGTAACTCTAAACAGAAAAGTAAAGTATTTGAATGGACTGGGATGTAGTCCATGACTACACTTTACAACTCGCATTAGAGGGTCTACCTCCCATTTTCTAATACACTTAAGTGGCAAAATTCATTCCAATTTGCATAACCTTAAACAGGCTCCCTTCTGTCATAATTTTATTTTGAAAAATGCTAACAGGGTGAGAACAATCATGAAAGGAATACGCGAAGGTGCACCTAGTTCTGCTGATTTACGCAGAAGAGAGAGCTATGCTTTCCAATATAACTACGGCATCTGTTGTATACAAACCCTCAGCTGGCATGGCTTAGCAATTCATGTAGATATAATTTGCTTTAGTATTCCATTGTTACTGAACATCAGGTTGTTTTGAACATTTTTTCATATATATATTCTTTGTTTCCTTTTTTAATTATTGAAAATAAGAGTTCTATACTTTCCTTTATTTCTAATTTAAGTTTTGACAAACCTAAAAATTAGCGTCATTTTCAACTGATCGATTATGACTGAGCAGGACAGAGGCTTAGAATAACTCAAGGTACACTGTTTAATTAGCTAAGAGACTTTCTTAGCAACCTATCACTGTTATACAGTTTCCTTCCAGAATCTAGGTTATAAACTCTGGTTCTTATAGCCTAAAACTAACACTAACAGAGATGTTTTTATAACATTATAGCTAATATAAAATGGAGCCATGTGCACACATCAACTTGCTGTCGTGTTACTAAGGGTTGGTTACTTACCATTTTTAAGCCTTAATTTTTGCATTTTCTAAAAATACAGATAAAAGCACCTTGTTGCAGGGCTATATACTGCATGGAATATACCTAGCTCAAAAACTGATATACCACAGGATCTCAGTAAACATCAATGTGTCTCCATTTACTGTACACACAAATATGACTTATACAGTGATTTGCTCAAATGAAAAGTACGTAGGTAAATTTTTACTTTTTGCTAATGTAGTTGATATGCTAAGTACTATTTTTTTAATGCCAAAAAAGTGTATTCCAGCAATCCTCCCACGACTGTTCTCAAGACCACTCTGCAGCTTGGGATAGATGATTCAGGCCCCCACCCCAATTCTGCAGCAGAAGCCTCCCGTCACTCCAGGAAATGCAGCAAATATTTCTCAAAACTACAGCAATTCTTTCACATAATCAGAATTATTCACGAACCTCACCCTTAGGAAATTTCATTTCACCCATAAAAGAGTGGAATCTCCTCTTTTACTGGTGAGTTTCTTTTACAATATAATCTGCTTGATACATCCAATTAATGGGGCTTAACCTTTACAGTTTTTATTTTCATTAAAATGTTTCAAGGTTGCCAGAGCTTCACTTAGACAGATATTCTGGAAGTGAACATAGAAAATCAAGTATTTTCAGAGAAAAAATATGTCAGTAAACCATAATACTGTGAAAGGGAAAGGAAAAAAATCTTATAGGTCTGAGTTGATTACATGCAAAGAAAGAAAGATGAGAAAACTAATCTAGGTTAATATGATCAACAAACCTAAGTCACTAAAAGTTAAGCTACCTTAATTATTGGACAAATACCAATCCTACCAATATGTAAGAAACTGGTTTATTCTTGCAATTATCATATATTTGCTAAAGAATCTTTTAGTATTATACTCCTTTTAAACATACTTTTTTAATATTAGTTATTCCTGATCTCAGCAATTTATAGTAATTAAAGGGAAGTATCACCAGATTTTAAGAAGGCAAAAGTAAAATGCAAGAGATATAGAGGTGGTTTACAGGAACAAAACCTAGAGATTAAAAATAAACATGAATTATAGGGGTAAGTCCTGATCATGGAAAAACTAGTTATAGTAGATGATTCTTCAATATACTCAAGGGCTTGTGGATCTCTACAAAAAATTACATCGAATTAATACATCTTGAAAGGTAAAGTTGCTTCTAAGCATAAAATAATTAGGACACATGCAGTGGTCCCAATCATTTATGTATTACACATGGTAATAATTTATCTTTAATTCTGATTGTTTCATATATTGGTATAATCTTAACACTGGAGTATTAAGACATTTTTAACACCACCACATCATCATGCGATGTCTGATAAGTGATATTAGACATCCCCTTAGTCTGAAAAGCCCAACATTCCAGGGTACCCCACCAGCATGCTTTCCTGGATGGAATATTCATTTTTGAAGATTGACAAGGATGCTGGCCCTTTTAGAGAGTAATGACATCTAGGCTCTCTCACCAAATAGAAAGGAAGTGAGGTGATCTAACTCTAAAAGGAAAGGTCCAAGTCCAATGCGTCATTAAGGCGCAGTTTACTACCTGAATAGATGTTTAGGCCAAAAGAACAAAATCGCCCTATTCTTACAAATCCCTACAACCCTTTTAAAATATAAAATAAAAGACTTAATCATTCAGAACATATTCTTGAGATCATAACCTTAAAGCCTTTCTATTAAACACTGCTATTACAAGTTTTAATTAAAAATTATTTGAAATAATCACCTCACATACTACCATCAGCCAAATGCTTTTTTTGACTGGTATTATACAAAGAAATACTTTACATGCATGATCTCATTTAATTCTCACAATAACCTGATGTGGGAGATACTATTTTCATTTCATTGATAAGAAACCTGGGGGTTATTCACCAAGAGTCACAGGACTAGGAATTGGTAGTGTTAGGGATCAAAACCTAGTCTGCTTGACTCCAAAGCTTATAGCTTATACTCTTAATTATTCTGCTATAATCCCAAATTTTATTTAAAGAAATCGTGTCTTAATAATAAATCAAAAATCAGTACTTTAAAAAACACATCTAAAATCATGTATAGATTATATCAAAATTACAGAAGAAATACAGTAAGTTCTTAATATAAGATATGCATATGTATATAATGTTAATACTGTTTCTTATAATCCTCTGAAAGAGGGAAAAAATATCAAGAAGCAAAAGGTCAAATATCTTTTTGCAGATGGATCTCACCAAAGGTCACCAGGACATACAACCAGTGTAAATTGGCCCAACACAATAAGCCCATATAATTAGATATTTATAATAGGAGAGAGCAAACTCTTTTTAACTTATGGAACATACTAAATCATCAATTATTCTGAATAAGGTGATATGCAACCACACCTCGTACAGTTAGGAAAGGAGCCCCAATATCCATGAAATCTATGAAAGCTCATGCAGCCGAGCCCCAAGGTCTCCTATACTAGTAATCTATTTAGCATTTTACACATTCAAAAGCATCTAATATAGCGCTTGGTACACAGTGGAACACAATAACCATGAGTCTGACTCTCCCCTCTTCCTGGATGGAAATATAGAGGGTATGCTCTGCAAAAGTGGAGGTAAGAGCAAAACTGGGAGAGAAACTGAACACGTGGGATGACAGTCGGCCTCAGGTAGGATCTGGCCAGATGAGATGAAAAGAGCTCAAGAGGTGTTTCCGTATTTCATTAAAAGAATAATTTTAAGAATGGAGGGAGTGTAGCTTAACAGTCCTATGAGATTAAAACCTCTAGGAACTTTTATGACTATAAATGGTTGTGAAAAGAGCATGAACTATAATACAGTGCATTAATATTTTCAGTATATGAAATATTTACACATCAATGAGAAAAAGATTAATATCTCTACAGGAAACAATGGACAAAGAGCATAAACAGGCAAGTCACCAAAGTAGAGATAAAAGGAACAGTAAACATAAAAAACGATCACTCTGGTTAGTAATAAAATGCGAATAAATCAACAACAAGATGCCATTTCCTTCCACCCACATTGGCAAAGAATGATGATGGCCAATGGGAGGAAAGAAAATGACCTCTTATAGAGGCAGGCAGGTGTATAAATTGGCACAGTCATTCCAGAAGGCAATCTGTAAATATGAATCAAGGGCCTTAAAATGGGCAAACTCTTTTATCTAGAAATCCCGCATCTAAAAAACCACCTATGGAGAAGGTCAGATAAGTGGGTAAAGGTATATGTAAAAGGAGATTCACAGGAGTTTGTTTATATGAGCAAAAAATAGAAGCAATCTATATGTTAGTTAAATAGTATATATCCTTCTATGGAGAACCAAGTAGGAATGTAAGACGCTGATACAGATATATACTTGTTAACCTGAAAAAAATACATGTTTTAAGAGGAAAACAAGTAATAAATCAATACATATCATATTGTGTAAAACCACCTTTGTAAGAATATATATTTTAGATGTTAATAAGGACTTCCACTTACAAAAGTGTTTTTTAAACTTTGGTTATCTGTATTTTCAAATGTTTCTACAATAAACATGTACTTTCATGAGTATATTAAAAACAAGGGGAAACAAGAAAAAGAAGTTTCAATTTGTATCCCAAATCTAATATTTACCAGACATATAATAACTTCAGGCCAGTCAGTTAATCCCAAGACTCAGTTTCTTCAGAGCTGGAATTGGTGTAATAATTAAGTATACCTCCTAAGTATGAAAATAAAACTAAAAGCAGAAGTACTTTGAAGCTATAAAGTACTGGATAAACACTGGTCGTTCTGACTGGCTGATAGAAAGTGCAATAAAGAACAACCCCATCAAGAAGCTGGGAAAGGAAATAAACCCACAGACTCTCAGGTGATATTAAGAAAGGTGTGGGGGAAATGCCAGTTCTCCTCCACCCACACAGGTCTCACTTGAGGAGGGTGACAATGAAGATGAAACGACCCCTATTAAGCACTTAAATCAGTGGTCCCGCACAGGACCTGCCTTCCTTCCTCATTTACTCCATTAGGCATTTTATCCTTTTGTGGGGATCTGGTTACTAAGGCACAGAGAGGTCAAGCAATCTGTTGAAAGCCACACAGCTGTAAGTGGTGAAAACAGGCTTCGACCCCAGCATACAGGCTTCAAACTCTTAAACACACCTAACCCTAGCAAATATACTAGTAATATATGTAACATATTAGAACATATTAATAAGTATATTCCAGGACACCATCTGTGGACATAGCTGCAGGCACTTGTACCAGGGCCAGAGTCCTAGGGCAACACCGATTCTGAGTCAAAACAGAGGACATTCCCAATAACTAAGAAAACCAAAGACTGAGAAAGTTACTGAGCAAGGTAATACCCCATCACTGGAAGTCACAAGTGGGGTTGTAATACATTTGGGGTTGTTCTGAAGGGAACTGAAATGGCCCTGGGCCCGTGGAAGCCACGGAAGCCAACAGCCAGGACTCAGGACCTGCAACCCCGCCAGCAGGTGTCTCCAAGGACATCCCTGTTGGGGGCTGAACATGTCCCCATGTCCCCATGTTCAAGCCCTACCACCCAGTCCCTTAGAACGTGACTGTGTTCAAAGATGAATTCAGCCTTCAAAGATGTAATTCAGGTAAAAATGAGATTAAAAGGGTGAGCGCTAATCCAATATGATTTGTGTCCTTATAAGAAATTAGGGTTGAAACCAGCCTTCTCCAGCCACTGCTGACTCGGCCTGCCAGTCTCTTCAAGCCTCTTTGGCTCACAGGCGGTGCCAGGCCCACTGACCACCCTGCCTCCACGTCTGAGACAGCCCGTGCTCTGCTCAAGACAGGGCCACAGGCAACTCTGAGAAACTGCCACCCTCGGAGGACCCCTGGCCTAAGACAGCTGCCTCTCCAATACTGCTTCCTAGTGGCATCTGGACCCCAGCTTTCACTTTTCCAAACAGTGCTCACATCTTTCTCCAGGAGCTAAAACCACCACGCTTCCAAGAGTTCCTCTGGGAAGTTGCTCAAACTCCTAGGCATACAGTTTTTCCCGGGGCCTTCTCCTTCTCAGGTGACTAAATACTGTGGAGGCCCACGCACAGAGGGATGAGGGCCCAGAGTGGAAAAGCTATGGGTGCCTGTAAGCCTGTTACACAGCTCCTGGTGATTACTGTCCTCAGCTGCCTTCCATGGGTAACCCCACCAATCTGTCACATGTGACCAGAAACGTCTGCACCCTCTCCGCTGCAGTTCTGCTACTGTGAGGTAAGGGGAAAACACTGCTCTTCTCCACATGCTGGGGAATGTGGAGACCCAGCTCCAGCCAAGACAGCTGGGTGCATGGTGGTCAAATGGATATAGGCAAAAGCCCTTAGCCATAGGATCACCTCGGCGCTCTGCTTAAAATTGTTGTGATAAAGCCCAATTCCCTAAAAGGTACCCTTGCCAACATTCCTAGCATTGTGTTCTGCCACTTGACTTCTCATTTTCTTGTCATAGTCGTGCAGATCTACTCACCCATGCAGAACTGTTCGATCCCTTTTGGGCACTAGTACCTGTTGTCTTCTCTGCCCAGAACTTTCTAACCCTCCTCTTTGCCTGGTGAGCTCCCATTTATCCTGCAAGCCTTAGATGTCACCTCCTCTGGGAAGTCTTCCTTGATTCCCCCAGGTCTGACTTAATTATTCCGTTATATGTTCCAGTAACACTTATTCATCCACACTTATGGTATAATCAGTACTCCATATAATTATGTGTTTGGAGAGAGGAAAGCAGAATCTATTGCCCCAGCTTCATTTCTACCCATAACTCCACTGTAATTACTAATTGCACCCCCATTTGCTCTTTTTTTTTCTGGTAGGTCCACCGCCTACTAAATATCATACCATCTCCCAGTCAAATACATCGCAGTGGACAGCTTCTCTCACAAATGGTTTGGCTCCAGTGCTAGTCAGTGCTGGACAAAGCCATAGGGATGCCCCTGATTTGTGTAATACTCTGAATTTCAATCTGCTTCTGAGGGGTATCATGCCTGATGCTCAGAACAACCCCAGATAAGATTTTGATGTTTTCAAATATGGGAAGCCTAGAACCAGGTAGGGTTGCCAGCTGTGTTTGATTTGGCAGTCATAGAATCTGACTGCCCAGGCTGTGCTCGGATGTCTGCAAGCTCCTTCTTGCGTAGGTAGGGTCTGATGTTGTCTCATTGTTCCATGATGGATGTTCCACCTCCAGGCATCAAATCCACGTTAGTCACCATGCTGTGCCTTAGATCTCCAGACTTTACTCATCTTATAACTGAAAGTTTGTATCCTTTGACCAACATCTCCTTTGTTTTCATGTGGGGTGACCTCCAGAAAATTCTTTGCTTTGATGAGAAATTCAAGGATAGTGTGGTTCCTGGGTTGTTTAATTCAATAGCTTGACATCATCAATGATTAAGATCCTTTCCACAGTTCTTCTGTTTCATGCAAACTAAGTTGGCCTTTGTCCTCAAGCTTGTCCCTTCATGGTCACCATATGGCTGCCACAGCTCCAAGCATCACATCCTCAACTAAATGAAGTTCTATAACAGGATACAATATCAAGGTGGGGAGGCCTAGGGGTGGCAGCCAACAGTGTCTGCTGCAGACTCCCATTTGCTCTTTTTTGTTTCCCAGTTTGGGTGGTAAATTATTTGGTCATCCTGTATATATAATATATGCAGGATCCACATCTATCTTGCTTACCTTCTTGAATCCCCTGGGACTACCATTATTCTCACAAGATCCCAATAGCAGAAAAAGTAAAAGTACAATGTATCTCCATTTTAGAATGACGAGCCTGAGCTCTTAAGACCAGATTATGTGCACATATCGAATCACAATGTTTTAGTTTATATTATTAAATTCATGCCTTAAAAGAATAAAATGCTGCACTGGATATCAAAAATCTCTCCAGTAAGAAGAATGACATATCTAGTCACCCTCATGAATACAGCTGGAGACCTTGGGAATCAAACTAATATATAATGTTTAAGTCAGTTCTTCCAGGCACATTAGAGCACCCCTTTTCAGCTATTCCTCTAATTTAATTTTTAGCTCCATCACTCCTCTATGAATAGAAACATAAAATGCTTGGATCAGTTACACAGCCTTGTCAAAATAACCTAACCTGCAATTATAACATCCTAAGGTGCTTTTAAAAATGTTGCCATGAAAACTTTTTTATTAAAGAATTTCTTACAGCTCTCACACTACTGAAAACTAAGTCAGCCATCTGCATCTTTATAGATGGCACAATGTATATCTTGAGCATTTTGCTAGTATATAAATTATTTATAGGAGAAACATCATTACTTTATTGTAAATAGCAAAAAAATCAATGTGCTTCATTTATGAAATTATTTTATTTAATCAGAACACTGTATAAAAAAGTTATTAATCAGAAAGGAAATGAACATTCTCCTCTGATTAATAATTGACTTCTAACAAATAGAAAATATATAGTTTACAGTTCCCCAACCTATGATCTAGATGTAATACAAACTGCATCTTTAAACAGAGAAACAGTCTTCCTGCTGTAAAACACAGACTCTTCATTCATTCAAATATTTGCTCAAGGCTTAATATATTTCCAGTAATCACTGAACAAGATGTGATGACAGACAAAAAAGAATTAAAAGTAATCTCTGCCTTTCGAACAGTTTATAAAGGCACAATACCCACATTTGCATTACCCTAATCGGTAAGACATTTTACATTTTTCTATTGAGAAATGTACAATTTTTTTCTCATTTTCAAATTTCTAAAATTTGTGCCTTAAATCAGTATATTCATGATTATGCTACTGTTTCTTTCCCTTTTAAAGCTGGTGCACGTCTCACATCTTCAAGAAGCACTAGAACTGCCGAAGCAGCATAATTCAAGTGCCTAAGTAGGGAGTCTAGGGGTGATTGTACTATTACATTTATTTCCAATAAAGATAGAACATTGTAGAATTAAATGTGTCTACAGAAGAAAAGGCAGAGGCTCAGCAAGCAGAAATGCTTGAGGTAAAAAACAAAACAAAACAACTGGCAACTGGTGAAGCTGAGACTCAAACCCAGCTCTGTTACGTTCTCTTGTACCAATTACCCGACCAAAGGCAAGATGGATATTGGCGAGAATGGTGAAGAAAGATTAAATGGAGGAGCGCTGAAGGAAGAAGGAAGGAAGGAGAAGGCTTCCCAGATGCAACCCACAACGCACTCAGAGACAAGAAGGCTTCCGAGTTATACTGCTGTACAATAAGAATGTGTACCAGCTTGGGATGCAGTATAAGCATGTGTTCAATCCATCATCTCTTACAGGAAGCCCTTTTGATAAGTTCCATTTGTCTGCCCATTTTACTGATTTAGGAAATTGAGATTTAGAAAAATTAAGTAACTTCATGAAGGTCATACAACCAGCATGGCAGCCAGGGTGAAAATCGAGGCACCATCTCCCTCCAGATGCCACCCTTTTGAACCAGTAGGCTATCCTGCATCTCCAGCTAGTACAGGGTTCATATTTAACAAAAATATAACTTGGGAGCTCCCATACTCGAGTGCGTTGTACTTCTGATATGGAAAGCCTATGAGAGACATGCTAATTCTTTCAGACAAAATATTTGATTTTCCATTAAAGTACAGAAGTATATAAGTGGCCAGGATGAAAAATAAAGGATTTACTCCAACTAACCATTTACTAACATCTCCTCACTCACTCACTGAACATTTAAATCACATACCATACGCCAGGAATGCATGTAATGGAGTAAGATTAAAAGGACTTTACAAAGCAAAATGTCTGGGATTTTTTTAACATGACAAGTGAGAAAAGCTATCACTTCTTAAAGCATAATTTTCTTAAAAAACAAAAAGATATGTAAGGTAGAAGAAAGGATGTGGGCATGAGGTTAAATTCCTTCAGCCGGGTTGAGCTACAAAGTTAACTAACATCTTAACTGTGAATTGCAGGGGCAGCGACCATGTGCTGCTCATCTGTGTGTTAGAAGGAGCTTTGCTTCGAGAAGACTTACTAATAAATTCATTATTTATGAACTGTTCTTGTTTAGGGAATTAATGGGCTGTCACCACAGAAACAGGAGTTCCAGACACCTCCAAAAACACTTTTTTCTGTCACTGAAAAGGCACTCCAAGTCTTCAATAATATGTACAGAATCCTAACAATTTCAAGATATGAAAACCAAAAAGAAATCCAAATTTCATTTTCATTTAAAAATAATATCATTTAAAAACTCTGACTTTGACAAAATCCCCGTTGAGGTTCAGAACACACTACCCCCAAATTGTGGTATCTTGGCACTCTGACTATTTCAAGCTGAAGGAATTTGAGAAATGGCATGTGCGGACAGGACCTTCTGACCTTCCCCAGAAGCAGGTCGGAAAGCCCTCATGGGAGAGGCACCCTCCCTATACCCAGAAGAAAGGAGCATCCTTACCTTCTCCAAGATGCCAGGAGGGATCTGAGGGACAAGGCTTGCGGTTCCCATCAGTTACTTTACTTAGTTCACGCCATTTTTTAATCCTATTATATTTTTCCAAGAATTTCTACTTTACATCAAACCTAGCATAGAAACACTAAGATTTAATCACTTCTTTGGGTCTTCGTTTCCTTAAAAAAGGGTAAATCAATATACATGCTTTTCCCTTGTTAATCTGTCTTTTGTTACAGGGGCCCCAGCCAAGAGCTTAGAAGGGTAGAGGAAAAATATATTTTCCTCCCCTACATACAGAATAACTAAGCAGCAAGATGAGGCACTTTGAAAATACAATAAGCACTTGCAATACTAAAATCATAATTTTACAATTATTAAAAAGAACACAGAATATTGATTTGGGCAACAGTTTTGAAAGTCAATATATTGAATTCCAATATTCTGTGGCAAGCCATTTTCATACGGAGTTTCTTTTCCTTACTTTTAACTAATAGCACTAAATACCTTTGAGAAACATTCTGACTTAGGGGGAAATAAAGGTAGGAATGCTGTGCTTTCTGAATCACAATACCACTTACACTGTGACTATTTGGGAACAGTGCAAAATCATTAATCTCACCAAGAAACTCTTAAGACATTATCTTATGAAATTAAATAAGAAATGTCATGAATAATTTGTCTAACCCTGTTATGATTCAGCCAAATGGAAAATATTAATATTTTTTTAATTGCCAAATTTCAACAAATTTGAAATGAGTCAACATATAAAAAGATGGTGGCCACAAGAGAAATGAACTCAGGGACTCTGGATATGTGTTAAAGGGTAACAATGACAAGTGTGGACAGGTGTGAAGAATGGCAAGAAAGACAAGAGCAGACAGAGAAGACTGATTAACCGTCATATTGTGACCGAAGCTAAGGAGACCCAATTCACATGAAGTGAAATGCAGGGGGATTCTAGAAACCAACCATTTAAAAATATTCCTTACCTTCTACTATGTGCCACTTCCTCCTCTAGGAGACACAGCTTAAAAAAAGACAATGTCTCTGTTGTCATAGAACATACATTCTAGGGAGAAGAAACAGCGAACAAGCAAACAAAATACTGAATAGAAACAGAATGCTACATTGAATGAAACAGGATGATGTGATAGAGTCAATGGGCATTTAGTTTGAAGGGTCAGGGAAAGCCTCTGAAGAAATGAAGCTAATCTAAAACATCATTTGATTATACATTGATTCTAAAGACTATTCCAAAGTCAGAGACAAGAAAGTTTTCCACATGATGTGTTGTGATTTGAGACATGTTTTGAATTGCTATATAACTTTTGGGCATGAGTCAGAAGAAGAGGAGGAGAGCGGAGTCTCTTTTCTTGTCTCAGTCAATAGGCTTGGGTGAGCTCAACAGGTGGGAGGATGAATCTCAGAGAGAATAGTGTGGGGGAGGTCGAGGGGGAAAAAGGCTGTCAAATCCATCATGTTTGATATTTCACAATGACTGAAGTAGAATCCTTCCTTTATCAATCCTAATTTTCCAATGCACAAAATCTAAGATCACGTAATGGGTTTTTTTTTTAAGTGTATTTTCTAATGAAGCTATACTGCCCTTTGGTGCTTTCCTATACACATATAGGGTATATAGTATACAGCGGTAAATGCTACCAGTGAAGACAAAACCATCACGTTCATCTCATGAAGAAGGCATGCTATAATTGCATCCCATGGTTTCAGTAATTGCGCATCGCAGAAAAATGGACTTGCCCACTTATATCACAAACATTTTCTTTACATTCGAATAACTATCTACTGTCAAGCTAAATATTTTTTATCCAGGTATGGTTTAAAAAAAAAAAAACCCTTGGCATCTCTGAAGGAATTGAGATGAAGGCCATCAACGGTAATCAAGCAAGTAGAGGTTATAAACCCGATCTCAAGTTTGAGGTACAAGGTCAAGTATCTTCCCTCCGGTCACCGAGTTAATAAGCAACACAGCCAGGCTTGGAACCCAGGCAGGCCTGACTGGAGTTCACGCCCATCATCATAGACTATGTTGCCTCCAGCACAACCAATGCAGAAAAGCTGGATTCCAGTGATTTTCCAGAAAACAAAATCTCTTTCATAATTGCTTAATGATTTCCAAGATGTCGACTATCACAGATAATTTTCTGGAAAATGTTCAGCATTGCCGTTTCTCTTCTAGACCCTCTAAAAGTCTAGCCTTAAGTTCCAGAAAGGCATTTAGCGTGAGGATAAGAGTGCAAACACTGTAGTCAAACTCTGGTTTCAATGCCCAGCTCACTAGAAATAGGACTCTGCGCAAGTATTTAACCCCTCTGTGCTTCAGTTTCCCCAGGCTGTGTAAAACAGTGTTAACACTACCTACCTCACAACATAGGTATAAGGGTTTAATAAGTCAATGTAAGTAAAGCTCTTAAAATAGTGCTAAGGACAAAACTGCTACAAAAGTGTTAAATGTCCTCATTATTATGCCAGAGTAAAAAAGGTTACATACCCTACCTTACCCCCCCATCTATAATCCCAAATTACTGCTACTCCATACACTGAAGTATCAGGTAAACAAAAGCTTAGACTGGTTAGAATGGTATATATCGATTAAAATTAATTTTTAAAATACTGTGGTCCTAAAAAAACTCACTTTTGAAATGTCTGAGAGCTTACTAATTCTGCTGATATTTCTTTGGCAAAGGGGTCATTGTGTCATAAATCAAAATAAGTCACTGCCTAGAGTTTGTGTAAACTCTTATTTTCTAGCCACTTCAGTGAAAGGCGGGATGTCAGGAAGTGCTGTAAGGCATTCCTTGTCTGGCCTTGTATCCACACCTGTAACTGCAGAAACTCCAAGTACGCCGGGAAGACCAGCTCATCGGTTCCCGGGTTTGTCCCTCGGTCTCTCAAAGACAGTCGTCCTCTCAGCCCCACATTGTCATGTGCGCTCTGCTGCAATGCCCGCTGTTGAGTCTACCAGTGCGTGCACCATGGGGGCACAGGCTCGGGCCAGAAACCCCGGCAGAGGTAGCAAAGGCTGTGGCATGTGCCACGTGCTGCAGCGTCACTTCTCTGGAGGAGTTGCTGCCGCGACCAGAACCTAAGCACCATGCTGGCCAAGTCACCAGCGCCACCTTCCACTGGGGAGACCGCAGGGCTTGGATCAAACAATGTTTGCTTATGCTTCTCGCTCTTTGTAAAGAACTCCCCTTTGCTTGAACTTGGGCTCAAGTGCCAGTGAATTCGAGCCAGGGAACCATCTGAGTGGCAGATGTTGTGCTGGACTAGGAATCAAGCCTTTGCTCTGACACAAGGCAGAGGGACTGACTGAAGCTTGCAAACTTCTGTTCTCTCCAGAACGTGGTCTGTGATCTCCAGAAGGGCTTGCCCCTCAGGTTCTCCAAACATGCTCCAGTCTTAGGGTACATGCTAGGATCTCTGTTCAAAGCGAGTTGGATAGCGGCTTCCAGCTCTTGGGAAGGGGAGCAGAGCTATGGCGAGCACAGGAAAGTGCTGGAGTTAGCCCTGCTATGTGCTGCCCACGTCCAGCACACACAGCTGCCACAGCACTGTGCTGGGATGAGGCTGTAATAATTTAAAATGGCAATAAATTTAAATGAAGTATGAAAAGCTACATCAAATTTCTCAAGGAAGTGCTTTCCAAATTAAAATGAAAATATTTACATTCGTTCACAATAGAAGATCTATAAATTCAGTACATAAATGCTTGGAACCATCCAAAACAGGGTGGAAGTCATACCCGATAAATGAAAAGAGTTACCAAAGAAGCGTTATATTCTTAGTGTTATAGATGTAAGAGTAAAGACAATCATTCTTCCTTCCAATGAGGAAAACTCTGGAAGTCCATTATAAACATTTTTTCCTTCCTGTGACTATTTACCCTTCTGAAGAGTAGATCCAGAAGATTCCACCAAAGAGAAAATATTTCTTACATTTTTCAAAAATAGCGAGGATATAATGCAGAGCTTTCTGTCACCTCACAGATCTGGAAAGTGTCATGAAATCATGAACACATCTCACTTTGTAACCGATCCGTACAACTTTTTACTTCTATAGAGGTAAATCACTTAGCCTTTCTCAGCCAACATTTACTTCTCCTTAAGACTGGGTAAAGCTACCTCCTCCATAAAGCTTTCATTGACAAATTCATCATTCAAATGAAATAATGAATTTAAAAATACTTTCTAAACTATGAAGGACAACATAAGCACACAGTATCATCAAACTCTTTATACGATGATGGCGGATGGGGCATTTCTCTCCTAATAACCTGAGAAATCTAGGAAAACTCTCATTCTCCCAAAACAGCATTCCTCCAGATCCCACTGCATGATTCTGTTTTGTAAAGAAGTTAAAAAAGACAAGTTAAAATCAAAGTTCATTATCTCTACAGAGCACTTTGAGCCAGAATATCTGAATAGAACAGAATAAAAACATTTTATTATTGCCCCAGCTCTTCTAGATAAGGCTTCATTCTGACACCTTGAGTCTGTGTTTGCCTCATAGGTAACATTTTCAATTATTTAAGCACTAGTTAATAGTCCTGGTGTCGGCATGATCAGTAATTACTGTCTTAATAATCACAGGCATCTGATTCCAGCTGCTTCCATCTTTGATATAACCATGAGCGACAGCCTGGAGGACAGGAACTGACAGGGGAAGAATACAGCCGGGGGTCAAGTTAATGCTGGTGTAGTACCAGCATTCTGTGAGCTACTGAAGCCAGAGACACATGTTGACAAGTGAGACCACAGACTGAGAAAGAATGACTGTCCTGAGAGTTTTATACAAATATAGTATTTTCTGAACATGAGAATGGCTTTTGAATCTAGATCTGAAGAAGTTGGCTAAATAAAATCATAACTTCAACAACCTTCTTTTGAGTAATTATAAAAAGAATGCATCTACCTACTCATTCCCCTGCCAGCTATGACTTTTCCCTTCCCCAGATGGCTGGGTGAGTGTCTGTGCATATGGCAAGGGGAAAACAGCAGGAAGCTCGAGGTACTTAAGTGTACAAAGAAGTGAAAGCTTGGGAAACATGTGCTGTGTAAGACACTGCAGGGGACATAAAACCAAAGACCAACCAATGAATGGAAGGTCTCAGAAGCCTGTGTTCCGGTCCCAGCTCTGCTACTAAACATCTCCCTAGACAAGCCAGTTTGCTTTCCTAGGCTTCTGCTTTCTCATGTGGAAAGTAGAGTCATCCAACTCAATCCGTTTGAAGAGTTCTTTACAGCCTATATGGAATTATCAGCAGAAACAGGTAGGGCAGGTGTCAGCCTGTGTAGAGGAGAGAAATCTCTTGGCAGAATAGCCTGAAGTTGTTCTTCTTTGAAATGGAAGTATTTTAAGTATTTGAAATAGTAAGTGTCCATACCATGGAAACTATATGAACAACACCAAGAGACTCAGCCCTTTAAAAGCTGATACTATAGGAATATGGGATCTGCATCTATCATAAACCAAATACATTTTGAGAACAAAATTAATGAGCCCATCACAGTCCCCTATCCTGTGATTGAGGAATGAGAATGTGTGTGTTATGTGTGTACATGTATATGGATGTGTACGTGCAGATGCATGGGTAGGTATGTATATGTGTGTGGGGTGTGTGTGTGTGTGCATTCACATGCCTGTGTGTGGTGGGGGGCAGAGATAATCCATCTCATTTCTCTCTTTTCCTTTTTTGCCTACTGTCCCTCCTCTACATCTCTGGAGCTAAGTGCCTATTTCAATTCTTACCAAGACATGGGGGCAAGCAAGAGGTAAAACAAGCTGCCTATTTATTACTTAGGCTAGCTCAGAAGCCATTCTGCATTAGTGAATGGTTCTCTACAGAATGGGGACATCAAAAATTAGTGATGGTGGTGGACAGAGAGGTATTGGCACCAGTCTCTCTATGCTCTCTCCCCCCTTCCTTCCTCGAGACTCCAAAAGGACCCTGAGAGGATATTCCTAATGTACATGCACGCACACACCACAGCCTCAGCAAGCCACTGCTACTGATTTGCTCAGGCAGAATAAAACCTTAAGGATCTCACTGCTAATGCCCTCTCTTGCTCTAACACTTTAGGACATATCTTCTACCATGGATATACTTGCTAATAAAGGAAACACATGAGATGATCAGAGAACAACAGAAGGAAGCACACAGAGAACTGAGTGGCAGAATTGACACAGACGTCCAAAATAAGCAAAAATATCATATGGTAGGGCTGATCAGAAGCAGTTTCATGCAGGAAATAGGGTGTTGAGCTAAACCTGGGTACCTGGACCTTGGACTGAGAGGGAGATAAGGAAACGTGCAGGAGGAGCAGACATACACAGTATCAAGCATGTGCAGGAGGGCACAGGCTGGACAGTGAGGGGGGACAGTGTCAGGGCTGGGAGTAATGCCAGGTCAGGCTGACCAGGTGAGAGGAGCCAGGGGACTCCAGGCTGCAAAGGGCAGTAGAACCTGAACTTAGGGCAGCACTGTAGAATGACCAATGCCAGAGTAAACATGTGGCTGAGGAAGTGCCTTCAGACCCTGGTGCCCGGCATCAGTCAGAGCTATCTGACAACCACTTTCCTACCTGACCCCGATCCTACCCACACACAACGCCAGAAAACTAAGAAGTCAGTAGAAGTGCTGCCAATTTTCCTTGGGGTCTTTCTGCTGCACAGGCAGGCAGGTCAGTGAAGAATAGAAGAGAAAAAAAGAACAGCTATGTGGCACCATCCCAGGAGATCCCTGTGCAGCAGGGAATCCCACGGGGACCCCAGAGGAGAAACTAAGGAGGCATTTTCCCAGGCTCACTCTCTAGGGAGGTGTTGGTAAAAGGGGTTTTCATGGTTTATATAAAATTGGCTGCAACGCCCAGTCTTCAACTAAATTGTTTTACTATTATTATCTCATATCAAACCTCTTTTGCATAATAAAATCAGTTTCTCAGAGCTATGGTTTCGGTGGACTGAAATATATCTCAGTCATTCAGGATACTAATTTGAGGAATTAAATCAAATTAAGTGTGGCTAATTCTCAATGGGGATAAAATCAGTCTTCCAAAAAATTAGAATCGTATTTCTTAAATCAAATTTCAAAATTCACATTCAACCACTTCCTAAATACAGAGGAATAATTATTTAGCAGCAGTATTTCTCAAAAGGAGTATTTTAAAAACTAAAGTCACCCCAGGTTGAAAGAACAAAACACACCCTTTCTACTATCTTTATTTTTTGCCCAAAGCAGTGCTGACTTTTTTTTGGATACTTCAGTTAAATTTAGTTTATTAATGGAACATGTGAATCATAAAAGCTGTACCTTGAAAAGCATTTTCAGAGAAATTTATTTTCTGAAATTTCAGCCTGGTAAGCAAACCTGTGAAAAAAACTTGAAAAATTTATTTGTGAAAGTACAGAGGAAGAAACAACCTCTAAGAAAGACCAATGAGCCATCAGTGGCATTGTAAATCCTAAGGTGTTAATTATCTCAGGTTTCCAGAAGCCTTGTGACCCAAAGTCTGCTCGATTTTTGATTGTGCATTTCACATTGCTGTTTTTCACTGCGCGGTGCACAGCATCTGTTCAGCTCTCCTTTTCTGCATTCCAACAACTTGTGCCTGGGTTAGGGATGCTTCCATTAGGCCTAGATGACAGTCACAGATGAAGTATATCTTTCCTCTCTGCTGTTCTGAGTGTATTCGGGACATGGAGCCCCTCTCCCCTAGCTCCCACGTGAAGTATGCAATAAAGTCCTACATCATTTGGATAGTAGGCACGATTCTTAATGCAAACTCTAGTGTGCAAGGCAATTACAAGCTCAATCTCCCTGTTTTCTATAACTTGTTGAATTTCTATTCTACCACTTGAGAAGCTCTGCTCTTGGGGTTGCTCACGTGGTTTTGGCAGGGCTCTGGGATTAACACGATGGCAAAGGGACAAGGGCTGGGCTGCCAGGGGCCTCTGGTTTCCAAGTCATGAGCATGCCTTAGCTTGACTGCCATCAGATCCAACTGTCACTCTCAGTCCTTGACTTTCTGGATATTTCTGGATATTGGCAGCATTCAGAACCACTAGACGCTCTCTCCTTCTTGAATCATGCTTCCTCCTTGGCTCCTGTGATTTCATTCTCTCCTGGTTTCCCGCCTTCCTACATCTTCCTACACTTTTTTTTTTTTTTTTTTTTTTGCTTCTCGGTATTCCTCCCTCTCTACCTAATCATTAAGCGCTGTAGTTCCGTGAGATTCATTTTAATGATCTACTCTATCCCTCAGCGATTCCAAACCCATGAAAAATTGTATGACAGGACCAGAGTCCAAACAATCAAGCCTCCTATTTGACATCTTCATTTGAACATCTTAAAGACAGCTCAAATTTCATATTGCCACAGCCTCACTGGTAATTCTCTTCGCCCATCCCACCCCGTCACCTAACTGTTCTTCTTCTAGAATCCCTTTCTCAATGAGTAGTACTAATATACACTCAATTGCATGGAATATCACCACCATGCAGTTGTACTCATTCATACCAATACCCATGCAAATGCCACCTCCACGCACACAGGGACGACACCACCATCCACACAGATGTAGGAGTCACCAGGTTTCTCCTTCCCTCATTTTTAATATCCAGTCTATCACCAATACCTGAAAATTTTACTTCCTAAACAACCCCTTTGATAGTTTCCTCTCTTTCTCCATCCCCACCACCCTCCCAGGCCAAGCTATGACCATCATCTCCGATCTGAACCAGAGCAATGAACCCCAGGGCCTTCCTATTGCGATCAGTGCTCTCCCAGTCAGAAGCCACTGTGAGCCTTCCAGGTCCTGTCACCCTCTGATTAAAACCCTTCCCAGTGTCTTCCCACTCTTCTTAGCATAAAGACTAGGGTTGCCATCGGCCCCCTCTGCCCTCCAGCATCGACTCCTCAACACCTCCCTGGCTTTCTGCACCCACTGTACTTGTCACTGTGTTTCCAACACTGGGCTGGGCCTGTGCATGGGATTCCATCCTCCTTCATCTGCAGTATTCTGCACCCTCTGGTTTCACCACATTAACTCAGCACACCCTTCAGATCCCCATCCTCACTTTCTCAGAGAAAGCTCCCTCCCCATGCCCTCAGAGTAGGTCAAACCCTTTTTACACTCCTCATAATACCACGGAACACCCTCTTCTCAGTGTTTATCTCAAAGGTAGTTTTACCCTTATCCATGCCCATTATCTGACGAATGCCCATCTCTCCCACTAGAGTGTTGGCTCCAAGATGACAACAAAGATCTGATCTGTCTTGCTCCCCACTGAACCATGAGCCCCTGGCACAGTGCCTGACTTCTAACAGATGCCCAGGGACTATGTGCTGAATGAGCATTCTTGACAGAATGGAATATTAATGAGAAAACCAGCAATGTTTTCATAAGCAGAAATGCCAACGGCCGCATATTTAAGGAGCAACGACAGTACAGAATCTTTTAGAACTTTCACCCCAAATTGAGAACAGCAGGAGTTCACGGAAGCAGACCAGGTAAGGTCCACAAGCCAAAGCTGTTCATCAGCATTAAAGACTGAGTACTGGAAAACACAGATGGTGGTCCAAATGAGATCGCCTACATAGTCAGTGACCCCACACCCGGGAGAGGTGATAATGCCAATAAAGTCTTGCTCTCCCAAATGAAAGGGAAGCAACCATTAGCTCCCTGGCCCCCTGCCTCTGCTTAAGAATAATCCTAATAGTAGACAGTAAAAATTTCCCGAGTGCCTACCTTGTACCAGACAAGAAAACTTATGTACATTATTATACCCGATCCATATGACTATACTGCAGAGTACGTGTAATTATCCCCACTATAAATAAGGATACTCAGGTTCAAAGAGATTAATAAATAACTTTCCCAAGACTAAATAACCTGTAATGGAGAGAACCAGGATGCTATCTAGGGCTATCTTCAAAGCCGCCTCACTGATGCACCCTGCAACAAGCAGGCAAAGCCCACTGGCTGTGGAGGGGGCAGGCTGGGGCACGGAAAGTGGCAGAAAAGGCCCAGGCTGCTTTCATATAACTGGTCCTCAAGGAGGGCCCGGGGAGGCAGAGCGGTAGCAACAGCGCAGAGAAAGCTGGATATGGCCTCCGGGGTACAAGGGAAGGCTGGATCCTGGGAGAAAAGTCCCC
Source organism: Smutsia gigantea (assembly GCA_032199065.1). Lineage (NCBI taxonomy): Eukaryota > Metazoa > Chordata > Mammalia > Pholidota > Manidae > Smutsia > Smutsia gigantea. Next base: position 24,178 of record JAVSCE010009189.1, read on the forward strand.
CGTGGAGGCAGCCAGCCCTTCCCCAGCTTCCCCGGGCAGAGAGCGGCAGTGAACTGAACAGAGCTGAGGTCTGGTCCCGAAGCCGAAGGCCCTTAGCTAACAGGTGCTGTTGTGTTTCCGCCGCAGAACTGATGTTGTAATTTTTCTTCACTATGCTAGTGGCCAGAGAAACCCTTGACAAAAAAATATTTTAAAAATTGGTATAAAGCAAATCTGTGAGTGTGCTATTTTGAGAATACTCAACTTGGGAAAATATAATGCTCATAAATTACCGATTCCTTTACATATAACCAACTTCTAGAGGCCTTCAGGTTGTTTGTTTTTTAATAAATTATGCACCAATTGACAATAAAGGCTTAGGAATCAGACATACATAACACTGGAGGCTGTAGAGAAATCAGTATTTCCTGAAAGCACGCTTCTTTACGGAACCTGGGAAGGGGAGATGTGTCACATTGGAAAGAGTTAGCAGGCCGGTGGGAAAACGCTGTTTGACACTAACAAAGCCATGGGTCTGGGAGAGTCACTGGAGGTTTTTAGAAAGGAGAGGCTTTTATAATGGAAGTGAAGTTTCTAAAGGTAATGCTCCAACAGCAGTCCACAGGACGGGATGGGAGAAAAAAGAAGGCGGTCCAGAGAGACAAGTAAAGAAGCTACAGCGCTGAGGACCTGCACCAGCACAGCAGCCAGCAGGTGCGAAGGAGGCAGGACAGCAAGTGAGATATCAGGAAGGAGGACCTCACAGGCCCGGATAACAGAGGAACATGCTGGTTATCTGCAAATAACATCAGACACTCCCAAAATATGGTTAGTAGTTCAATTCCAAACGAACTGCGGTCCCTCGGACCCACATTCGCTGGACACTGCGCTAAGCACCGGAGGTACGAAGTCAGAGAAGATCGATATCCACATGTCTAGAAAAGGTGAACAACGATACAGAAGCAGAGCAGCAATTGACCTAGGGTAGAGGGGGAGCGAGGACAACCACACACAGACACAAGATGACTTTTGGGGGTGACATAAGGGCTCTAAACGTGGATTGGGGTGATGGCTGCATGACTCGGTGAATTTCCTAAAAAAATCGAAACTGTACTTCGATACAGCAGGTGAACTTTATGGTAAATGATATCTCAGTAAAGCTATTCTTCAAAAGTGATCAGAGATGTGGAAAAGGAACAGTAATTCAGGATAAAGGGAATTGAGAGTGAAGGGGTTGGGACGGTAGGTTAGGCTGCGGTCTTAACTAGGGTGATCCCAGAGGGCCACTTAGAGAAGATGACATCTGAGCAAAGAGCCGAGGGAGGTGAGGGAATGACCCCTGAGGACAGCCAAGAGATGAGCATTCCAGGCAGAGGGGCCCCGGGACTATGTGCAAGGTTCTCAAGCAGAAAAGGAGGCCAGTGCGAGCAGGGCGGAAGTGCACAAGGGGAGAGTAGAAAAAAGTGAGGACAGAGGGTAAGAGGGAGGAAAGTAGAGGGTGCTGATTTTGGGATGAGGCTAGTGGCAGTCTGGAGTAAAAGAGTAACACTGCCGAGCTCTGGTTTTGAAATGATTAGTCTGACTGCTGTTTTGAGAAGTGTTTATGGGAAGCAAAGACCAGCTGGGAACCTCCTGCAGTGATTTAGGCAAGAGGTGAGACTAACTGGGCCAATGGTGGTAGCAGGGAGGTGGGGAGGTGGTGAGAAGTGGTCGGATTCTGTGTATACTCTAAAAGTAGAGGCAACAGAATTTCCTGACAGCTTGGGTGTAAGTTGTGAGAGAAAGAAATTAAGGATGACGCCAAGGTTTGGGGTCCAAGCCGCTAAAGACAAAGAAGCTCTGGATAAGACAGGTTTAGAGGGAAAAAGATAAAAAATCATACATGGGGAACTTTGCTACTCTGCTATATTATATATATACCAAAATCACTTCACATAATTTTGTTAACTTTCTTTTAAAGACCATCTTCACTGTAGTGTAGGTTTCCTTCCAATACATTCATTAGTTGAGGTATTACAGAGAAATGAACTTGCCATGCCAAAAAAATGTAGAAATGCTTACTTAAAATTCTGATTCTTGGCTTTCTTTTTATCCTTTGGACTATCTGAACACTGTATTTTCTTATATCTTCTTAATTATACTTCTAATGACATTAGATTTAACCTGCCTGGAAAGGTCCTATTTTTGGTTCATTCCAAATAATAAAAAGTGCTGTGACCCCAAGTGGCAGTCGCTCATCCCTGAGTGATTCTTCCTAAAGGGACTGGCTGAGCTGGAAAAAGGCCCAATCCGTGGATGTGGGGATATATTAGTGAAATCCACCTCCTATAAAAATATCAATGTTACAGCAAAATTCATGAAGCATCACAAAGAGGTGTCAAAATTCAAGGTCAGTCTTCCTTGTGAGTTATTTCTCCTTAGGAGAAAGCTACTGTAAAGAGATGAAGGTAGATAAAGTTAAATTCCTATCTGGAGATTTAAATAATACCTAGTCTCATTTCACTATGTAAAATACAGGCTGTTCTTTCTTGCACTTCTAAATTTGTATGTGTGTTTGATCCTATTCTGCACATTTGGCCCCCAGATTTTTCTGTGTGATCACTATCATTAATACACGAGTTAGAAATACACATTAGACTCAGCAGCTGTGCCCAAGGCCATTACTTCCTATAATTTAGCACAGATGGCTAAAAAGATAATTTTGGCAGAATGGCCAAGTGCTAACCACCATGTGAGGCTGTAGCCTCCAAACCAGCCGATGGTAAATGCCCTTTTACATTTCACCACCACTCCTCTCCTACTCTCCCCGCCTCTCTCTCTCCTGTCCTTGACATAAAATGCAGGGCATACCCTAGCTCTCATGCCGCAAAATTCTGAACAGCAAGCAGTTCCCCTGATTCTCTAGAGAGGAAAAGGTAACTCAATGAAACAATTTCAGTTCTGAAATGCTCATTTTTGGTCAAAAGACTTTTTCTCGAAATAAAAACTATTCCTAAGTACTAAAAACTTCCCTGTAATAAGGATTAAGCTGGTTTGTGTACCTAGTCAGTATCACAGAAACCATCCCAATAGTCACAATAATGATTAAATTACCAGGGACAAATAAATATAAGTATGGACTCTGTCCTTCTCTCATATATTCAGGTGCCTCAAAATGACTTCTCTTAAAGTTATAATTAGGCAATACCCTCACCATGCATAACTGATCATTTTCATAAATGTCTAAATTTCATTTATAATTTTACAAGCTGTCTAATATCAAGGTTTCTTTTTCTCCTTATCTGTATATTGGTACTGAACAGCTGCATATCTCCTCAAATGCCTGATATTTAAATGTTTTGATGCTTTAATATCATAGCTAGAAGGTCATGAAATTCCCCTCAGATATAAAAGATGCACACACACCCATAGTCTCATTCGGGTTCATCCAGTCTCTGAGGACAGAATATTAAATGTAAAAGCCTATGAAAAACCTGCAAAGCACATTCTGAACCCTCCCCAAAATTAAGAGCAAATAACAATTTAAAATTGTAGCTTCTCTGCTCCCCAAATCCTGCTGTAAAGATCTACACTATTCTACGACAGTTCACTACTGGCCTGTTAATCAATGACTCATAAGGTCTCATCCACAGTAGAAACAGCATTATCCAGTTGGCTTATATAATGTCATGCGATCACTGTCAGCGCTCTAAATCTAAAAAGCTGTAAGATGAAAAGCATTTGATTTTATCTTATGCAGAAATGTACATTTTTTAACCAACCTAACAATTTCGATGTTGGACAATATCATGAGGACATTTTATAAATGACGTCATAAGATGCTCTCGGCTACAATTCATGTGATTAGTTGTAAACACATTTGAGTGGAAAATCCTAACATCTGCTTCAGCAGTGAAGATGTTACTCACACATGACTTCTATCCAGATGGGCATCTGGTTAGTAGAGAATTGCCTGCAATGTTTGAATGTCCACTGAATATCCAGACCTGTGTGACCCCCAGAACTGATCTGTCTTGCTACTTTTGTTAAGTGTGAATGACAAGAAAGCTGAGACCCAGAGGTAGGAATGAGAGGCAGAATGCGAGCCGGTCACTGCACTCTAGACTCACAGCAGCCACCTGTCATCAGAATCACTTAGGGAATGTGCTAATAGGCAGTGGTTCAGGACCTGTGCAGATACCAACACAATGAATACAGGGGGTCTACATTTCTGTAAATAAGAACAAAATGTAAATAAGAAGCTACAGTTTAAAACTTATTCCAGGTCACTCTGAAAATCAGCCTCGTTGCAAATCTCATCTAGGTTTATTTGTAGGGCTGTGAAAATATATGATTTCTAAAACAAGTTCCCAGAATCGGTGATTTTCTAAAGCAGGGTTCCAGAATGGCCACTCAAAAGCAATAACGGAGCACTTTTAATATAAACTAAGTATTTTTAAAATATATCTTATTTTGTTCTCATGATTCTTAATGTGATCCCCGTTTATAGGAGACCCAGGCACAGAGTTCTGACATCAGCACCCCCACCCCCGCCCGCCAAGCAGAGCTGGAGACTCAAGGAATCTGATTCCAAGCACGCCTGCCCTCCCGGTCCATTTCATGTGCCTGCCCCCAGCCTCACCTGACTCCACAGAAACGCTGCCAGGGAGGGATTGTCAGGTCTGTGACCCAAGCAACCACAGGTGGGAACAGCCTTAGGAAAAGGCCTCATCAACTCTGGCATCGCCCTTAGGTAGCCTGGAAGTTGGCCAGGGAAGGCAACGTGGCTGGCTCCTGGGATGTGATCCTCTTTCCTGAGGATCCTAAGTTCCTGGTGGGTGCTGGACCACTACCCAGAAAGATCCTCCCCTGAAACTGTCATGCTCCCATCCATGAGGACAATCATGGGGCTCCAGATACAAAATGGAGAGGCATCTGGTCCTAAAAAAGTTCTTGAGTCAGTAAGAGCTGGGCTTCCTAAATATCTTGGTCAACACTTTGTCCAGCCCATTAAGTGGCTTCACTTGATGTTGTGATGCAAGAGGTCCTCTTACATTCTTGGTTCTGCCTCTTCATCAAAATAAAAAAGAGCAGTGTACCAACACCTTCTTACTGAAGAGCTGCAAGTTCACACAGGAGCAAAGAATGATGGCAACAAGATTCTGAAGCAGGCGTAGGATATGGTTTTCCAAATAGAGGCCAGTACAAAGGAGCAGAAAAACTCCAAGAACACTATCCCCATAAAGAAAACTACAGTAGTCAAGACACATAGTTAGAGGGCCTGGAAATTTCATGCCTCATTAGGTCCAGGGGTAAAATATGTCCTCATTTCCAAAGATGACAGCTGGGGCTGATGCTACTACACAGTTAAACCATGTAACTAACCGCTCCTGTCCCAATTTCGTGCTTACCAGACCCTCAGCCAGAGGAGAAAATGTGCTGATCAAAGAATTCCACCAATATCCACAAACCCAGTGACACTCACACACCTCAAATATTCCACCTTAAAGCACTTCATAAAATGCAATGACAAATGAACTGCAGGCTTCTGGTGAGCAACACTGCTAGAACAACATGAAACAGAAATGAAAACTGACAGCATGGTGAGAGACTACAAGGTCAGAGAAGGGAAACTTACCATAAAACCATACAGAGAACACTTCAATTCACAAATTAGAGTTTCAGTAAAAAGTCACGTTAAACACTGTAGAAAGACCTAAGGGCCTTTGCATGTGTTTCATGAGTTTCTCAAATGACATCTGATCAATGAGGAAGCCCTATCTATAGGTGATAACTAAATACCTTCAAGAAATGCTAAAGAGCTTTGACCCAAAGCTAAAGGAGATAAGCTGTCCCCAAATCAAATCAGACTGTAGGTAATTAATGTTTCATAGAAGAGAAAAAAAAAAACCTTTATTCCATATTTCTTTAGGCTTTGAATTCTCAAAAACCCAATCAGTCATATCAGCTCAAGGACATCAGTCCAGGAAAGACTAGTGAATTTTTGTAGCCAAAGGGTTATTGGATTATATTTCACTATTGCCTATCACAAAAACAGCAATTTTTGTTTTGAAGTCCCTTTTTGGAATATCAAACAGTAAATGAGGAAACAAGTCAAAGAGACTCTATCAAAATAAATCTCTGCCATTCAGATGTCTACCTCAATTATGAACCTAAATTTCCAAAATAATAGGCACAGCTGTCACTAGGGGAGTGGGTGAAAATATCTTCATATTTAAAGTAGACCTTTTTTCTTAATACTATGATTTTGTGACTTTGCTGGTCTGTGAACCTGATGCAAAAACAAGATCTGGCACTGATGTCATCTCGGCTACTGGACTTTTCATCCTCGAATCCATGCCTCACTATAATTAATGTCCACTACATTCTGAATTATTTTTTTTTAATTTTACTATATTCTCTTCTGAATTCACAGAAAGTAAAGAAACAGGTAAAGGATATTCGTCTTTGGCAGAAGGTGGCAAATTTAGCATTAGCAATTCCCTAAGCATTTCTTATTTTAGGAACTAAACTAATGTTACTCATCAGCTACTAAAAATACATCTGAGTTACTAAATTGCAACACATTTAAAGATACACTGAAATAAACATATATGTATATACATACATACATCCCAGTGTACATTTAGCATATGAGATAGTCTTTTCTATAAGGATGTGCTTTGTAATTCATTGTACTATAAAACAGAACTTAGCTTGGGATACGGGGTTCCTAATATCTACTGTCCAGGCTATCATCCTATAAATTAATTTTTATCACTTCTATAAAGGTCACCAGTGCAGTGGGCTGCTAGCAGTTCCCAATGCTGCCTGGCTCACCCCAAGCCCATGAGCTTGAGGGTGACCTTGAAAAAAGCCAAAACATACTGACCTCATCTATACTCCCAGGTCATCAGAACTAAAAGGTATCAAAAAAGTAGAAAAATTACCCTACCACTTTCCAGGATGAGCTGTTGCTTGGAAAGGATTGGGGAGAGGGCAGATAACGGCACAGAGAAAAAAGGGGGAAAAAAATAGACTGAACTAGAAAGTATCCTCTTTGGGAAGGCTTTAATCCTATCTGACTTGAAAGTGAATTTGAGAAGTTTTTTTCTTTGAGCCTGGTGAGCTTTTGACCTTTTCATAAAATTTACATAATTCAGCATGAAGGGAAACCCCTTGTTGTCTAGAAAAATGTAGCAACTAGAACTTGACCTCACAGAAAGGCTAGGAGGTCTGTACCTGCCAGGTATTTGGTGCTGCTATTACTAATTCTGCAGTGCACACAAAGGATAGCTCTGCTTTTTACACATGGGGAACCCTAATGAAATCTTAGAATAGTGCCCCACTGAGCTGCCTAGGCAGAGGAAGCCAACCCTCCCTCCTTCTTCCTGTGGCTGGGCTGGGGCTCCCGGAGCTAAGAAGGGGCAGTGGCTTGTCAGAGAGGAAAGACACCATTAACCTCAAGATACCCACTCCTCTCCACAGGAGAGCCCACTCAGGCTCCACTCTTCACTCAGAGCTCCATCACACTAAGAGGCTAGGTCCTCTCTAAGGCTGGCAGACTAGATTAAGACATTTTATATGGTGCATGAAATTTAAGTGGATACTACCCTCATTTTGAGGAAGGCAAAGCTGGGGGTGGGGGAAGGAGAGGCAAAGGGAAGGAATTAGTAAGTACTGAGATTTTATTATGCACCAGGCATAATACATGTTGTGCTAGATGTTCTCCATGCCCACCTTATTTGGTCTCAGAATAGCCCTATAATCCAGGAAATAGAATTCCCACTTTACAGAGGAGGAAAATGAGACCTAGAGGGGATATGCACTGGACTGTAGATAACAAAGCCAAGAATTGTCAGATTTAGTATTCAAATTCGGGCTCTAAGGCTCATGTTCTTCCAGCTCTGCCATGCTACTTTGCACATACCATTGAAGAACTAACTCTCATAAATAATAAGGCTTCTAAGTAATGATATCGAATGATGTACCAGCAATTGTGTCATAAAATAGTGCAAAATGCCTCCTCCACTGCTCTTGGAGTCTGTTCCATTAGCTTGAATGTGTTCCCACTGAAGCAATCAGCCAGGATGGGACTACTTATTCTATCAATACTCTGTATGCCAAACCGGTTGTACTGGAGAGGTAGAGGGAGCCCTGCTTCTAAGTAACTGGAACTGGCCCATCTGGCATGAAAAGATGAATATATTATGCCTCAAATAAACATGTAGGAGAAAGTCAAGAGTCTATGAAAACTGCCAAAGATTTTCCTTCTTCAGTTAAAAATCATCTTATCAGGTTGGTAATTTCAACCTCGCAAAACTATTTTAGACAAATTCACAGCTTTCAGTGCTTTTTGCCATATGCGGAACTAATCTGACTCCAAGTCAAGTTTGCAAAACTTATTTTTTATGCATAGTTGTTTTAGAAATCTCACCAAAATGTAGTGCCATATGTCTACATGAAGTGAAATCAAATGCATTACTGCACTGCAATGTGCACATGAAACGAGGCAAAAAAAAAACAAAACAAAAGAAATGTGAAGAAAGTTGAGTGCTTCCTCTGCCTCTTAGGTAAAGATTTTGGCAAGAAGAGTATGGGAATGAAGGACTCAGAAATAATGGAGGCAGGAAAAAGGTGAACAAAATGAATTCCATCTATTAATTCCCAATGAGAGGGAAAGTTAGATGTTCAGGGATTAATTCTCCAAGTTCTACTCTACAAACTGTAAGAAATTCTGAAATAATGCAAACCTGTTACGTAAGGACAGAGAAGGGGGAGTAAGGCACTGACTGACACAGAGAAACCGACAGATCTGTCTCCATTATCACCAAAAGCCCTATTTAATAAGAAACATGGGCTCCTTACATCATTTGTTCATAATATTTCCCATTACTTGCCAAATACACCTGACCTGAACCAACACAGGAGTTAGGGGTGCTGACCACCACAGGTTCGAAAATCTACAGATAACTTCTGAATTGCCAAAATCTTAACTACTAACCTACTATACACCAGAAGCTTTACTAATAACATAGTCAATTAACAAATATTTTGTATGTTGTATGTATTTTATATTCTTACAACAAAGTAAGCTGGAGAAATATTTTTTTCAAATTACCACAAATCTCCAAAATTTTTTTCAATATATTTATTGAAAAGAAACCACTTATAAATGGACTCAGGCAGTTCAAACCCATGTTGTTCAAGGGGCAGCCGGCTTACACTGTATTGGGTGAGAATTAAAACACCTCCAACTTTAAAGCAAACTCCTGTCATGATGAATGTCCTCAGGGCTAAACTCTAGCTAGCTGTGACATGTTTTCAATTTTACTCCATCCTGTTACTTAGTACCCATCACTGCAGCAGGTAGCTCTCCCACCCAGTCACTGCAGATCTAGTGCTTGAATCCAAGTTTAACTTCCACTTGCTTGTCACATTGTTTTGCATATTTCCATTCAGGTAACAAATAAAAATACTGACCCAATCAGGATCAAGAGCGTGTATTTTCTGTCCCTAAAGGCTTCCCTCTGGATTTGAGCAAAGGTTTTCAAGAAGCTAACATGCAGCTTACATTTCTCCTCACTGTCCTATAGATATGACCCTCCTTAAGTTTAAAGTCCATGACCTTACCAAGAGAAAATGTTTACACTGCTATATTCTTCTTTTCTTATCTCATTTGCACAATCACTTTCCCAGACTTAAAAATCCAGATATCTATCCACCCCGCTTTGAATTCATGTAAAATATCTATGTCTGCTTTCTTTCCACAGAAAAGTGATACCATGAGAGGAAATCAGGTGCCACATGTTGGATGTTAAGAATATAGATACACCATCATAGTTAATGGGTATTTATGGAGCACCAGACTCTGTTTAGAGGACATAATACTTGGTTCACCCTTGCTCTTCTAGTAACTCTTTTAGAAGAATCAATACTCTATCACCAGGTTCCCTGTATGTCTACAACTTCTCTCTTAGTCTCCTTCACCAACTTGCCTTCCTCTACCTCCCCCACACACCTCCAGTTCCATCTTCTTGCTGCACTCAGTCCTGGAGACCATATTTCTTCCCACAGCGTGTATTAACCTTTCTGCCACAATGCTAAGCTTATCAGTATCAGATATCACGAGCATTATCATCTCAACTCACATTTCCAGCTGGCTGACCAGCAGGGCAGCCCATCTTTTGACAGCAAAGGGATTCCCATTTACTATCATCCCAGCCATCAAGGTCCAACACTAATCCTCCTCCTACACAGGACCTACCTGATCTCCTCAATCAGAGTATTTTTAATTTTCCCCTTGTGTCTGTGTTTCTTGAACCCCTATTGTAGCATTAAACATACACCTGCCTCAAAATCACTATTATGAACATGTCTATAACCTCCCTTAGGTTAACTGGCAGAGAAGGATGGACTGAGAAAAGCTTCTGAGGTTCAATGTTTCTTTCATTGGTCCAGTTTCACTTCACATAGTCCTGACTTCTTCATCTGTACAACAGAAATAAGATGCTGACTTTATAGGGACATTGTGCAAAACAATATGGAATGTAGTTTGCATGTAAAAATGACTAGAAAAGTGGAAGCTGCCAGAAGCAGTATGCTTGTTTGCTCTGAATTCTTGAGGGCAGAGATACTGTCTTCACAGCACCCAGCCAGGACTTTGTTATATTAGTATTACCCAATACCCACATAGCTCTTTACTAGAGGTGCAACACATTTCCATGAATTGAAAGCTGAAATGCATTTATTCATTATTAGAGTATCCTTCTAGAGAGTGATTTTAGAAGAAAAGAACCATTTAGAAGCCACTGTTCAAATCTTGGCTTTTTTTTTTAAGCTACACCTCTCTGGATCCACAAAAGAAACAACATAAAGTAACACTCCTTTCTGACCACCAGGTTTGTCGAGTGAAGTCCACTGACATCTCTGTAGCTTTAGTAGAAACATGAGAAAGCGGCAGCTCTCACAAGATATCTGCTTCATTCCAAGAGGCCGTTATTTACAGACTAAAGAGTATTTTCTATGCCAGGGTGCTGGAATTGAATGTCCTTTTAAGTTCCCATTGATATTGCTGCTCATTTGGAATCTCGCAGCATTCTGTGGTGGGTTTTAACTAATTACCTAATGCCTTAATAGGACATGTTCATTGGAAGATTCAGGCTGTTCCTTTTTCTGACCAATTTTTTTTCTACCTCTTCCTACAATGACAGGTACACTCAACTGACGTTTTGTATACTTAGTCCTGTACCCAGGAAAAAAAACTGAGCCAGGAACAAAAGAAGTTTCACCAGATTTTAAAAGTCCTCTTTTGGAGCACTTCATAATCTTTCATTTTCTCCAAGGTGTAAGGAAGAGATCTAGGAACCCTGAAAAACAAACTTGGACCTGTTTATGAAAGAAAGATGCAGAACACTTTTTAGAGATGTTATATCAAAATCAGAAAACTCCTAATCACTCTTACAATGATGGATGTATTTGTTCACATCAGTATTTTATTAGAGAAAAATAGTTTAGAGTTGAGTGAGACCTCAGGAGGCTATGGATCACAAACTGGCAGGCCAGAGGCCACATGTGGCCTATATACACTTTTAATGTGGTCCTTACAGTTTTTAAAATTAAAGAGATTTCACATAAGAAATCTGGAAGCTTCTGTTTTTCTTGAAAAACTAGACTGCTTTAGGGCCAGGGTGGCAACAACTCGCTACAGTTGAGTAGAAGCTGTCCCCTTCATAGGAGCGGGCATGTTCCAGAGGCCACAATCCATACCCCCTCTCTCCCACGTGTCTCCCAATGGGCCTGCTCACTCCTTTACCTTACCTGTCAGAGCCCCGCACCCATTGGAAATGCAGACACAGGATTTTTTTTTGTAAAGGCAAAGAGCCTGGATCCAAAAAGGACTTCCCCATTCACTAGCTTTGTGACCTTCAGCAAACTGTGAGTCTTGGGTCCCTCAGCTTTAAAACTGAAGTCAATTCCTTGACCTCACCAGGCTGTTAATGGGGGTTAAAGAAAGAAGTACAGGAAAAGTACTTTGTAAAGTATAATGTAAAATGTTTGTCATTGTTATATATTTTCTAGCCCCCTGTCAAGTTGTATAAAACCCCTCTACTTCCCTCAGTTACTACCGGCTTTCATGTTCCCCATATTACTACACTCTGTATAACAGTTTAAAATCTAAGTAAGAAGGATTTGATATATTTCCTTGCCTCATTTACTAAGATGTAGAAAAGATGAACAAACACCAAAGGAAAACAAAATGAATCGTTGAACGCCAATGGATTTTTACTAGGTCATTCCTGTTTCTAATGGATATGATATTAGTGAAAATGTAATTACCAGGTTGCTGACCCCTTCAACTACTGTTATAAGTTCACCCACTAGGCACCTGAGATTTCAAGGTAAAAGGGACAGTCTAGTCATTAGGGTTTCCTGGGTGATAAGAGCACTGACCTCCTCCCCTGGCCTCACTCCGTGCTCCAGGAAATGACCCAATCCATCAAAAAAAAAAAAACACACCAGGATCTATAAAGCTTTCTCTGTGCCTCCTTCCTCTCTACATTTTAATATAGCTCCAAAAGCTTAGGACCTGAAGTATTAAGCCATGACACACGCTTTATATATATGTCTAGCTACATACAGAATATGTTTATAAAAATCAGTAAGAGACTTGAAAGGAAACAATCTCAGAAACGGGCAGAGCTGCAGAAAACTACCCTTAATGATCCAGAGGATATAGAAATATTAGCGAAGATGCGTCTGAGGGCTCTCCTTACATTACAAATTCGCATAGATATTCCTGTTCTGGTCAATTTACAACAGAAGATCCTCCTTATGTGGGGATGAATTAATTCATCCTCTGCTTTTTAATGTTAAGATAATCACGCGGGAATGAACTGCAAAATGTAATGTAGAAATAGAGGGGAAGAAGGGAGTTTAATTGGAATCAGCTTTCTTTATCAGATCAGCAAAATGGGAGTAATTTGATTCAAGACACGATCCGTTGAAAAATTCATCTGACGAATCCTTTTTAAAGCATACCATATAGTGCAATTACCGCTTTTCTTGAAGTTGAATGAAACCCTCGTCCGAATACAGATCACGAATGCCAAATTACCACATGGTCCTCGGTGTTATTTGTTATTTTTAAAAACCAAAATAAATAAAAGCATCATTTAAGAAACCAGTTCTTTCCCTAGCGGTCCCAAGGCTGATGTTTAAGCAAGTCTCCTTGGCAACCATGGAGCACAGTCCGCGTCTCGGGGTGGGGGAAGGGAGGAAGGGAGGGCGCGACTAACTCCAGGGTTGGGAGAATAAGTAATCGGAGTAGTAATTGCTCCCGCTAGACGACGCTGCACGGGCTGCATCCCTCTGAATTTTCAACTCCGATCTCGCCCCTCCTGGTGCACCCCAGCCTCCCACCCTCTCCCTCCGGTCTGCAGGCACCAACCCCGAACAGGTTACGAGGAGAGAAGACTGGCTTACCCGATGGGGTGAGCGGTCTGCTGGGCTGGGTACCCGAGGAGGCAGCGCAGGCACCGGGCTCTCCCTGATGCACAACGGCTCTGCTTCTGAGGTTAAGACAAACCGCAGGACTTCGGTCTGCGGGTTTGGGGGATGCAGTTGTGAGGAACTGTGTGTTTGAGTGTGTGCGTGTGTCTGCGCGCTCCCGGACTCTCCCGCGGGGAAACAGTGTTTCCTAGTAAATCAAAAGCAGCAGCCAGCAGGGCAGGTGGCACGTCCGGCTCGGTCGGCCCCCGGCGGCCGCGACAGCCTGGAGACGCACCTCGGCGGCCCCGGCGCGGGCGGGCTCTGTCCGCGAAGCGGCTCCGCCCCCTCGGGCCTCGGCGAGCCGGCGCGCATGCACGCCCCACCCTCTCGCCCCGCCGGCGAGCCCGCGCGCGCTCCCCAGGCCCCCGCCGCGCCGCCGGGGAGGCGCGCACGCCGCGCACCAGCGCGCCCCGCTCCAGGCGCGTCCGCGCTCCCCGGAAGTCCCTTTCCCAGGCGTGGCCTCCCTTCTGGCTCTCCAGCACCTGCACGGCCAGACGCTGGGTCACAGGCCCGGCCTGCCGCCCCCGCTGTGACCCTGCCTGCCTGTCCCCAGGCTCCCTTCCCGGGGCTAGAGCAGCCTGTGGGACCAGAAGCCGTGACCCGACTAGGTGTGCACTCCACCGCTGGCCCTCGGCTTCTCTGTCCCTGACGCAAATAAATTGTAAAGTGTCGATTAGCCCTATTCCCAGCGGTCCCTCTGCAAGAGGGACCTCTTGTACAGTGGCCCTCCATGATGCAATTACTTTATGGTGCTGTCCGAACGGCTGCATGATAACTAAGAATGATTGAATCACCAGGATGGACTGAAACCCTGAACGAGGAATGAGGAAGGGTAGTTGGTTACAGCAAATTCACCATTAGAACTGCAAAAAGGCAACAATCCAGAACACTGTTAAATTTCAGGGCCTGGCCAGCCCATGTGTCACTTGCCTGGCATTCATTTCATTCCTGCATAAAACATGCTTAGAAATGCACCCTGGATAATTTTAATAAATAAAAGTATTCCATACTCTACTTCTGCTTTGAAATCCTTGCTCTGACGTGGTGTTAAGGGGCCAGTTAACAGCAGAATGAAAGTGAATTGGAATGAACTATTTTGTAGAAGTTTAAGGTTTAAACCACAACAAAGACAAGAGTTTCACATAATGTTAAATCCCATCTCTTGCAGGTTTGTGTTCTTCCACACTTGGGCTAGGAACAGCTCCCTAATCTATTTTGAGGTGTCCTTAACATTTTCATTAGTGTCAAATCAGTGGTTCATTTTTCTTCTCTTAGGCCCACAGGCTTTATGGGACTGTTTGCACCAACTTAGCCCTTCTAGTGTATATCTGGCTTCCACTGCTTCATTTCCATTGTCTTCATACTGGACTTTGGAACGATGGGAACTACTTATCTAGCAGTCCTGGACACCAAGACAGGGACACAGGGAAGAATGACAAACAATTACAAACATTAGGTGCGCTCTCATTCTGTAGACATTTTCATATTTGACATTTTCCATTGGGTGTTGTTTTATACCAGAAGATCAAATGTCAAAGCATGTTTGAACCCAAAATATTGCCCATGACTGGTGTCAATAAATAAAACACTTCTTTAAGATTCATAAAGTATTTGTCACTAAAGTGAGCATACTTATATTTTTTAATTCATCTACATTGATTGGATTGCCTGTTTTGTTTAGAATAGAAGTTTTCCATACTCTATTTATTAAAAACAAATAGGAGAAGTGAAGAATATAACCGTACACAGGAAAAGACAAATCTTTATGGCATGCGCTGAGCATCTGTGTGACTATGGAAGGGTCTCTTACTGCCCAAGCTCTGTCTGTGCTGTCAGTCATTGTATTCCTATGCACTAGCACAATGCCTGTGACATACTGGGAGCTCAGTACATATTGCTGAGTGGCACAGAGTTATTGAGGAATTAAATTAGAAAATGTATGTTAAATGTCTAGTAAAATTCCTAGTTCAGAGAGGGCAATTTTTCCCTAAATGGCTCCTTAAAATTCATTCAAAGTATAATTTTTTAATTAAAAAAAGGCTTTTATTTCTCTAAAACAAGGGACCCCATAGTTTGTTAGATAGCCATCAAAACTCAACACAAGTGTGTATTCCAGTGTTTTCTTTTACTAGAGGAGCAAGGTTATAGGCACTATTTCTCTCTTGGGTACCATTATTTATGGTCTTTCTACTTATTAAGAAAATAGCTTAAATGAAAAGCCAAAACAGACTCATAAATACAGAGAATAAACTGGTGGTTGCCAGAAGGGAGAAGGGTGGTGGGGGGCAAAACAGGTGAAGGGGATGAAGAGAGACAAACTTCCAGTTATAAATAACTGATGAGGTTGAAAAGTACATCATAGCATAGGGGACCCAGTCAATAATAGTGAAAGAGAAGGAAGGGAGGGAGGGAGGAAAGGAGAAAAGGAGAAAATAGCTGGAAACAATGCTTCTCAAAAGCTGTCCTTTGGAATCTTAGTCATTTGTTCAACAGTTTTCTTTCTTTTCTTTTTTTTTTTTTGAGCTCTTAGAATATGTAAGTAGTGTAATTGGTGTAGGGCTTTTACTTGTCAATAAATAGGCATTGCTTCAATCTGGTGATATTGTAAGAGAGAAGTAAGGATGAAGAAAAGGGTGTGAGTCCTTTGGTTGCAAAGCAACCAACTTAAGCAAAAGGAATTCGATGGAAGGCTAATAGGAGCTCTGAGGACGGATGGGTAGCCTACCCAGGTAAGCAGGCTAGGAAGCTGGCAGGAGTTGGAGCAGGTCCGAAAGGCACAGTGCTAACAGGACAATGGAAGTCAGGACTGTCATGGCTGGCTGCCTCCCACTGCTGGAGTGGGTGGACTCCTGTCTACTGCTCTTTGACATTCCCAATTCAGACTCCAGCTTTCAGTTGTCCTAACTTGGAGCACTGATCTCTCCCTTAGCTTGGGGAGGGAAGGACCCGTGATCATAGCACCCCAGTTTTAAGAAATAAAAAGGGACCCTGGGTTGCTGGAAAACAATATACATTCACCACAGGAAATAATGGTGCCTGAGTTGGGGTAACACTGAAAACTGCTCCCTTTCACACTCCTGCAGTAAAGAAACCTCTTCCTCTTTCTTAAACAACTATCTTAGAGTTTGTTTGAGTATGGAAAACTTTTTTTCCAGTTTACTGCTTTACACACTTTAGGAAGTGTTTTAGAACAGGTAAAAGTTGTGGCATTTTTTTTCCCATCTGTCATCAGCTTGTCCACGGACCAAGATGTGAGAGAATAGCATAAATCTAGTGTTACGAAAGCTTTCATAAAACCCCTCATGTTAACAGTCCGGTGACAATCAGAGTTGGAGTTGTCTCTACACGGATCAGGTATCAGCCTAAAACTACATCACAAAAGAGCCACGTCATAGCTCCTTCAACTCCAGAACAAACACCTGTCATAGCTACCTTGGCCCATGGCGAATGAGGAGGTAAGTGTCATTCTTAATGCCAGTGTCACGGTTTTCTGTCATAAATCAGTAGTGACATTAAGGAGTCACTGAGCCAGATTCCTAATCACTGTACTTCCAGAGAGAACAGATCATTAATGATACCAAACTAAAATTGATTTTTGCTTGATGTTCTCCAGTTTTCAAATGGAAAATACAAAATAACTCTAGCTAACACCTCATTTTACTCAATTACCTGTGGGTACATTTTGTTGTTAATTCACCCTGTTCATTAGGAGCCGGTTTCACTCCAAACTACTCATGCCATGGGATTTCTTGGCATATTTCACTGCTAATATTTTCATATTTTTATTTTCTGGAACCAAATGTTGTTGTGTATGTTGTTTTCAGTCTGATTCGGTCCAATTAGACACATAATAGATGCGTAGTAAATGTTTACTATACTGAATAGAAAACAGTCTCTACCCCACAGACAGAATATTTTACTTGCACTACTAAATAGGTACAAACAAAATACAAAGGGATTCTTAGTCATCATTGGGATAGGGCAAATTTTTAAACAAATTATTTTTTTAATAGTTTTCTTAAAAAACAACTTATTAAAACTTTTTTTCATGTATCAGGTTGGCAAAAGATTGTAAAAAGATTCTAATACCTAGTGTTAGAGAGAATATGGAGAATGCAAGTAGATACAAACATTTTGGATGACAACTTGTCAGTATTTACCTTTGCTTTGTTAATGCACAAACCTCTTGGTATAGTAATTCCTTCTGTCATTTACCCTTAGGTAATTGTTGGTTCACAAACGGGCCCCTATACACAGAGGGCAAGGAGACATGCAAGAGAGAGTCAGGCCACTCCAGACTGGTAGGTGGCAGGCTTATTAAGCAAGGGGACTGATATCAGAGGCTTGTCTCAGGTGACTGTAAAACACACCAATCAGAATTTTAAAAGTTTACACAGAGGTCTCAGTAAGCTTCAGTCATGTATACTGTCCAGATGGTCTCAACACCACCTTCCTCTCTTACAGCTGTGTTTCAGAACGACTCCCACTGTGGGAATGGTGGGCAGAGCATATATTCCAAGGTCAGAGAGGGAATGAGGAAGTCCAGCTGCCCAGGTCCAGCTCTCAGGTCAACTGGCAGTCACATCCCCTCGTGGACCATCTCCAACAGCTACCTCAAATAAAAATGCAAAAAGTTATGTAAAAGGGTACTTGTAACTCAGAAATATCCAGAAGAAAGAGAGGGAGAGGGAAAGGGAAAAAGGGAGGAGGAGAGGAGGAGAGAAAAACGGGAGTCCATCATTGGGGGACAAATCAAATTGTTGGGATACTAAGCAGCCAGGGAAAAAATTAAGTAGGTCTTCACACACTGATGTCACAGATTTATCACTAAGTGGAAAAAGCAACGTTAAGACCAATAGGTATAATACCTAGTTTGTGTAAAAGTAGAAGATAGGGAGGGGAGGAGGGTAATGTGTGTGAGAGCCTGCTTTTCCACTTTACTATCTCAGGAGGAAAGAGGTGAATCTCAAGCTGGCTTCATCCAGTCCCCCACAACACACACACACAGGTGGTGGGACCTTCCCTGTCACACCACTGCCATGGGACCTCCCAGCCAGGGTGCTCACACACATCCTAGGCCACCAGCAGGGTCAGGAAGGACCCCTGTCTAGGCACCGACAAGATCTTCTTTTGCTGGATGGTAGAAAATGGTGTGAAACCAATGGAAAGGAAAATTCCCACTCTCTCTAGCACAGGTGGCGGCCGTATTTGGCTCATCTGAATGAAGGCTGGGTGACAGGGGGTGCTCCCCATGGTACAGGATGCGAACTCTGCTCCTGTCCAGGGATTCTTCTGGACTGGGCCCCTTGTCCTGGCCCCAAAGAGCAGCCCTCTTGCCAAGCCTTCACTAGCTTCCCATCATCCCCACTCAGGAAGCCTAGCCCAGCTCCCCAGCTAGGGGCCTTCACTCCTATCCTGATGTTCTTCCCCCAAAGAGTGTCTGTTTCTGGGCCCACACACCCCTGCTGTTCCTCTGAGGCCTAGCCTTTTGAAACTCCTAAGAAGTAAACCTTGTCTGTTTGCTTCCAAGCTGTTGTCTCTAATGTAATCCCTCCTCTGAGGCAAGATTTATAAAACACCTTCTTGGTAGAATGAGGAATAGGCCTGAGAACTAAGAAACACGAGGAAATACAAGCATTCACTTATATCAAGAAATACCCTACACAGGAAATTTTTATTCTCTCTGGGAAAGGTGGTGAATGTGGATCTATTATTTTTCATTGTATACCTTTCTATACTGTTTATAATGTTTATGATCAGCCATAAATAAAAGGTATAATATTAAAATGCATTTGTCCATAAAAAGTACCACTTTTTAGACTCAATCTATAAAAATGGGTATTCTGGTACTTTTAATCGTATACCAAAAATGTAGTAGGCATCATAGTCAGAAAAAAATTACTTCAACGTTTTGGGAGTCTGAACTAATCAGGTCACGCTGCAACGACATAACTATACCTGCATGGGAGCCTGGCGTGAATGGAAGATTTGAAATCACTTGGAAACGGATCCCAAAATTCCAACATTTGGGCAACACAGACCCAAGATTTCTCCCTTTCAGCTCCAATTTCACACTCTGTCCTGACCCTCTCCTTTTCTCTTTAGCCATAGTGACAAACCAGTCACACTATTTCAGTCGAGTCTCCTGTATCAGGTACAGGTCTTCGGCTTTGGCCTTAAGTGGCAGGAACCGATTCTGGATCATTTAAGCAAGAATATGCCTTCTGGGAAGGACACTGCTGGCTCAGAGAATTGAAGGACTGGGAGGGGAAACCCAAATAGCCAAAATTTGAGAACCAGGAACTCAAACAAAAGATTCAAAACACCAGGAGAGTCTAACTGGCCCAGTGCAGGTCCCAAGCTCATGGCTATGTGGTGCGCCGAGGGGTTGGAGGAAGAACAGGACCAGGTGGAAGGAATGGGGAGGAACAGTTCCCAAAAAGAGCAGCAGATCTCTTGCCTCAATAAGGAGCAAGGGGTGCTGCTTAGGCAAAAACAACAACTCCACCTTTTTGTTCATTACCTCCGTCTTTTAAACGGAGAATTCGCTGAAGAATTTATTATTTCTTTTACTATCTTTTCCCCTGCCCCAATACTGCTTAAAAACACATGTCAGGTGGAATCAGAACTGTTATTTTAAAACAAATAAATAAAAGTTCTTTTCGATGATATAAACGCTCATAAAAAGTGACAAGTAAACCACTCAATATAAAGATGCCCTCTCAGGGATGCTGCTTAGAAAATTCTCTCTTATACTTAAGCCACCTATCCTGGAATTTAAACTGAACTTCTGATGACACATCCAAATTTTAGTTTCTAATCTTAGAACTCTCTGTGTGGGATCAGCTTGCACAGAAAGTTCGTCACTATCTTACAGTAGTATAATGTGGATTAATGTACCTATGCTTCTGAAATTCTAATTCCACAGCAGTAATGTATGAATTTAACGATGCCATTGAGAAAAAAAAAAGTGTTAACTTTACTCACTGAAGTCATTCTTTCCTTCAAACTTTAATGTTTCCAGGTCACATCAGTTTAAGGGTAAAATAGGTCATAGTAACTGTCAAAAATAACAAAAATATTTTCCCAGCTTTCTCCTGTCTGCTTAACTGAAACCAGCAGTTGCATTTCAAGTTGTCTCCAAGGTATTTTCCCAAGAAGCTCTGTTCACGCACCCAACCCACCCTCGGTGACGCAGGAAATGGCCCTTTTGCAGCACACACCCAAAGTGCTACTTCCACTGGCGCCTTGGAGATCAGCTCTTTTCCTTTTTACCTCCCTTAAAAAAAAAAAAAAAAGGCTCCTTTCTTCAGACCAATGGTTCTTAGCCAAAGGCAATCGTGCCTCCCAGAGGACTTAATGCCTGGAGACCTTACTGTTTTTCATGAGTAGAAAGGGAGGGTGCTGCTGGCATCTAAAGGAGATAGCAGGAATGTGACTAAACATTCTGCAGCACGCAGGCCCCCCTCCCACAACCAGGAACACTTGGCCCTAAGCATCCATAGTGCGAAGGCAGAGAGGCTGTTCCCTAGATGCAGACCCAAGTCTCAGAGGGCTGGCCTATGGGACAGTCTGAAGAACAGAAGCTGCTCTGTCCTCAAAAATCAGTCCTCTGGTACTTTTGAACTAATCGTGCTCCTTTCTCTGACTTCCCTTGGAATGATGAGACTCTTGCAACATTAGAGATGGGATTGTCTCTTCTATAGAAGATGTAATAATCATTTGAGACACTGAACAAGAAAGGGTCCCTCTGTTATGGCTATTGTTTTCTGTTACCAGCACCTCTTTCCGGCTGCATCCCTCTTCGGGTAACAGACCCTAGTACCTTGACCCTGGGGGTGGGCATCTATCTCAGGTCAGCCAGACAATAGGCCTTCACCAGGATCTTTTTCGTTTTATCTCAAGTTAAAGAAAGAGAATCTCTTTTCTGGTCATAGGCTATAAAGTCAGAGACTTTGGGGAGAACCATCTTAAGACAAGGAGGGTGTGCAGAGAGAAGCAGAAAGAAAGGAAAGCAAGAAGAAAAGAGGAAGGGAGAGAGAAAAAGTGATAACGTTTTTGTTCCAGGTTATCCCAAGTCCAGGTCCATTCCCATACTCCCACCATTTGATTTCGCATGCAATCCATTTGTCATCTTCTGTTTAAGTTGGTTAAATTTGGTTTTATCATTTCCAGCGTAAGAATCTTGACTAATCCACCTGTCTACAAAACCCTAACAATTGAACATAGCAGTGTAGGGCAGCATGTGAAAACAGCATTTATGTGGTGCACAGAGGGCTCCTGAGGTTCTGGTTATGTTTTTGACTCTAGAAGGGGTTCAGGATTGTTCATTTCAGAACTCACTGAGTCGTGCATTTATGTTTTATGGAAAAAAAAACAGTTTCTTTATGATGACCACTAAAATATAGCACTCCAGAAACTTAAAGGAAGGAAAAAAGACATGGTATGTGACCTAAGCCATAACTTACAGCTTTTATTTGAATCAGTGTAGGGGAGGAAAAAAACTTTTCCTCTATCCTTTTATGTTCTGTGCTTGGGTCTTATGAATTAAACTGCCAAAGACAGAGAAATAGGAGAAAAAGCATAAAATTTTATTTGATACTATTTTAATTTTAATTTTAATTCATTTTTTACTGAAGTATAGTTGACGCATCATATTATACTCATTTCATTAACATTCTAATTTTTATGCACATGGAGGCCTTCCTAGAAAAAAAGTGAAGGCCTAAAGAAGTGATTAGACCTGGGGGTTCATATATCATTTAACAAAGGGCAATATATTGTGGAGAAGGGACAAGACAAAGGAAAAAGAGTTTGGGTTTCTGAGGGTGGTAAATTGTGGGAAGATAAATATATGGGGGAAACTAATGGAAAATAAGGTTATTTTACTGAGGATTATTTGGGCAGATCCATCTCTGTACTTACTTTCTGTCTCCAGAAATAAGGGTTGTTCTCCTCCTGGCACAGGAGATGGGACAAGGAACACCATCACGAAGGGAAGTTTATGTCCTGCGGTTAGGCAGAAAGAGGGAAGAAAAGGGGTTCTTTCTGTGATGGCTCCTTCTTAACTGCCTTCAGCAAAAAATAATCTTTAGGCTAAAGTGGCGTATGAGGGGTGGCATATTCTGGTCTCTTTCATAAGGAGACCTAAAATCATATATACATAGTACTTTTAATATTACAGAGAATTATTACTTCTCACTCTTACTATGCTCAATTCAATGTTATACATCCACTTTTTTTCTTTATGAATAAATACTCAGTAATTCACCTAATTCGCCAATAAATTAATTGCAGAATTGGAGCTGAAATCCAGGTTTCCCGTTTCTAAACTCAGAGCCCTTTCCTTAACTTGCAGCTTCTCCTGAATGGAAGGAGGAATCATAGACAGGCGAAGACGCTGCTCCCAGCAAGCTCCCAAGGTACCCTGTCTTGTATCCGTTTCATCTATTATCTTAGGTTACTGAACTTTCTGTGGACATATTTCAATGTATTCCAGTGGGTTGTGAGTTCTTCAGTTGCATAGCCATTGTTCGACCCATTTTTTTGGTCCCACTTTTTATACCTCTTACCCTGCACAGTACAGGTAACAGGAAAGCAGCCAATAAATATTTGTTAGGTGATGGATGGGTAGAAGAGTGAATGGATATGACTTAAGAAGCAGTAGGATGAAAAACATCTTTGAGTATTATTGTGATTGAATTATACAGACAGAGAAATATCTTGAGTAAAGTAGATTGGGGCAAAATTACAGGAAGCTGCAAACGCCAACTCAAAGCATTGTACTGTAGTCAGGAGGCACACATTCAGTTGCTAAGAATGTGGCACACAGTGGGGGCTGAGGAAATGCAAAGGAGAGGAGCAGTGTTGGGGCTATGACTAGCTAAAGACCCTTCTACCTCAAGGGGGTTTGATGCAGGGTGACCAGGCTGGGTACCTGAATTTGGCAGTGGTGCAGGGAATTAGACAAATCAGTGTATTTAGGAAAGCCAGGTTTCAAATGCTAGCAAGAACAAGTACATCTAAGACCAAAGGGCCAAAGGCAGATTCACCACTAAGGCTGCAGAGCCAAGGATTGGGATCCCGCTGGATAAGGAGTCAAAGGTAAGCATGTCCTTAGCAAGTGCCGAGGGTCCTCAGTAGGGCTTCCCAGTGATATCCCTTTGCCTTAATTTCCTATTGCTGCAGACCAAATTACAACTACAGAAGCTCGAAGCAACACAACTGTATTGTGTCACAGTTCTGTTGATTGGAAACCCTACATGGGTCTCATAAGGCTGATATCAAGAGGTTAGCAGGGCTGAATTCCTTTCTGGAGGCACTAGGAGATGATCTGTCTCCTTGCCTCTCTGCCAGTTTCTAAAGGCTGTCCATATTCCTTTGCTCATGGGCCCTTCCTCTGTCTCCAAACCTAGGAACACTGGGCTGAATGCTTCTCACGCTGCCATCTCATGGGTCTCTCTCGTCTACTCTGAAGGACCCCTGTGATTACACTGAGCCCCCGCTGGATAACCCAGCACACTCTCCCAGTTTTAAGTCAGATGATTAACACCCTTAATTCCAGCTGCATCCTTAACTCCCCTTAGCCATATAGCTAACATAGAGTTCAGGGATCAGGACACGGGCATCTTTGGGGGCCATTCTTCTGTCTACCCTTCTCCCTGGTGGGCAAACAGTGGTGGGCCTGGCCTGCATGATGAGAGCTCTAGGTACTGAAGTGCACATGCACCAAGGGAAAGCCTGGGGATCACCTGAGCCAGGCCACTTTCTCTCAGAAATGTTTCCAGTCTGAACAGTGACCTCGTATGTCCTTAAGGTAAACGATTATCTATGAAAATAAAGTTCACGTAGTCGCCTGCCCCCCATCCAGACTGTGGTGTGCTAGACCAGCTTGTACCACTTGCAAAAAGTCATTGTTACATTTTTCAGGAATTTTGCAACATCAGGTTGACATTTGCCAAAGTAGGACTATTTAGACCATGGAAAAGAGCAAACACTACAAATTAGAGCTCCTCCCCTGGGAAATCCAGGTTTTCTATGTTTGTCATTCACTGGATATGCATGAATTTAAAAGTGAGTGCTGGCAACAGTCTGGGACCCACATTACATCTCAAAGTACTGGCTGGTTAATGCAATTAGTCTGGGTCTCCCAGACAAATGCCAAGACCAGATAGATTCCAATTCTGTCTAATTAGCTTCTGCTCTCCAGTAGCATATGCAGGATTCAGTTTATTAGTAGCTGGGGTGTTGCCACGGCTAATCAGAGTTAGGATGTACCTAAACGGGGCAGGCTGTCAGGAAGGACATACGTCATTAATAGCTAATTAGCAAGGTTATAGATAACCACAGATCCATGCTTGATGAGGGTCAAGCACTTTAGAGCTGGTCTAGGAAGTGGAGAGTTAGCAGAATTAGATGGCAGTAACACTTTGGAATCATGTTGTATCCATAGTCTTTCAGTCAATAGAAAATTTTGAGCTTTTACTAGCAATATAGAATACCACAGCACAAATGCCAGTTTGCTTCTGCTCCCACAGGGCTCACAAACTACCTTGGTGGGAAGTGTGTGTGTGTGTGTGTGTGTGTGTGCAGGTGGTGTGGGGAAAAGAGCAAACAAAGTACTGTCAGCTGACTGGTTCATGGATGTACTTAGGAGGTCACGTCACTAAGATTTCCTGTGTCAGGAAAGTCCCAGAGAAGTGGCATATAAAGTGAGTGCAACAAGCAATAATCGTAATAGCTAATATTTATTGAGTGGCTCCTATGTGTCAGTTTAAGTCCTAAGCACTTGGACATATTTTACTTCATTTATTCTTACACCATGAGGTATGACCGACACCCCTACTTTACAAATGCAGAAACTGCAGCACAACCAAAATAAATAAACTTACCTGAGGCTCTCAGTGAGAGGGAGGGCTGAGAAAGCAGGTGTGAGCCATTCTGAAGGACAGTGGAGAGAAGAGTGTTCCAGTAGAGGGAACTGCATATGGAACGTCATAGTGGGTTCCAGGAAAACAGGAAGCTTAAAAAGTCAAGTGCAGGGTGATGAAATGGGATGCTACAGAAAAGCACGCACTGGATGGGGAAGGAGCTGGTAAGCAGCGTTTATCTGTTTGGCTTTTAGGCAGGGCCATGAGCAAGTTGGCTTGTATTAAAAGAGTCACTGCAGCATTTATATGAAAGCAGAGGGAGGAAAGCTGGTGAGGAGGGTGTAATCCAGGAATGAGAAGAGAGGGGCTAAATGTGGATGATGAAGGGGGTGCCCCGGGGGTAAGGTTGAGGAGGCTGGCCAGGTTTCTGCCGTGGCCCCCTGGAGAGATGGTGATGTTCACGCCTGGGATGGGGAACCTCGGAGGAAAGGTGGCTTTGTTGGGGAGGAGGATGAATTCAGGTCATCTGGAAGGCCCCCTCCAGGAAGCAGCCGGCTCTGCGGGTCTGGTGGTGAGCAAGCCGGACCAGCGCACTTGGGAATCATCTAAGTAAGGATGGGAAATGAAAGTGGGGTGGTGAAGTGACGGGATCACCAAGGGAGAGGGCAGAGAGTGAGGACCTCTGAGAGCTCAGGACAAAGCACCGAGTAATCCATCTTTAAGGGGCTGGTGGAGGGCTCGCCACCACAAGGAAGCGAAGGAGAGGTGAGAGGGATTTGAGAAAAGAGCGCCTCAGAAAGGAGGGCGTGCCCAACAGCGTCACTGCTGCAGAGGGCTCAGCAAGACAGGAGGGAAGCGTGTCTGGGCTTCAGCGGTTTGGGGCATGGCAGTGGGCTTGGCAGGAATCTCCCCGAAGTGGGAGAAATGGAAAATTGTTGGCCATGGTTGAGCAGGACGGGCAGGCCCAGAAGTGGAGACAGGAAATGAAATTTGACTGTGACAGGAGAAGAGATGCAGGGCAGAAGGTAGGGGGACAGTGTTGAGACTGCTTATTTGTTCTTAAATGGGAGGGGTCTTGACCACATTTAAAAGCTGGTAGAAAAGAGGCTGAAGTGAGAGGGTTTGAAGAGTAGACAACCAACAGAGAATCACTACGGGTGAAGAGAGTTCACCACGAGAACTGGGGGGATG
>JAVSCE010009190.1:0-355531 GCA_032199065.1 Smutsia gigantea
CACAACATTCCATTGCATTCAACAGCATTCCATTCCATTCCCTAACTTTCCATGCAATTCCACAACATTTAGTTCCATTCCATGCCGTTTGTTTCCATTGAAACACATTATTCCCTTTATGTAACCTAATATTCCATTCCATTCATTAAAATTCGTTTTCTATTCTGTTGCATATGATTCCATTCCAATACAAAAAATTCCATTCCATTCCTTAAACTTCCATTCCTATCCCTACATTCCATTCAATTCCACAACAGTCCATTCCATTCCATTACATACAATTCATTCCCAATACATTATTCTCGTCAGCTACAAAACATTCGATACCATTCATTAAAATTCGGTTCTATTAAACAAAATTCCCCTTTATATCATAACTTTCCATTCGATTACACAACATTCCTTTCCTATTCATTCTATTTATTCTATTGCATAAGGTCCGTTCTGATTAAAAAATTCCATTCCATGCTTAACCTCCATTACTTTCTCCAAAATTCTATTCCTTTTAACAACATTTCATTGCATTCAACAGCATTCAGTTCCATTCCTTTCCCCAACTTTCTATTACTTTCCACTACTTTCCATTGCATTTCACATCATTCCATTCCATTCCATAACATTCGATTACATTCCAACAAATTTTTGCTCTTCTGTTACCTAACATTCCATTCCATTCATTAAAATTCGTTTCTATTAATCAACATTCCACTTCATAGCATAGCATTCATTCGATTACACAACATCCCATTCAATTGCAAAATTGTATCTCCCTCCATTGCATAAGATTCCAATCCAACCCACAAAATTCCATTGCATTCCTTAAAATTCCATTCCTTTCCCCAAAGTTCTATATCTTTCCACAACATGACACTGCATTCCACAGCATTCCATTCCATTCCATAACATTCGATTCCCTTCAAAAACAATATTCTCGATCTGTTTATAATATTCCATTGCATTCATTAAAAATCACTTCTATTAATCAACATTCTACTTCATACCACAAAATTCCTATCGAATATACAACATTCTATTGTTCTTCAAATAGTGAATTTCATTCTATTGAATAAGCATCCATTCCAACCCACGAAATTCCATTCCACTCCTTAACCTCCCATTGCTTTCCCTAACGTTCTACTTTTTTCCACTATATTCCATTGCATTTCAAAATATTCCATTCCATTACGTAACATTCCATTCAATTCAACAACATTCCATTCCTTTCCTTTCCCTTCAATTCCATTCCAAAACATTATTCCCATTCTTTTACAAAAGATTCCATAGCATTCCTCAAAATCCGGTTCTTTTATTCAACATTGCACTTCACACCATTACATTATATTTGATTATACAACATTCTATTCCCTTTCAAACATTCTATTTCATTCCATTCCATAAGATTCCGTTCCAATCCACAAAATTCATTTCCACTCCTTTAACTTCCATTCCTTTCACACCACTCTATTCCTTTCCACAACACTCCATTACATTCGACAGCATTTCATTCCATTCCACAACATAGTATTCCCTTCCATAACATTTAACTCCACTCGAACACGTTATTCCGATTATTACCTAATATTCCATTCCATTCTTCAAAATTACGTTCTATTAATCAACATTCCACTTCATACCATAACGTTCAATTCCATTACACAACATTCCGTTCCACTTAAAACATTCTATTTCATTCTATTGCATAACATTCCATTCCAGTCCACAAAATTCCATGTCATTCCTTAACCCTCCATTCATTTCCTCAACATTCTATTCTTTTCCACAACATTCCATTTCATTCCACCGAATTCCATTCCATTCCATAACATTCCATTCAATTCCACAACATTCCATTCCATTCCATAACATTCAATTCATTCCCAACACATTATTCCCATTCTGTTACATAACATTCCATTCCATTCTTAAAATTCTGTTCTACTAATCAACATTCCCCTTTATACCATAACATTCAATTCGATTACACAACATTACTTTCCAATTAATTCTATTTCATTCTGTATCATAAGATTACATTCCATTCCACAAAATTCCATTCCATTCCTTAACCTTTCTTTGCTTTACCTAACATTCTATTCTTTCCGTTACATTCCAAACAATCCACAACATTTGATTCCATTCCAAAACACTCCACTCCTTTCCATTCCATTTGATTCGATTCCAACACATTATTCCCATTCTTTGACAACACATTCCGTATCATTCTTCAAAATTCGGCTCTACTAATCAACATTCCACGTCATACCACAACATTCCATTCCATTCCATAACATTCAATTCATTCCCAACACATTATTCCCATTCTGTTACATAACATTCCATTCCATTCTTAAAATTCTGTTCTACTAATCAACATTCCCCTTTATACCATAGCATTCCATTCGATTAAACAACATTACTTTCCAATTAATTCTATTTCATTCTGTATCATAAGATTACATTCCATTCCACAAAATTCCATTCCATTCCTTAACCTTCCTTTGCTTTACCTAACATTCTATTCTTTCCGTTACATTCCAAACAATCCACAACATTTGATTCCATTCCAAAACACTCCACTCCTTTCCATTCCATTTGGTTCGATTCCAACACATTATTCCCATTCTTTGACAACACATTCCATATCATTCTTCAAAATTCGGTTCTACTAATCAACATTCCACTTCATACCATAACATTCCATTCGATTATACACCATTCCTATCCATTTCAAACATTCTATTTCATCCCATTCCATAAGATTCCATTCCTATCCACAAAATTCCGTTCCATTCTTTAACTTCCTCTCCTTTCCCTACACTCTATTCCTTTCCAGAACATTCCATTCCTTCAACAGCATTGCATTCCATTCCACAACATTCCATTCTATTCTTCCGAATTCGGTTCTATTCATCAATATTCCACTTCATACCATAATATTCCATTCCATTTCACAACATTCCATTCCACTTAAAACATTCTATTTCATTCTATTGCCTAACATTCCATTCCAGTCCAAAAAATTCCATTTCAATCCTTAACCTTCCATTCCTTTCCTCAACATTCTGTTCTTCTCCACAACATTCCATTGCATTCCACAGAATTCCAGTCCACCAGAAAACAGTTCATTCAATTCCACAACATTCCACTCCATTCTGTAACATTTGATTAAATTCAAAGACATTATTTCCGTTCTGTAACCTAACATTCCATTCCATTCATTAAAATGCTCTTCTAAATCAACATTCTCCTTTATACCATAACATTCCATTCAATTACGGAACATTCCTGTCCAATTCATTCTATTTCATTCTTTTTCATAAAATTCCATTCCAATCCACAAAATTCTATTCCATTCCTTAAACTTCCATTGCTTTCCCTAACATTCTATTCCTTTCCACAACATTCCATTGCATTCCACAGCATTCCATACCATTTCTTAACATTCCATTCAATTCCACATCATTCAATTCCATTCGGTAACATTTGTTTCCATTGAAACACATTATTCCCGTTCTGTAACCTAAAATTCCATTCCATTCTTCAAAATTCGGTTCTATTAATCAACATTGCACTTCATCCCATAACATTCCTTTAGATTATACAACATTCCACTACATTTGCAACATTCTATTTCATTCTATTCCCTAAGATTCCTTTCCAAACCAAAAAATTCCATTCCATTCCTTGAGCTTCCATTCCTTTCCCAACACTCTATTCCTTTCCACAACATTCCGTTCCATTCCACAACATAGCATTCCATTTCGTAACATTTGATGCCATTCAAACACGTTATTCCGATTATTACCTAACATTGCATCACGTTTTTCAAAATTCGGTTCTATTAATCAACATTCCACTTCATACCATAACATTCCATTCCATAACACAACATTATATTTCATTCAATTGCATAACATTCCATTCCAATCCACAAAATTCCATTGCATGCCTTCACATGCCATTCCTTTCCACAACTTTCTATTCCTTTCCACAACATTGCATTGCAGTCCACAGTATTCCA
This sequence comes from Smutsia gigantea, assembly GCA_032199065.1. NCBI lineage: Eukaryota > Metazoa > Chordata > Mammalia > Pholidota > Manidae > Smutsia > Smutsia gigantea. The sequence continues at coordinate 4,022 of JAVSCE010009190.1, forward strand.
TTCCTATCCATATCATTCCATTCAATTCAAAGACATTCCATTCCTTTCCATAACTTGCGATTCCATTCAAACTCATTATTTTCGTTCTTTCACCTAACATTTCATTCCAATATTTAATATTCGGTTCCTTTAATCAATATTCCACTTCATACTATAACATTCCATTCCATTTCACAGCATCCCATTCCATTTCAACCATTCCATTTCTTTCTATAGCATAAGATTCCATTCCAATCCACAAAATTCAATTCCATTCCGTAACCTTTCTGCAACATTCCGTTTCATTCCACAGCATTGCATTCAGTTCCATAACATTCCATTCAATTCCTTAACATTCTATTCTTTCCTCAACATTCCACTGCATTCCACAGCATTCCATTCCGTTCCATAAATTTCCATTGCTTTCCAAAATATTCCATTCCATGCAATTACATTCGATTCCATTCCAACACATTATTCCTGTTCTGTTGCGTAACATTCCATTCCATTCATTAAAATTGGACCTATAAATCTATATTCCACTTCATAGTATAACACTCATTCAATTACACACCATTCCTTTCCAATTCATTCCAGGTCATTATTTGCATAAGATTCCATTCCAATCCAAAAATTCCATGCCATTCCTTAACCTCCCATTGCTTTCCCTAGTATTCTATTCTTTCCCCTACATTCCATTACATTCCCCAGCATTCCATTCAGTTCAACAACATTCCATTCCATTCCAAAATATTCCATTCCTTTCTATTCCACTCGATTCCATTCCAAAACATTATTCCCATTCTGATACAAAACATTCCATACCATTCTTCAAAATTCAGTTCTATTAATCAACATTACACTTCACACCATATCATTCCATTCGATTATACTACATTCCAGTCCATTTCAAACATTCTCTTTCATCCATTCTATAAGATTCCTTTCCAATCCACAAAGTTCCATTCCATTCCTTTAACTTCCATTCCTTTCCCAACATTCTATTCCTTTCCACAACATTCCATTAAATTCCACATCATTCCTTTCCATTTTACAACAAAGCATTCCAGTACATAACATTCGACTCCATTCAAACACGTTATTCCGATTATTATGTAACATTCCATTCCATTCTTCCAAATCCTGTTCTATTAATCAACATTCCACTTCATACCTTAACATTCCTTTCCACTCAACAACTTTCCATTCCATTAAAAACATTCTATTGCATTCCATTCCATAAGGTTCCATTCCAATCCAAAAAATTCCATTCCATTCCTTAACGTCCCATTGCTTTCCCTTACATTCTATTTCTTTCCACAACATTCCATTGTATTCCACATCATTCCATTATATTCCATAACATTCCATTCAATTCCACAACATTCCATTTCATTCCATAACATTCAATTCCATTCCAAAACCTTATTCCCATTCTGTCACCTACAATTCCATTTAATTCTTCAAAATTCAGTTCCATTAATAAACATTACACTTCATACCAGAATGTTCAATTCCATTACACAACATTCCATTCCACTTAAAACATTCTATTTCATTCTATTGCGTAACATTCCATTCCAGTCCACAAAACTCCATTTCATTCCTTAACTTTCCTTTCCTTTCTTCAACATTCTATTCTTTTCCACAGCATTCCATTGCATTCCACCAAATTCCATTCCATTCCATAACATTCCATTCAATTCATTACAATTCGGTTCTACTACTCTGCATTCCACGTCATCCCATAACATTCCATTCAATTACACCATATTCCTTTCCATTTCAAACATTCTATTTCATTCTATTGCATAAGATACCATTCCAAACAACAAAATTGCATTTCATTCCTTAACCTTCCTTTCCTTTCCCCAAAATTCTATTCCTTTCCCCAACATTCAATTCCATTCCAAAGCATTCCATTCAAATCCATAATATTCCATTCCTTAACGTTTGATTCCATTTCAACCCATTATTCCCTTATAACAAAACATTCCACTTATTCAGTAAAATTTGGTTCTATTAGTTAACATTCCAATTCATATCATAACATTCCATTCAATTACACAGAACACCATTCCATTTCAACCATTCTGTTTTATTCTATTGCATAGGATTCCATTCCAATCCACAAAATTCCATTGTCTTCCTTGACCTTCCATGTCTTTCCCCAGAATATATTCCTTTCCACCAATTTCCATTTCATTCCACATCATTCCATTCCATTTCGTAACATTCCATTCAAATCAACAGCATTCCATTCCATTCCATAACATTCGGTTCCATTACAACAGTTTATTCCCATTCTTTTACAAAGCATTCAAAACCATTCATTAAAAACTGTTTCTGTTAATCAACATTCCCCTTCATAGCATAACATTCCATTCGTTTACACAACATTCCTTTAAAATTCATTCTTTTTCATTCTGTTTCATAAGATTCCATTCAAATCCACAGAATTCCATACTATTCCTTAACTTTCAATTCCTGTCCCCAGTGTTCTATTCCTTTCCACATCATTCCATTACATTCCACAGCATTCCATTCCATTCGGTAACATTCCATTCAATTCCACATCAGTACACTCCATTCCATAACATTCGATTCCATTCAAAAACATTATTCCCGTTCTGTAAACTAACATCCAATTCCATTCATTAAAATTCTGTTCTATTATTCAACATTCCCATTTATACCATAACATTCCCTTCGATTACACAACATTCTTTTCCAATTCATTCTATTTCATTCTATTTCATAAGAATCCATTCCAATCCACAAAATTCCATTCCATTCTTTTACCTTCCATTGCTTTCCCTAACATTCTATTCCTTTCCACACATTCCATTACATTCCACAACATTCCATTGCTTTCCCTAACATTCTATTCTTTCCACAATATTCCATTGCATTCCAAAAATTCCATTCCTTTCCATTCCATTTGATTCCATTCCAACACATTATTCCCGTTCTTTTACAAAACATTCCATACCATTCTTCAAAATTCGGTTCTATTAATCAACATTGCATTTCATACCATAACATTCCATTCGATTACACAACACTCCATACCATTTCAAACACTCTTTTTCATTCTATGCAGAGGATTCCATTCTAATCCACAAAATTCCATTATACTCCTTAACTTTCCATTCCTTTCCAAAACATTCTATTCCTTTCCACAACATTCCATTGCATTCCACAACATGCCATTCCACTCTTTAACATTCCTTTCAATTCCACATCATTCAATTCCATTCTGTAACATTTCTTTCCATTTAAACACATTATTCCCGTTCTGAAACCTAACATTCCATTCCATTCCTCAAAATTCGGTTCCATTAATCAACATTGACGTTCATACCATAACATTCCATTCGATTATACAACATTCCATTCCATTTCAATAATTCTATTTCATTCTATTCCATAAGATTCCATTCCAATCCACAAAATTCCATTCCATTCTTTTAAACTCCATTCCTTTCCCAACACTCTATTCCTTTCCACCACATTCCATTCCATTCAACAGCATTCCATTCCATTCCACAACGTAGCATTCCATTCCATAACATTCCACTCCATTCGAACACATTACTCCGATTATTACCTCACATTCCATTCCATTCTCCAAAATTTGGTTCTATTAATCAACATTCCACTTCATAATAGAACATTCCATTCCATAACACAACATTCTATTTCATTCAATTGCATAACATTCCATTCCAATCCACAAAATTCCATTCCATTCCTTCACCCTCCATTCCTTTCCCCAACTTTCTATTGCTTTCCACAACATTCCATTGCATTCCACAGCATTCCATTCCTGTCCATAACATTCCACTCAATTCCACATCATTCCATGCCATTTCATAACTTTCTCTTCTATTCAAACACATTATTCCCGTTGTTTCACTTAACATTCCATTTCATTCTTTAATATTCGGTTCCATTAATCAACATTACACTTCATACCAAAGCATTCCATTCCATTTCACAGCATCTATTTCCGTTTCAAACATTCTATTCCATTCTATTGCATAAGACTGCATTCCAATACACAAAATTCCATCTATTCCTTAAGCTTTCCCCAACATTCCATTCCATTAAATGGCATTGAGTTCAATTCCGTAACTTTCCATTGCATTCCAAAACCTTCCATTCCATTCAATAACATTCGATTGCATTCGAACTCATTATTCACATTCTGTTACAAAATATTCCATTCCATTCATTAAAACTCTGTTCTATTAATCATCATTCCCATTCATACCATAACATTCCATTTGATTACACAATATTCCATTACATTTCAAACATTCTATTTCATTCTACTGCATACGATTCCATTCCAATACACAAAATTCCATTCCACTCATGAACCATCCATTCCTGTCCCAAACTTTCTTTTCCTTTTGACAACATTCCATTGCATTCCACAGCATTCCATTCCTTTCTGAAACATTCTATTACTTTCCACAGCATTCCATTGCTTTCCACAGATTTCACTTACGTTCCATAACATTTCATTCAATTCCACAACATTCCATCCCATTCCATAACATTTGATTTTATTCAAACACATTATTTCCGTTCTGTAACCTAATATTTCATTCCATTCATTTAAATTCTGTTCTATTAAACAACATTATCTTTACACCATAACATTCCATTCGATTACACAAGTTTACTTTACAATTCATTCTATTTCATTCTGTTTCCTAAGATTCCATTCCAATCCACAAAATTCCATTCCATTCCTTAAGCTTCAATTGCTTTCCCTAAAATCTATTCCTTTCCACAACATTCCATTGCATTTCACAGCATTGCAATCCATTCCCAAACATTCCACTCTTTCCATTCCATTCGATTGCCTTCCAACACGTTATTCCCATTCTTTTAAAAAACATTCCATAACATTCTTCAAAATTCGTTCTATTAACATTGCACTTCATACTATCACATTCCATTCGATTACACAACATTCCACTCCATTTCCAACATTCTATTTCAATCTCTTCCCTAAGATTCCATTCTAATCCGCAAAATTCCATTCCATTCCTTCAACTTCCATTCATTTCCCAACACTCTATTCCTTTCCACAAGATTCCATTCCATTCCACAGGATTCCATTCCATTCCACAACAAAGCATTCCATTCCATAACATTTGACTCCATTTAAACACGTTATTACAATTATTACCTAACATTGCATTCCATTCTTCAAAATTCGGTTCTATTAATCAACCTTCCAATGCATACCATAACATTCCATTCCATAACACAACATTATATTTTATTCAATTGCATAACATCCCATTCCAATCCACAAATTTCCATTGCATGCCTTCACAAGCCATTCCTTTCCCCAAATTTCTATTGTTTTCACAACATTCCATTGCATTTCACAGTATTCCATTCCTGTCCATATCATTCCATTCAATTCAAAAATATTCCATTCCATTCCATAACTTTCAACTCAATTCAAACACATTATTCCCGTTCTTTCACATAACATGTCATTCCATTCTTTAATATTCAGTTCTTTTAATCAACATTCCACTTCATACCATAACATTCCATTCCATTTCACAGAATCCCATTCCATTTCAAACATTCTATTTCTTTCTATAGCATAAGATTCCATTCAAATCCACAAAATTCCATTCCACTCTGCAACCTTTCCACAACATTAAATTTCATTCCACATCCTTGCATTCAATTCCATAACATTCCATTCAATTCCATGACATTCTATTTTTTCGTCAACATTCCACTGCATTCCACATCATTCCATTCCATTCCATAAATTTCCATTGCATTGCAAAATATCCCATTCCATGCCATTACATTCGATTCCATTCCAACACATTATTCCCATTCTGTTGCATAACATTCCATTCCATTCTTTAAAATTTGGACCTGTAAATCTATATTCGACTTCATAGTATAACACTCATTCAATTACACAACATTCCTTTCCCATTCATTCTATTTCATTATTTGCATAAGATTCCATTCCAGTCTAAAAAATTCTATTCCATTCCTTAACCTCCCATTGCTTTCCCTAATATTCTATTCTTTCCCCTACATTCCATTGCATTCCCCAGCATTCGATTCAGTTCCAAAACATTCCATTGCATTATACAATATTCCATTCCATTCCAAATCATTCCATTCCTTTCCATTCCATTGTATTCCAACCCAACACATTATTCCCATTCTTTTATAAATCATTCCATACCATTCTTCATAATTCGGTTCTATTAATCAACATTGCACTTCACACCATAACATTTCCTTCGATTATACTGCATTTCAGTCCATTTTGAACATTCTCTTTCATCCATTCCATAACATTCCTTTCCAATCCACAAAGTTCAAATCCATTCCTTTAACTTCCATTCCTTTCCCAACACTCGGTTCTTTTCCACAACATTCCATTCCATTCAACAGCATTCCATTCCATTCCAATACATTCCATTCCATTCTTAACATTCTACTCCATTCGAATATTTTATTCCGATTTTTATGTAACATTCCATTCCATTCTTCGAAATTCGGTTCTATTATTCAACATTCCACTTCATACCATAACAGTCCTTTCCATTCAACAACATTCCATTCCATTTAAAACATTCTATTTCATTCCATTCCATACCATTCCATTCCAATCCAAAAAATTCCATTCCATTCCTTAATGTCCCATTGCTTTCCCTAACATTCTATTCCTTTCCACAACATTCCATTGCATTCCACATCATTCCGTTCCATTCCACAACATTCCATTTCATTCCATAACATTCAATTCCTTTCCAAAACATTATTCCCGTTCTGTTACCAAGCATTCTATTCCATTCTTCAAAATTCGGTTCCATTAATAAACATTCCACTTCATACCATAACGTTCAATTCCATTACACAACATTCCATTCCACTTAAAATATTCTATTTTATTCTATTGCATAACATTCCATTCCACAAAATTCCATTTCATTCCTTAACCTCCCATTCCTTTCCCCAACGTTCTATTCCTTTCCACAACATGCCATTGCAATCCACAGCATTCCATTCCATTCCTTAACGTGCCTTCAATACCACAACATTCAATTCCATTGCATAACATTGATTCCATTCAAACACATTATTCCCATTGTTCCACTTAACATTTCAGTCCATTCTTTAAAATTCAGTTCTGTTAATCAACATTGCATTTCATACCATGACATTCCATTCCATTTCACAACGCCCCATTCCTTTTCAAACATTCTATCTCATTCTATTGCATAAGATTCCATTCCAATACACAAAATTCCATTCCATTCCAGAACCTTTCCCTAACATTCCATTCCATTAAAAGGAATTGAATTCATTCCATAACTTTCCATTGAATTCATAACATTCCATTACTTTCCACAACATTCGATTCCATTCCAGAACATTATTCACATCCTGTTAAAAAATATTCCATGCGATTCCTTAACATTCTGTTCTATTAATCAACATTCCAATTCATACCCTAACATTCCATTTGATTACACAACTTTCCATTACATTTCAAACATTCTATTTCATTCTACTGCATGTGATTCCATTCCAATCCACAAAATTTCATTCCACTCCTTAACCTTCCATTCCTGTCCCCAACTTTCTATTCCTCCGCAACATTCCATTGCATTCCACAGCATTCCATTACATTCCTTAACAATCCATTGAATTCCACACATTCAATTCCATTCCGTAATATTTTTTTCCAATCAAACACATTACTCCTGCTCTGTAACTTAACATTACAATCCATTCATTAAAATTATGTTCTATTAAACAACATTCCCCTTCATACGATAACATTCCATTTGATTACACAACATTACATTCCGTTTCAAACATTCTATTTCATTCTCTTTCATAAGATTCCGTTCCAATCCACAAAATTCCATACCATTCCTTAAATTTCAATTACTTTCCCCTGCGTTCTATTCTTTTTCACAATATTCCATTGCATTCCACAGCATTCCATTCCATTCCGTATCATTCCATAGAATTCCACAAAATTCCATTCCATTCCGTAACATTTGATTCCATTCAAACACATTATTCGCGTTCTGTAACCTAACATTCCATTCCATTCGTTAAAATTCTGTTCTATTAATTAACATTCCCATTTGTACCATAACAGTCCATTCGATTACACAATATTCCCTTCCAATTCATTCTATTTCATTCTGTTTCATAAGATTTCATTCCAATCCACAAAATTCCTCTCCATTCCTTAATTTCCATGCCTTTCCCAAACGTTCTATACATTTCGAGAACATTCCATTGCATTCCACACATTCCATTCCATTCCATAACTTTTGTTTATATTCAAACACAGTATTCCCGTTTTTTACTTAAAATTCCATTCCATTCTTTAATATTCTGTTCTATTAATCAACATTCCACTTCATACAATAGCATTCAATTCCATTTCACAACATCAAATTCCATTTCAAACATTCTATTCCATTCTATTGTATAAGATTCCATTCCAATCCACAAAATTCCTTTCTATTCCTTAATCTTCCATTCCTTTCCCAACATTCCATACCTTTCTACAACATTCCATTTCTTTCAACAATATTCCATTCCATTCCATTCAAATACACAGAATTCCATTCCATTGCATAACATTCGAATCCATTTAAAAACGTTATTCCAATTTTACCTAACATTCCATTCCATTCCTCAAAATTCTGTTCTATTAATCAACATTCCACTTCGTACCATAACATCCCATTTCATTTCACAGCATCTCATTCCATTTCAATCATTCTATTTCATTCTATTGCAGAAGATTCCATACGAATCTACAAAATTGAATTCCCTTACTTAACATACCATTCAATTTCACATCATTCAATTCCATTATGTAACATTTGATTCCATTGAAACACATTTTTCCCGTTCTCTAACCTAACATTCCACTCCATTCTTCAAAATTCGGTTCTATTAATCAACATTGAAATTCATACCATAACATTTAATTCGATTATACAACATTCCACTCCACTTCAAACATTTTATTTCATTCTATTCCTTAATATTCCATTCCAATCCACAAAATTCCATTCCATTACTTTAACTTCCATTCCTTTCCCAACACTCTATTCTTTCCACAATATTTCATTCCATTCCACAGCATTCCATTCCATTCCACAACATAGCATTCCATTCCATAACATTCGATCCATTCGAACACGTTATGCCTATTATTACCTAAAATCACATTCCATTCTTCAAAATTTGGTTCTATTAATCAACATTCCAATTCACACCATAACATTCCATTCCATAACACAACATTCTATTTCATTCAATTGCATAACATTCCATTCCAATGCACAAAATTCCATTGCATTCCTACACCCTCCATTTCGTTCCCCAACATTCTGTTGCTTTCCACTACATTCCATTACATTCCACAGCATTCCGTTGCTGTCCATAACATCCCATTCAATTCAACAACATTCCATTCCATTCCATAACTTTGGATTCCTTTCAAACACATTATTTCCGTTCTTTCACCCAACATTTCATTCCATTTTTTAATATTCAGTTGTATTAATCAACATTCCACTTCATACCATAACATTCCATTCCATTTCACAGCTTCCCATTCCATTTCAATCTTCTATTTCATTCTATTGCAGAAGATTCCATACCAATCCACAAAATTGAATTCCATTACTTCACATTTCATTCCTTTCCCCAACATTCTATTCCTTTCTACAGTATTCCATTCCATTCCACAACATAGCATTCCATTCCATAACATTCGACTCCATTCGAACACGTTATTCTGATTATTACCTTACATTCCATTCCATTCTTCAAAATTCCGTTTGATTCATCAGCATTCCACTAGATACCATAACATTCCTTTCCATTCAGCAACATTCCATTCCATTTAAAACATTCTATTTCATTCTATTGCATAACATTCCATTTCAATCCACAAATTCCATTCCATTCCTTCACCCTCCATTCCTTACCCCAACTTTCTATTGCTTTCCACAACATTCCATTGCATTCCACAGCATTCCATTCCTGTCCATAACATTCCATTCAATTCCACATCATTCCATGTCATTCCGTAACTTTGTATTCCATTCAAAGACATTATGCCCATTCTTTCAGATAACATTCCATTCCATTCTTTAATATTCGGTTCCATTTGTCAACATTCCACTTCGTACCAAAGCATTCCATTCCATTTCACAGCATCAAGTTCCATTTCAAACAGTTTATTTCATTCTATTGCATAAGATTCCATTCCAATACACAAAATTCCATCCATTCTGCAACCTTTCCCCAACATTCCTTTCCATTAAATCGCATTGAATTCAATTACTTAACTTTGCATTGCATTCCAAAACATTCCATTCCATTCCACAACATTCGACTGCATTCCAACACATTATTCACATTCTGTTACAAAATATTCCATTCCTGTCCCCAACTTTCTTTTCATTTAGACAACATTCCATTGCATTCCACAGCATTCCATTACATTCCTTAACATTCCATTGAATTCCACATCATTCAATTCCACTCTGTTACATTTGTTTCATTCAAACATATTATTCCCATTCTGTAACCTAACATTCCATTCCATTCTTTAAAATTCTGTTATATTAATCAACATTCCCCTTTATACCATAACATTCCATTCGATTACACAACATTCCTTTCCAATTCATTCTATTTCACTCTGTTTCATAAGATTCCATTCCAATCCACAAAATTCCATTCCATTCCTTAACCTTCCATTGCTCTCCCTAACATTCTATTCCTTTCCACAACATTCCATTGCATTCCACAGCACCCCATTCCGTTCCGTAATATTCCATTCAGTTGCAAAACATTCCAATCCTTCCAAAATATTCCTTTCCTTTAAATTCCATTCGATTGCATTCCAACATATCATTCCCGTTCTTTTACAAAGCATTCCATATAATTCTTCCAAATTCGGTTCTATTAACATTGCACTTCACACCGTGACATTCCATTCGATTACACAACATTACATTCCATTTCAAACACTCTTTTTCATTCTATTGCATAGGATTCCATTCTAGTCCACAAAATTCCATTATACTCCTTAACTTTCCACTCCTTTCTGAAACATTCTATTCCTTTCCACAACATTCCATTGCATTCCACAGCATTCCATACCATTCCTTAACATGCCATTCAATTCCACATCATTCAATTCCATTCTGTAACATTTTTTTCCATTGAAACACATTATTCCCGTTCTGTAGCCTAACATTCCATTCCATTCTACAAAATTCGGTTCTATTAATCAACATAGAACTTCACACCATAAAATTTCTTTCGATTATACGACATTCCACTCCATTTCAAACATTCTATTTCATTCCACTCCATAAAATTCTATTCCAATCCACAAAATTCCATTCCATTCCTCTAACTTCCATTCCTTTCCCAACACTCTATTCCTTTCCACAACATTCCACTGCATTCCACAGCATTCCATTCCATTCGGTAATATTCCATTCAATTCCAAAACATTCCTTCCCAATCTGTAACATTTGATTCCATTCAAACACATTATTCCCATTCTGTAACCTAACATTCCATTCCATTCTTTAAAATTCTGTTATATTAATCAACATTACCCTTTGTACCATAACATTCCATTCTATTCCACAACATTCCTTTCCAATTCATTCTATTTCATTCTGTTTCATAAGATTCCATTCCAATCCACAAAATTCCATTCCATTCCTTAACATTCCATTGCTTTCCCTAACATTCTATTCTTTCCAGAATATTCCATTGCATTCCAAAACATTCCATTCCTTTCCATTCCATTTGATTCCATTGCAACACATTATTCCCATTCTTTTACAAAACATTCCATACCATTCTTCAAAATTCGGTTCTATTAATCAACATTGCACTTCATACCATAACATTCCATTCGACTACACAACATTCCATTCCATTTCATACACTCTTTTTCATTCTATTGCATATGATTCCGTTTAATCCACAAAATTCCATTATACTCCTTAACTTTCCATTCCTTTCAGAAACATTCTATTACTTTCCACAACATTCCGTTGCTTTCCACAGCATTCAATTCCGTTTCATAACATTCCATTCAATTCCACAACATTCCATCCCATTCCATAACATTTGATTTTATTCAAACACATTATTCGGGTTTTGTAACCTAACATTCCATTCCATTCATTAAAATTCTGTTCTATTAAACAACATTACCCTTTACACCATAACATTCCATTCGATTACACAACATTCCTTTCCAATTCATTCCATTTCATTCTGTTTCATAATATTTAATTCCCATCCACATAATTCCATTCCATTCCTTACCCTTCAATTACTTTCCCTAATATTCTATTCCTTTTCACAACATTCAATTGCATTCCACAGCATTCCATTCCGTTCCATGACATTCCATTCAGTTCCACAACATTCCTTTCCATTCCAAAACATTCCACTCCTTTCAATTCCATTCGATTGCATTCCAACACATTATTCTCATGCTTTTACAAAACATTCCATAACATTCTTGAAAATTCGTTCTATTAACATTGCACTTCATACCATCACATTCCATTAGATTACACAACATTCCATTCCATTTCAAACACACTTTTTCATTCTATTTCATAAGATTCCATTCTAGTCCACAAAATTCCATTATACTCCTTAACTCTCAATTCGGTTCCAAAACATTCTATTCCTTTCCACAGCATTCCATTGTATTCCACAGCATTCCATACCATTCCTTAACATTCCATTCAATTCCACATAATTCAATTCCATTCAGTAACATTTTTTCCATTGAAACACATTATTCACGTTCTGTAACCTAACATCCCATTCCATTCTTCAAAATTCGGTTCTATTAATCAACATTGCACTACATTCCATAACATTCCATTAGATTGTACAACATTCGACTCCATTTCCAACATTCTATTTCAATCTCTTCCCTAAGATTCCATTCTAATCCACAAAATTCTGTTCCATTCCTTCAACTTCCATTCATTTCCCAACATTCTATTCCTTTCCACAGCATTGCATTCCATTCCACAGCATTCCATTCCATTCCACAACATAGCATTCCATTCCATAACATTCGACTCCATTGGAACACGTTATTCTGATTATTACCTCACATTGTATTCCATTCTTCAAAATCCGGTTCTATTAAACAACATTCCAATTCATGCCATAATATTCCATTCCATAACACAACATTGTATTTCATTCAATTGCGTAACATTCCATTCCAATCCACAAATTCCCTTTGCATGCCTTCACATGCCATTCCTTTCCACAATTTCTATTTCTTTCACAACACTCCATTGCATTTCACAGTATTCCATTCCTGCCCATATCATTCCATTCAATTCCAAAATATTCCATTCCATTCCAAAACTTTCGATTCCATTCAAACACATTATTCCCGTTCTTTCACTAACATTTCATTCCCTTCTTTAATATTCAGCTCTTTTAATCAACCTTCCACTTCATACCATTACATTCGATTTCAATTTCACAGCTTCACATTCCATTTCAAACATTCTATTTCTTTTATAGCATAAGATTCCATTCCAATCCACAAAATTCCATTCCATTCTGTAACCTTTCCACAACATTCCATTTCATTCCACAGCATTCCATTCAATTCCATAACATTGTATTTTTTCGTCAACATTCCACTGCATTCCACAGCATTCCATTCCATTCCATAAATTTCCATTGCATTTCAAAATATTCCATTCCATGCCATTACATTCGATTCCATTCCAACACATTATTCCCGTTCTGTTGTGTAACATTCCATTCCATTCATTAAAATTTGGACCTATAAATCTATATTCCACTTCATAGTATAACACTCATTCCATTACACAACATTCCTTTCGAATTCATTCTATTACATTATTTGCATAAGATTCCATTCCAATCCAAAAAAATCCATTCCATTCCTTAACCTCCCATTGCTTTCCCTAATATTCTATTCTTTCCCCTACATTCCATTGCATTCCCCAGCATCCCATTCAATTCCACAACATTCCATTCCATTCCAAAATATTCCATTCCTTTTTCTTCCATTCGATTCCATTCCAACATATTATTCCCATTCTTTTACAAAACATTCCATACCATTCTTCAAAATTTGGTTCTATTAATCAATATTGCACTTCACACCATAGCATTCCATTCGATTATACTACATTCCAGTCCATTTTGAACATTCTCTTTCATCCATTCCATAAGATTCCATTCCAATCCACAAAGTTCCATTGCATTCCTTTAACTTCCATTCCTTTCCAAACACTCTATTCTTTTCCACAACATTCTGTTATATTCCACATCATTCTATTCCATTCCACAACATAGCATTCCATTCCGTAACATTCGACTCCATTCGAATATTTTATTCCAATTTTTATGTAACATTATAGTCCATTCATCGAAATTCGGTTCTATTATTCAACATTGCACTTCATACCATAACATTCCTTTCCATTCAACAACATTCCGTTCCATTTAAAACATTCTATTTCATTCCATTCCATAAGATTCCATTCCAATCCAAAAAATTCCATTCCATTCCTTAACGTCCCTTTGCTTTCCCTAACATTCTATTCCTTTCCACTACATTACATTGCATTCCACATCATTCCATTCCATTCCATAACATTCCATTCAATTCCACAACATTCCATTTCATTCCATAACATTCAATTACATTCCAAAACATTATTCCCGTTCTGTTACCTAATATTCCATTCCATTCTTCAAAATTTAATTCCATTAATAACCTTCCACTTCATACCTTCACGTTCAATTCCATTACACAACCTTCGATTCCACTTAAAATATTTTTTTATTCTATTGCATAACATTCCATTCCATTCCACAAAATTCCATTTTATTCCTTAACCTTCCATTCCTTTCCTGACCATTCTATTCTTTTCCCCAACATTCCATTGCATTCAACCAAATTCTATTCCATTCCCCAATATTCCATTCAATTCATTACAATTCGGTTCTACTACTAAACATTCCATGTCATCCCATAACATTCCATTCGATTACACCATATTCCTTTCCATTTCCAACATTCTATTTCATTGTATTGCATAAGATCCCATTCCAAACCACAAAATTGCATTTCATTCCTTAACCTTTCTTTCCTTTCCAAAAATTCTATTCCTTTCACCAACATTCAGTTCCACTCCAAAGCATTCCATTCAATTCCATAATATTCCATTCCATTCCTCAATGTCCCATTGCTTTCCCTAACATTCTATTGCATTCCACTACATTCCATTGCATTCCACATCATTCCATTCCATTCCATTCCTTAACCACAAATCCCTTTCCCCAACGTTCTATTACTTTCCACAACATGCCAATGCAATTCCATTGCATTCCTTAAAGTTCCATTCAATACCACAACATTCAGTTCCAGTGTATAACATTGATTCCATTCAAACACATTATTCCCATTCTCTCACTTAACATTCCATTCCATTCTTTAAAATTCAGTTCTATTTATCAACATTCTGCTTCATACCATAACATTCCATTCCATTTCACAACGTCTCATTCTTTTTCAAACATTCTATTTCATTCTATTGCCTAAGATTCCATTCCAATACACAAAATTCCATTCCATTCCGGAACCTTTCCCCAACATTCCATTCCATTAAACGGCATTGCATTCATTCCATAACTTTCCATTGCATTCATAACATTCCACTCCATTCCACAACATTCGATTCCATTCCAAAACATTATTCACATTCTGTTATAAAATATTCCATGCCATTCATTAACATTCTGCTCTATTAATCAACATTCCAATTCATACCCTAACATTCCATTTGATTACACAACTTTCCATTACATTTCAAACATTCTGTTTCATTCTACTGCATATGATTCCATTCCAATCTACAAAATTCCATTCTACTCCTTAACCTTCCATTCCTGTCCCCAACTTTCTTTTCCTTTCCACAACATTCCATTGCATTCCACAGCATCCCATTACATCCTTAACATTCCATTGAATTCCACACATTCAATTCCATTCCGTAATATTTTTTCCATTCAAACACATTATTCTGCTCTGTAACCAAACATTACAATCCATTCATTAAAATTGTGTTCTACTAATCAACATTCCCCTTCATACAATAACATTCCATTTGATTACACAATATTACATTCCATTTCAAACATTCTATTTCATTCTGTTTCATAAGATTCCATTCCAATCCACAAAATTTCATACCATTCCTTAAATTTCCATTCCTTTCCCCAACGTTCTATTCCTTTTCACAATATTCCATTGCATTCCACAGCATTCTATTCCATTCCGTATCATTCCATTCAATTCCACAACATTTCATGCCATTCCGTAACATTTGATTTCATTCAAACACATTATTCCCGTTCTGTAACCTAACATTCCATTCCATTCATTAAAATTCTGTTCTATTAATTAACATTCCCCTTTGTACCATAACAGTATATTCGATTACACAATATTCCTTTCCAATTCATTCTATTTCATTGTGTTTCATAACATTCCATTCCAATCCACAAAATTCCATTCCATTCCTTAATTTCCATGCCTTTCCCAAACGTTCTACACATTTCCAGAACATTCCATTGCATTCCGGACATTCCATTCCATTCCAAACATGTCATTCAATTCCACAACATTCCATTCCATTCCATAACTTTCGTTTATATTCAAACACATTATTCCCGGTTTTTGCCTAACATTCCATTCCATTCTTTAATATTCTGTTCTGTTAATCAACATTCTACTTCATACAATACCATTCAATTCCATTTCACAGCATCAAATTCCATTTCAAACATTCTATTCCATTGTATTGTATAAGATTCCATTCCAATCAACAAAATTCCATTCCATACCTTTATTTCCATGCCTTTCTCAAACGTTCTATACATTTCCACAACATTCCATTGCATTCAACAATATTCCATTCCATTCGATTCAATTCCACAGCATTCCATTCCATTGCATAACATTAGAATCCATTCAAAAACGTTATACCAATTTTTACCTAACATTCCATTCCATTCCTCAAAATTTGGTTCTATTAATCAACATTCCACTTCATACCATAACATCACATTTCATTACACAGCATCCCATTCCATTTCAATCATTCTATTTCATTCTATTGCAGAAGATTCCATACAAATCCAAAAAATTGAATTCTATTACTTAACATTCCATTCAATTCCATGTCATTCAATTCCATTATGTAACATTTTTTTCCATTGAAACACATTATTCCCGTTCTCTAACCTAACATTCCATTCCATTCTTCAAAATTCGGTTCTATTAATCAACTTTGCAATTCATACCATAACATTTAATTCGATTATACAACATTAGACTCCACTTCAAACATTCTATTTCATTCTATTCCATAATATTCTATTCCATTTTACAAAATTCCATTCCATTCCTTTAACTTCCATTCCTTTCCCAACACTCTATTCAATACCATTTTTTTTAAGTGGGTAGGCAGGACACTTAGTCACTTACTATATGAGCTCAGTGCAACATGAGCCTACTGTGTAAACGGTAAACACACAATAGATCAAAACAAACATTTTACAATGTGCAATACATAGAAGGATGTTAATTTGGTACAATAAATGCCACATGTCTCCCAGATATAACTCCAGGCTTCCCATTTCTTAAAATACACAAATCAACATTAGAGGAAAAACTAAAAGAAAGTCACAAAGGTTTATCTATTAAACTTACTCATTCTTCTTTCAAGATGTTTAGGCTTCTGAAGAACGAGATTTAAGTCTATTTTTAGGTGCTAGCTTTCTGGGTTTACTAGTGAGCTTTGGAAACACACGACAAAGTTGCCAAACAACCAAATGACACTGGATGGCTTCTGCAGGTAAGGGATATAATTAGAGACCGAAAAATCCAAATGATGGAAGAGAGCCATCTGTTAGAACTCATGTATTTCCACAATACTCCATTCCATTCCACAGCATTCCATTCCATTCCACAACATAGCATTCCATTCCATAACATTCGACTCCAATCGAACACGTTGTGCTGATTATTACCTTAAATTCCATTCCAATCTTCAAAATTTATTTCTATTAATCAACATTCCACTTCATACCATAACATTCCATTCCATAACACAACATTCTATTTCATTCAATTGCATAACATTCCATTCCAATGCACAAAATTCCATTGAATCTCTACACCTTCCATTTCTTTCCCAAACTTTCTATTGCTTTTCACAACATTCCATTGCATTCCACAGCATTCCATTCCTGTCCATAACATTCCATTCAATTCAACAACATTCCATTCCATTCCATAACTTTCGATTTCATTCAAACACATTATTTCAGTTCTTTCACCTAACATTTCATTTCGTTCTTTAATATTCAGTTCTATTAATCAACATTCCACTTCATACCAAAAATTCCATTCCATTTCACAGCTTCCCATTCCATTTCAATCATTCTATTTCATTCTATTTCAGAAGATTCCATACCAATCCACAAAATTGAATTTCGTTACTTCACATTTCATTCCTTTCCCCAACATTCTATTCCATTCCACAGCATTCCATTCCATTCCGCAACATAGCATTCCATTCCATAACATTCGACTCCATTCGAACACGTTATTCTGATTATTACCTTACATTCCATTCCATTCTTCAAAATTCCGTTTGATTCATCAGCATTCCACTACATACCATAACATTCCTTTCCATTCAACAACATTCCATTCCATTTAAAATATTCTATTTCATTCTATTGAATAACATTCCATTTCAATCCACAAAATTCCATTCCATTCCTTCACCTTCCATTCCTTTCCCCAACTTTCTATTGCTTTCCACAACATTCCATTGGATTCCACGGTATTCCATTCCTGTCCATAACATTCCATTCAATTCCACATCATTCCATGCCATTCCGTAACTTTCTATTCCATTCAAACACATTATTCCCGTTCTACCACCTAACATTCCATTCCATTCTTTAATATTCGGTTCCATTAATCAACATTCCACTTCATACCAAAGCATTCCATTCCATTTCACAGCATCTCGTTCTATTTCAAACATTCTATTTCATTCTATTGCTTAAGATTCCATTCCAATACACAAAATTCCATCCATTCTGCAACCTTTCCCCAACATTCCTTTCCATTAAATCGCATTGAATTCAATTCCTTAACTTTCCATTGCATTCCAAAACATTCCATTCCATTCCATAACATTAGATAGCATTCCAACACATTATTCACATTCTGTTACAAAATATTCCATGCCATTCATTAAATTTCTGTTCTATTAATCATCATTCCCATTCATACCATAATATTCCATTTGATTACACAACATTCCATTACATTTCAAATATTCTATTTCATTCTACTGCATACGATTCCATTCCTATACACAAAATTCCATTCCACTCCTTAACCTTCCATTCCTGTCCCCAACTTTCTTTTCCTTTTGAGAACATTCCATTGCATTCCACAGCATTCTATTACATTCCTTAACATTCCATTGAATTCCACATCATTCAATTCCACTCCGTTACATTTGTTTCATTCAAACACATTATTCCCATTCTGTAACCTAACATTCCATTCCATTCTTTAAAATTCTGTTATATTAATCAACATTTCCCTTTATACCATAACATTCCATTTGATTACACAACATTCCTTTCCAATTCATTCTATTACACTGTTTCATAAGATTCCATTCCAATCCAAAAAATTCCATTCCTTTCCTTAACCTTCCATTGCTCTCCCTAACATTCTATTCCTTTCCACAACATTCCATGGCATTCCACAGCACTCCGTTCTGTTCCTTAATATTCCATTCAATTGCAAAACATTCCAATCCATTCCAAAACATTCCATTCCTTTAAATTCCATTCGGTTGCATTCCAACATATTATTCCCGTTCTTTTACAAAGCATTCCATACAATTCTTCCAAATTCGGTTCCATTAACATTGCACTTCATACCGTAACTTTCCTTTCGATTACACAACATTACATTCCATTTCAATCACTCTTTTTCATTCTATTGCATAGGATTCCATTCTAGTCCACAAAATTCCATTATAATCCTTAACTTTCCACTCCTTTCCGAAACATTCTATTCCTTTCCACAACATTCCATTGCATTCCACAGCATTCCATACCATTCCTTAACATTCCATTCAATTCCACATCATTCTCCTCACCACGTCACGTCACTTGCCCTCCTCAAATCACCTCATCTCACTCAACCACGTCAGCTCAACTCACCTCAATTCCTCACCTCAACTCACCTTACCTCCTCACATCAACACAATTCATCCGATCTCCTCACCGCATGTCACCTCACTCACTTCACCTCTCTTAACCTCACCGCAATTCCTCAGCTCACATCATCTGCACACCTCCTCCTCACTTCACTCTACTTCTCTCACGTCACCTCACTTCAAACCTCACCTCACCTCACCTCCCCATCTTCTCATATCACCTCACATCATTCATTTCACCTTACCTCAACTCACCTCAATTCCTCTTCTCACCACAACTCCTCACCTCCTCATGTCACTTCACCTCACCCAAATCCCCACAGCTCACCTCACCTCCTCAAGTCACCTCCCCGCACCTCACCATACCTCCGCCCTTCCTCATGTAACATCTCTTCATCCTTACCTCACTCACTTCACTTCTCACAACTCACCTCACCACAATCCTCACCTAACCTCCTCACATCTCTCCTCACCTCACCTCACCTCACCTCATTTCACCTCAGTGCACCTCACCTCATTTCCTCACCTCCTCACGTCTCCTCACATTCTCATCTCACCTCACCTCACCACCTCTCCTGATCACGTCACCTCACCTCCTTTTCAGCTCACACCACTTAAATTCACTCACCTCATCTCACCTCAATCCTAACCTCACCTCACCTCCTCACCTCATCTTCTCAGCCCTCCTCACTTCACCTCTCCTCACCTCACCTCAATTCCACACTTCAACTCACCTCCAAATCTCCTCATGTCACCTCAGCTTCTTCTCACCTCACTCACTTCACTTCAACTCAATTCCTCACCAAAACACACCTCCTCACCTCCTCACGTCATCTCCCCTGAAAACACTCAACTCACCTTAACTACTCACAAGCACATATCACCTCAATTCATCCTAACTTTACTCACTTCACTTCACCTCACTCTTCTCACTTCACCTCTACTGCTCATCTCCTAACCTCATGTAACATCATCTTCACATCACTCATTGCACCTCACCTCAATCCTCACCCCACTTCAACTCATTTTCTCACCTCACCCTACTCATTTCAACTTACCTACACTCACCTCAATTACCTCACCTCCCCTCCTCCCCTCATGTCACTTCACCCTCTCACATCACCTCACCTAATCTGTACATCTCCTAACATCATGTAATCTCCTCCTCACCTCACTCACACAACCTCACCTCAAACCTGACCTCACCTCACTTCCTCAACTCCCCTCACACACCACACCTCATCTCACCTAAATACCTCACGGTCTCACCTCCTCACATCATTGCAACTCCTCAACTCTCATCACCTCACTCACGTCACCTATCCACCTCACCTCACCACAACTCACCTCAATACATCACCTCACCACACTTCCTCACCTCCTCATGTCACCTCCCCTCACATCACCTCACCTTAGATCCTCACCTCCTCACGTCACGTCACTTCCCCTTAACTACCTCACTACACTTCACCTCACTCAACTCACCTCAGCAAAATCCTCACCACACATCACCTACTCACATCATCTCATCTCACCTCACCTCCTCAATTCACCTCACCTCACTCACTACACTTCCCTTCACCTCGGCCCAATTCCTCAGCTCACATCATCTCCGCACCTCAATATCACCCCACTCACCTCACTTCTCTCACCTCACCTCACCTCACCTCCTCATATTCTCACCTCACCACACCTCACTCATTTCACCTTACCTCAACTCTCCTCAATTCCTCACATCACCTCTCCTCCTCACTTGCTCATGTCACTTAACCTCACTCAACTCACCCACATCACTTCTTCACCTCCTCAAGTCACCTCTGCTCACCTCACTATGACTCTTCACCTTCTCACGTCACCTCACTTCGGCCGTACTTCACTCACTTCACTTCACCTCACTGACCTCACTTATCTACAATCCTCACCACACCTCACATCCTCACACAACCTCCTCACCTCAATTCACCTCACATCACCATACCTCACCTACCCACATCCTCAGGTCACCTCACCTACTCAGCTCACCTCAGTTCACTCACCTCCCCTCATCTCTTCACCTCACATCACTTCACGTCTTCAGCTCACTCCACTTCAACTCACATCACCTCCCCTCAATCCTAACCTCACCACACCTCCTCCCCTAACCCCTTCACCACTCCTCACCTCACCTCAACTCATTTAATTCACCTCCTCACGTCACCTCAATCCCTCACCTCACCCACCTCCACAACTCCACACATCACCTCATATACTCTTCAACTCACTCACTTCACTTCACTCACCTCATCCCTTCAACTCACATCACCTTACCCACCTAACCTCACCTCCTCATCTCACCTCACCTTATCTTCTCACCATATCTCAACTCACCTCACCTCAATTCCTCACCTCCTCACCTCACGTCCACAACTCACCTAACCTCACATCACTCACCTCACCTCAAATCACCTCCTCACCTCACATCACATCCCTTTACCTCATATTACCTCCTCACCTCCTCACATCACCTCACTTTTTTCTTACCTCACTCAATTCATTCCACCTCACTCACTTCACCACATCACAACACACACCTCACTTCATCTCACCTTTTCATTTCACCCCACTACAATTCAACTCACCTCAATTCCCCACACATTCTCCCCTCCTCACATCAACTCACCTCAACTGACCTCACCTCACTCACTTCCACTCACCTCTCCTCCTCACATAAGCTCACCTCCTTTTCAGCTCACTCCACTTCAACTCAATTCATCTGACTTAAATCCTTACCTAACCTCAACACCTCACTTCATCTCCTCACTCCTTCTCACCTCACCTCACCTCACCTGACTTATTTCACCTCTTCTCACCTCACCTCAATTTCTCACCTCACCTCACCTCCCCAACTCCTCATGTCATCTCAACATCTCCTCACCTCACTCACTTCACTTCAAACACCTCATCTCCTCAACTCACATCACCTTACCCACCTAACCTCACCTCCACACATCACCTCACCTTATCATTTTCTCACCACAACCCACCTCACCTCACCTCAATTCCTCATCTCCTAACCTCCTCACATCATGTCCCCTCCTCACCTCACCTCACCTCACTTAAACCACCTCACCGCAATTCCACAACTCATCTCACCTCCTCATCTCCGCACGTCACCTAACCCCGTCTCCCCTCAATTCACTTCACATTACCTCCTCACGTCCTCACATAACCTCCCCTCACCTCACTTCACCTTACCTCCTCATCTCCATATATCACCTCTCTTCCTCCTTAACTCACTCACTACACTTCACCTCACTCACCTGACAACAATCCTTACCTCACCTCAACTCTTCATATCATCTCACCTCACCTGTCCTATTTACCTCACATAACCTAACTCAATTCACATCTGTTCACCTCACCCCAATTCCTCAACTCACCTCCCCTCCACACCTCCTCCTCACCTCACTCCACTTCTCTCACCTCACCTCACCTCAAACCTCACCTCAACTCCTCATTATCTCAACTCTACTCCCTTCACTTATTTCACCTTACCTCATCTCACCTTAATTCCTCACCTCACCTCACCTCTTCACTGCCTCATATCATTTCACCTCACTCACCTCAGCTCCCCTCGTCTCCTCACCTCTAAAAGTTACCTCCCCTCACCTCACCTTACCTCCTCAACTCCTCCTGCCACATCACTTCAACTTATCACACTCACTTCACTTCACATCACCCTCCTCACCTCACCACCTCCTCACGTCATCTCAACTCACCTCACCTCCTCACCAAACATCACCTCACATCAACTACTCACATCCTCACGTCAACTAACCTCCTCAACTCACCACACCTCACTCACCTCCCACACCTCTTCTCCTCACGTCGATTTACCTTTTTCAGATCTCTCCACTTCAACTCACCTCATCTCACCTCAATCCAAATCTCACCTCACCTCCTTACCTCATCTCAACCCTCTTCACCTCACCTCACCTCACCTCACTCACTTCAACACTCCACACCTCACCTCATTTCCTCAACTCTCCTCATGTCCACAACTCACTTCAACTTACCCACCCAACCTTACCTCCTCACGACACCTCACCTTATTATATCACCATAGCTCACCAAAGCTCAACTCACCTCAATTCCATGCCTCTTCACCTCCTCACATCACATCCCCTCATCACCTCCCCTCACATCACTCACCTCACCTCATGTCAATTCCTCACCTCAACTCACCTCCTCACATCCTCAGGTCACCCCCTCACCTCTCCTAACCTCAATCACCTCACATTACCTCCTCACCTCCTCATATCACTTCACTTCACTCAACTCAACTCACCTCACTTGTTCACCTCCTCAAATCATGTATGCTTACCTCACCTTACCTTCTCAGCTCCTCACATCACCTCACTTCGTCCTTACCTCACTCACTTCACATCACCTCACTGACTTCACTTCAATACAATCCTCATCTCACCTCACCTGCTCACATCACCTCCTCACCTCAATTCACCTCACCTAACCTCACCTCACCTGCACACCTCCTCAGGTCAACTCACCTCCTCAGGTCAACTCACCTCACACTCCTCCTCTCACTTCTCCTCACGTCACCTCATATATTCAGCTCACTCCATTTCAACTCACTCACCTCATCTCACCTCCATCCTTACCTCACCTCACCTCCTCACCTCATCTCCGCACCCCTCCTCACCTCACCTCACTCACCTCACTCACTTCACCTCTCCTCACCTCACCTCAGTTTTTCACCTCCTCATGTCTCCTCCCCTCACCTCCCTTCACCGCACTCAACATACTTTCCCTTCACAACTCCTAATGTAACCTCACTTCGTCCTAACCTTACTCACTTCACGTCACCCCTCTCACCTCAACTCACGAAAATCCTCACAGCAACTCAGCTCCTCACATCATCACCTCAAATCATCTCACCTCCACACATCACCTCACCTCATTCATTTCACCTAACCCCTATTCCTCAGCTAACACCACCTCCGCACCTATTCACCACACTCTCCTCACCTCACCTCCTCTCCTCCTCATGTCACCTCATATTTTCAGCTCACACGTCACTTCAACTCAATTCATCTAACCTCAATCCTAACCTCACCTCACCTCAAATCATCACCTCACCGTTCCTCACCTCACCTCACCTCACCTCACTCACTTCACCTGTCCTCACCTCAATTGCTCACCTTCCCACCTCTTCACCTAACCACCACTCCTCAACCCACCTCACCTCACCCCACGTAACCTCAACTCACCTCAATTCCTCACCTCACCTCAACTCCTTACCTCCTCATATCACCACCCCTCACCTCACTTCACTTTACATCCTCACCTCCTCACGTCACCACAATTCCTCTTTACCTCACTCCCTTCACTTCACCTAACTCAAGTCCCCTCACTACAAATCTCACCTCAGCTTACCTCCTCACCTCACCTCTACTCCTCACCTCACCTCACCTCACTCATCTAACCTCTCCTCACCTCACCTCAATTCCTCACTTCACCTCCTCATCACCTCATTTACTTCACTTCATTTACTCACCTAACCTCCTCACTTAAGGTCACCTTACACACCAAAACTCACATCCTCACCTGACCTCAACTTATCTTCTCACCACAACTCACCTGACCTCACCTCACTCACTTCACCTCACTTCAATTCCTCACCTCGTCACCCCACATCAGATCCCCTCGTGACCTCACCTCACTTCACTCACCTCACTTCACCTCACCTCACCTCATTTCCTCACCTCAACTCACCTCCTCAACTCCTCACATAACCACCCCTCAACTCATATTACCTCTTCTCCTCACATCACCTAAATTCGTCCATACCTCATTAACTTCATTCCTCCTCTCACACCTCACTTCACCATAATCCTCACCTCACCTCACTGCAATTCAAGTCACCACACCTCACCTCACCCACTCACCTCCTCACATCACCCCACGACAACTCACGTCACCTCACTCACTTCTCTCCTCACGTCACCTCAATTCCTCTCCTCACCTTACCTCCACAACTCCTCACGTCTCCTTCTCCCATCACTTACTTCACATCATTCACGTCATCTCCTCAACTCACATCACCTTACCCACCTAACCTCACCTCCTCACCTCACCTCACCTTATCATCTTCTCACCATAACTCACCTCACCTCAACTCAGTTGCACACCCCTTCACGTCACATACCCTCCTCACCTCACCTGAAATCCCTCACCTCACCTCACACCATTTACTCACCTCAACTCAATGCTTCAACAACTCATGTCACCTCTCTTCATCTCCCCTCGCCTCACTCACCTCACCTTACTCTCTCACCTCCCCATATCACATTACTTCTTCCTAACCTTACTCACTTCACTTCCCCTCACTCACCTCAACACAATGCTCACCTCACCTGACCTCCTCACATCATCTCCTCACCTCACCTCCTTACCTCAACTCAAATCACTCACTTCACCTCACCCAAATTCCTCAGCCCACCTCACCTCCACACCTCCTCCTCACCACTCTCATTCACTTCACTTCTCTCACATCACCTCACCTCAACTCACCTCACCTCCTCTTCTCACCTCAACTCACATCACCTCACTCATTTCCCCTTACCTACACTCATCACATTTACCCACCTCACCCCACCAACTCACCTCCTGTTGTCACTTCAACTCACTCACCTCACCTCAGCTGCTCACCTCCTCACGTCACGTAATCTCCTCCCCTTACTCACCATAATTCACCTCAATTCATCAACTCCTCACCTCTTAACGTCACTTCCCCTCCTCAACTCACTGACCTCACGTCGCCTCACCTAACCTCAAATCCTCACCTCAACTCATGTTCTCACCTCCTTATGTCACATCCCCTCACCTCCCCTCCCCTTGCTTCCTCACATCCTCACATCAGCTCACTTCCTCCTTACATCAGTTCACTTTACCTCACACACCTCACCTCACCACAATTCTTACCTCACCTCAACTCCTCACATCATGTCACCTCACCTCACCACCTCACCACACTTCAACCCAATTGACCTCACCTCACCTCACCTACTCACCTCCAAACATCACCACCCCTGCTCAACTCACCTCACCTCACAAACCTCACCTCACCTCCTCTCCTCAAATCACCTCAATGCCTTTTCTGTTCACACACGTCACTTCAACCCACCGACCACATCTAACATATATCCTAACATCGCCTCAACTCACCTCATCTCCACACCACTCACCTCATGTCACCTCACTCACTTCACCTCTCCTCACCTCACCTGAATTCCTCACTTCCCCTATACTCCACAATGACTCATATCACCTCACCTCCTCTTCACCTCACTAGCTTCACTTCACTTCACTCAGCTCTCCCCCTCACCTCACGTCACCTTACCCACCTAACCACACATCCTGACTGCATCTCAGCTTATCAGGCATTGAGGTGAGGTGATTTGGGTTGTGGTGAGGTGAGAAGTTGTGGTGAAGTGAGGAGGTGAGGTTAGGTTTGTAAGATGATGTGAGTTGAGGATTTGAGGTGAGTGAAGTGAATTGTGTGAGGTGAGCAGGTGAGGTGACAGGAGAAATTGTGGAGGTGAGGTGAGGTGAGGAACTGAAGTGAGATGAGAGGTGAAGTGAGTCATCTGACATGAGGTGAGGGGAGGAGGGGTGAGGGAATGAGTTGAGTAGTTGTGGTGAGGTTAGGAATGAGGTGAGATGAGGTGAGTGATTTGGAGTGAACTTAAAAGGAAGTGAGGTGACATGAGTAGAGGAGGTGAGGGGAGCTGTGAGGTGAAGTGAGTTGAGGAGGTCAGGTGACATGAAGTGGTGAGACCATGAGGTGAGGTGAAGAGGTGAGTTGAGGTGAGGAGGTGATGTGAGGTGAGGTGAGGTGAGGATTGGGTGAGGTTAAGTGAGTGAGGTACGAATGAAATGAGGTGACGTGAGGAGTTGAAGAGGTAAGGTGCAGTGAGGAAAGTTGACTTGAGGAGGTGAGGAAGTGAGGTGAGGTGATGTGAGTGATGTGAAGTGACATGAGTAGGTGAGGAGGTGATGTGAGGTGAGGAATAGTGTTGAGTTCAGGTAAGGTGAAATGAGTGAGGTGAGGTGTGAAGATGAGGTGAGTGGAGGTGAGGTTTGAACTGAGGTAAGGTGAGAGAAGTGGAGTGAGGTGAGGTGAGGTGAGGTGGTGAGGTGAAATGAGTAGATGATGTGAGGTTAGGAGAGGATTGTGATGTGATGTGAGGAGAAGAGTTGAGTGGAGGTGAGGTGAGGTGAGCTGAAGAGGTGAGGTGACCTGAGGAGGTGAGTAGCTGAGTTAAGGTGAGATGAGGTGAATGAAGGTGAGGAGATGATGTGAGGAAGTGAGGTGAGGTGAGGATTGTGGTGAAGTTAGGTAAGTGAGGTGAAATGAAGTGACTGAGGTAAGGACGATGTGAGGCGATGTGAGGAAGTGAGGAGGTAATTTCAGGTGTGGGGAGGAGACTTGAGGATGTGAAGTTATGAGGTGAGGTGAGTCGAGGTCAAGTGACATGAGCAAGTGGGGAGGTGACATGAGTTGAGGAATTGAGGAGAGTTGAGGTGAAGTGAAATGAGTGAGGTGAGGTGGGTGAGAAGATGATGAGTTGAGGTGAGGTGAGAAGGTGAGGTTAGGTGGGTTAGGTGACCTGAGGTGAGGAGGTTAGGTGAGTAAGTGAAGTGAGTGATGTGAGGAGTAGGTGAGGGGACATGAGACTTTGGGGAGGTGAGGTGAAGTGAGCAATTGAGGTGACGTAAGGAGAGGTGAAATGAGTCAGGTGAGTTGACATGAGGTGAAGAGGGGTGAGGATATGAGGTGAGGAAGTGAGGTGAGGTAAGGATTCAGGTCAGATGAGGTGAGTGATTTGAAGTGGAGTGAGCTGAATAGGAGGTGAGGTGACGTGAGTATGAGAGGTGAGCGGAGGTGAATGTGGTGAGGTGAGTTAAGATGAGGTGACGTGAGGAGGTGAGTACATGAGGTGAGGTGAGGTGAGTTTAATTGGGGTGAGGTGAAGTGAGGTGAGGATTTTGGTATGGTGAGGTGAGTGAGGTGGAATGAAGTGAGTTTGATAAGGACGAAGGGAAGTGACATGAGGAGGTGAGGATGTAATAGGAGGTGTTGGGAGGGGACGTGAGGAGATGAGGCGGTGGGTTGAATGGAGGAAATGGGTTGAGGTGAGGTTGGTGAGGTGAGGTGAGATGAGATATGCTTAGAAGATGATAAAGTGGGGTGAGGGGAGGAGGTGAGGTTAGGTGGGTAACATGATGTGAGTTGAGGAGATTAATGTGAATGAAGTGAAGTGAGTGAGTTGAGGAAGATGTGAGGTGATGTGTGGAGTTTTGGAGGTGAGGTGAGGAGGAATTAAAGTGAGGTGAGTTGAGGTGGAGTAAGTGAGGTGAACAGCTGTGGTGAGGTTAGGATTTAGGTGAGATGAGGTGAGTGAGTTGAAGTGCAGTGAGCTGAAGATGTGAGGTGACTTTAGGAGAAGAGGTGAGTGGTGGTGGGGAGGTGAGGTGAACTGAAGTGGTGAGGTGACCTGAGGAGGTGAGTAGGTGAGGTAAGGTGAAGTTAGGTGAGTTGAGTTGAGGAAATGATGTGAGGAAGTGATGTGAGTTGAGGATTCTGGTGAAGTGAGGTCAGTGAGGTGAAGTGAAGTTAGTTAAGGATGAAGTGAAGTGACGTATGGATGTGAGGAGGTAATTTGAGCTACGAGGAGGTGACTTGAGGAGGTGAAGATGTGAGGTTAGGTGAGTTGAGTGAAGTGACATGAGGAGGTGAGTAGGTGAGGTAAGATGAGGAAATGAGGAGAGTGGAGGTAAGATGAAATGAGTGAGGTGAGGTGAGGTTTGAGGTGAGGTGAAATGAGGAATTGGGGTGATATGAATAGTGGTGATTGTGTGAGGTGAGGTGAGCTTAGGTGAGATGAGGAGAGGATGTGAGCAGGTGAGGTGTGGTGTGGATTGTGCTGAGGTGAATTGAATGAAGTGAAGTGAAGTGAGGGAGGTAAGGATTAAGTGATGTGACATGAGGAGGTGAGGGAGTAAGTTGAGTTGAGATGGTGGCAGCTGATGTGAGGCCAGGGGGTGAGGTGAGTTGAGAAATTGTGGTGAGGTGAGCTGAAGTGAGGTGAACTGCGGTGAGTTATTGTGAGAAGATGATAAGGTGAGGTGACGTGAGGAAGTGAGTTTAGGTGGGTCAGGTGATGTGAGGTGAAGAAGTGAGCTGAGTGAAGTAAAGTGAATTGAGTGAGGTGAGGAGGATTTGGGGCGACGTGAGGAGTTGTGGAGTTGAGGGGTGGTGAGGAATTGTGATGAGTTGAGTTGTGTGATTTGAAAGGAATTGAGTAATGTTAGGACAAAGTGAGGTGACATGAATAGTTGAGGTAAGGTCAGGTGAGTGAGGTGAATGGAGGTGAGGGCAGGTGAAATGAGGAGGTGAGGAATTCAGTTGATTTGAGGAATTGACGTAGGGTGAGGTGAGGTGAGGAGGTGACCTAATGTGAGAGGTGAACAGGTGTGGAATTCAGGTGAGGTGAGGTGAGGCGAGTTGTGGTGAGATAATAAGGAGAGGTGAGTTGAGGAGGTGAGGCTAGGTAGGTAAATTTATGTGCATTGTTAAATGAGGTGAGTGAAGTGAAGTGAGTGAGGTGAGTAGGAGTTGAGCTGAAATTAGGAGTGTTGGAAGTGTGGTGAGGTGAGGAAATGAGGTGAGGTGAGGACAGTTGAATTTAGTGAGGTGAGGTGAGGTGAAGAGGTGTGAGATGTGGTGCAGAAGTGAGGTGAGGTTAGGAGTGAGGTGGGATGAGGTGACTTGAAGTGGAGTGAGCTGAATAAGAGGTGAACTGACATGAGGAAGAGAGGAGGTGAGAGAGGTGAGTGAGGTGAGGTGAATTGAGGATATGAGGTGATGTGAGGTGGTGAGTAGTTGATTTGAGGTGAGGTAACGTGAATTTAGGTGAGGTGAGGTGAGGAGGTGAGGTGAGGTGAGGACTGTGGAGAGGTGAGGTGAGTGAGGTGAAATGAAGTGAGGGAAATAAAGAAGTGAATTGGGATGAGGAGTTGAGGAGGTAAGGTGTTGAGGGGGTGATTTTAGGAGGTGAGTATATGTGGTGAGTTGAGGTCAGTGAGGTGAAATGACATGACGAGGTTAGGAGGTGAAGTGAGGTGAGGAACTGAGGTGAGGTGAGGTAAGGTGAAATGAGTGAGGTGAGTTGAGGTTAGAAGATGAGGAGGTGAGGTGAGGTGAGGTTAGAGGTGAGGTGTGGTGAGAGAAATGGAGTGAGGTGAGGGGGAGATGTGGAGGTGAGGTGAGCAGAGGAATTTGGTGAGGTGAACAGTAGTGATTTGAGTGTGGTGAGGTGAGGGGATTAGGTGAGGTGAATTGAGGATTGTTGTGAGGTGAGTGAGGTGAAGTGTAGTGAGTGTGGTAAAGAGGAAGTGAGGTCAATTAAGGATGTGAGGAGTTAATGAAGGTGAGGTGAGGGGACGTGATGTGAGGACGTGAGTAGGTAATGTGAGGTGAGTGAGGTGAGGGGAGATGAGAGTAGATGATGAGAGGAGGTGAGGAGGTGAGATGAGGTGACGAACTGAAGTGAGGTGATGTAAGTGAGGTGAGGTGAAGATGGGACGTGATGTTAGGAGGTTATTAGGTGAGGAATTGAGAAGTGAGGTGGGTTGTGAGAAAAAGAATGTCAGGTGAGGTGAGGAAGTGAGGTTATGTGGGTAAGGTGATGTAATTTGAGGAGATGAGGTGAGTGAAGTGAAGTGAGTAAGGTGAGGAGGAGGTGAGGTGACATGAGGAGTTGGGGAGGTGAGGTGAGATGAGGAAATGAGGTGAGGTGAAGAGAGGTAAAATGAACCAGGTGAGGTGATGTGAAGAGGGGTGTGGAGATGAGTTGAGGAGGTGAAGTGAGGTAAGTTTTGAGGTCAGATAAGAGTTGAAAAGGAGTGAGCTGAAAAGGAGGTGACATGACGTGAGTAGGAGAGGTGAGAGGAGGTGAGTGAGGAGAGGTGAGTTGAGGTAAGGTTACGTGAGGAGGTGAGTAGGTGAGATGAGTTGAGGTGGTTTGAATTGGGGCGAGATGAAATGAGGTGAAGTGAGGTTAGGTGAGGATTCTGGTGTGGTGGGGTGAGTGAGGTGGAATGAAGTGAGTGAGGTAAGGAAGAGGTGCCATGAGGACCTGTGCTGGTAATATGAGGTGAGGGGAGTTGACATGAGGGGTTGAGGAGGTGTGTTGAGGTGAGGTGAATGAGGTAAGGTGGGATGAGGAGTGGACATGACGTGAGGAGCTGAGGAATTGAGGTGAGGTGAGGTGGGATACGGTGAGATGATAAGGTGAGGTGAAATGAGGAGGTGAGTTTAGGTGTGTAAAGTGATGTGAGTTGAGGAGATGACAATAGAGATGTGAAGTGAGTGGAGGAGGAGGTGAGGTGACGTGTGGGTTTGTGGAGGTGAGGTGTGGTGAGGAATTGAGGTGGGGTGAGGAGAGGGGAAGTGATTGAGGTGAGGTGAGGTGAGGAGTGGTGAGGATGTGAGGGGAGGAAGCGTGGTGAGGTTAGGATTGAGGTGAGATGAGGTGAGTGACTTGAAGTGGAGTGAGCTGAAGATGTGGGGTGATGTGATGAGAAAAGGTGAGTGGTGGTGTAAATGAGCATTGAGCTGAAAGGGTGCGGTGACCAGGGGAGGTGATTAAGTGAGGTAAATTAAGGTGAGGTGAATTGAGGGGAGTAGATGATGTGAGGAAGGGAGGTGAGGTCAGGATTGTGGTGAAGAGAGGTCATTGAGGTGAAGTTAGTGAGGTAAGGACGTAGGTGACGTGAGGAGGTGAGGAGGTAACGTGAGGTGCAGGGAGGTGACTTGAGGAGGTGAAGAGGTTAGGTGAGGTTAGTTGAGTGAGGTGAAGTGACATGAGGATTTGAGGAGGTGAGTTGAGGTGAGGAATTGAGGAGAGCTGAGGTAAGGTGAAAAGAGTGAGGTTAGGTGAAGTTTGAGGTGAGGTGAGGTGAGAGAAATGAAGTGAGTTGTTTGAGGTGGAGCTGTGGATTTGACGTGAAATGAGAAATTGGGGTGAGGTGAAGAGATGTGAAGTGAGTGAGGTGATTTTAGGTGAGGAGGTGATGTGAGGCTAAGAGTTGGGGTGAGTTTAGGAATTGTGATGAGGTGAGGTGAGGTGAGGTGAATTGAGGTGAGTTCTGAGAAGATGATAAGGTTACGTGAGGAGAGGAGGTGAGGTAAGGTGGGTCAGGTTACATGAGGTGAGGAAGGGAGATGAGTGAACTGAAGTGAATTGAGTGAGGCAAGGAGGATTTACGGTGATGTGAGGAGTTGTGGAGTTGAGGGGAGGTGATGAATTGAGGTGATGTGAGGAGAGGTTAAGGGAGTGAAGTGTGGTGAGGAAAGGTGTAGAGGGGTGAGGAGATGAGGAGAGCAGATGA
The DNA here is from genome assembly GCA_032199065.1 of Smutsia gigantea. Lineage (NCBI taxonomy): Eukaryota > Metazoa > Chordata > Mammalia > Pholidota > Manidae > Smutsia > Smutsia gigantea. The sequence goes on from JAVSCE010009190.1 coordinate 37,879, forward strand.
TGTGAGGTTCGAATTGTGGTATGAGGTGAGTTTAAGTGAAGTGAGTGAGCTGAAAAAGAGGTGAGGTGATGTGAGGAGAGGAGGTGAGGTGAGTTGAGGAGGTGAAGTTAGGTGAGGAGGTGTGTAGGTGAGGTATGGTGAGGTGAATTGGGTGAGGTGAGGTGAGGAGGTGAGGTGAGGTGAGATGATGTGAAGAGGTGAGGTGAGGTGAGGAGGGGAATTTAGGTGAGGTTTGTGGTGAGGTGAAATTAGAGAAGTGAAGTGTGCAAGGCGAGGGGGAGGTGTCGAAGTGAGGTGAGTTGAGGAATTAGTGTGAGGTGAAGAAGGGTTTAGTGAGTGAGGTGAGCTCAGGTGAGGAGCGGAGGTGAGGTGAGGAGATGACTTGAGGTGAGGTGAGGAGAGGATTGAGGTGAGGTGGTGTGAGTTAGGTGAAGAGGACATTAAATGATGTTAGGAGGTGAAAATGTGAGATGAGGTGTGGTGAGTGAGGTGAAACGACCTGAGAGGAGGAGGTGAGGTGAGGTATTGAGTGTGGAGGTAAGGTGAAATGAGTGAGGTGATGTGATTTGCGGTGAGAGGAGGAGGTGAGTTGAGGTGAGGTTTGAGGTGAGGTGAGAGAAGTGAAATGAAGTGAGTGAGGTGAGGAGTGTGGAGGTTAGGTGAGCTGAGGAATTTGTGTGAGGTGAAGAGACGTGAAGTGAGTGAGGTGAAGTGAGGTGAGCAGGTGAGGTGTGGTGACATAATATCAGGAGGTGAGGTGATGAGTGAGTATTGTGGTGAGGTTTGGTGAAGTGAAATGAGTGAGCAAAGGAAGAAGTGAGGTGACGTGAGGATAGGAGGAAGTAAGGGGTGGTGAAGGGAGGGGAGGTGAAGTGTGGAGGGTGGAGGTGAGGTGACCTGAGGAATTGAGGTGAGGTGAAGTGAGGTTAATGTGGTGATGTGAAGTGATCTGAGGTGAGTGAGGTGAAGTGAGGTGAGTTGTTTTGAGATGGTAAGTTGAGGTGTGGTGAGTGAGGTGAAGTGACGTGAGTTGTGGTGAGATAAGTTGAGGTGAAGTGAGGAAGTGAGTTGAGGTGGGAAAGGTGATGTGAGGTGAGAGGGTGAGGTGAGTGTTGTGAAGTGAAGTGAATGAGGTGAGGAGGAGGTGAGGTGACATGAGAAGTTGTGGAGGTGAGGTGAGCAGGAATTGAGGTGAAGTGAGAAGAGGTTAGGTGTTTGAAGTGAGGCGAGGTGAGGTCAGGAGGTGTGAGGAGATGAGGTGAGGTGAGGTGAGGTAAGGAGTGAGGTTCGATGAGGTGAGTGAGTTGAAGGGAAGTGAGTGATCTGAAAAGGAAGAGAGGTGATGTGAGAAGAGTTGTGGTGAGGTGCAATGAGTGAGGTAAGGTGAGGTGAGCTGTGGTGAGATGATGAGTGGCGGTGTGGTGAGGAGGTGAGGCTAGGTGAGGGGAGGTGAGGCTTTGAAGTGAGTTGAGGAGAGGTGAAGTGAGTGAGGTGAGGTGAGGAGAGTTGAGGCAGGTTGATTAGATGAGGGGAGGTTACAATTGAGGTGAGTTGAGGTGAGTGAGCTGAAGTGACATGAGGCGAGGATGTGAAGTGAGGTAATTCAGGTGAGTGGAGGTAAGGTGAAATGAGTGAGTTGAGGTGATTTGTGGTGAGAAATAAGGGGAGTTGAGGTGAGGTTTGTGGTGATGTGAGGTGAGAGAAGTGAAGTGGAGTGAGGTGAGGAGGTAGTGAGGTGACTTGGGGCGGTGAGGAGGTAAGGTGAGGTGAAGTGAGGGGAGGTGACGTGATGAGATACAGAGTTGAGGTGAGGTGACGAATTGAGGTGTGTTGAGGTGACGTGAGATGAGTGAAGTGAGGTGAGGTTTGGAGGTGATGTGTGGAGGTGAGTTGATGTGAGGATTCTGGTGAGGTGAGTGCGGTGAAGTGTGAGTGAGATAAGGACGAAGTGTAGTGACGTGAGGAGGTGAGAAGTTATGGTGTGCTTATGATGTGACTTTAGGAGGTTAGGTGGGTTTAGGTGATTGAGGTGAGGTGACATGAGGAGGTGAGATTGGGTGATTGAGGATTTGAGGTGAGTTAAGATTAGGTGAAATGAGTGAGGTCAGGTGAGGTGAGGTGTGTTTTGAGTGAGCTTGAAGGGAGTTGAGTTGTGAGGAAGAGAGGAGGTGAGGTGAGATGAGTGAGGTGAGGTGAGTTGAGGAGGTGAGATGAGGTGAGGAGGTGAGTAGGTGTGGTGAGGAAAGGTGAGATGAGGTCAGTGAAGTTAAGTGAAGGGAGTGAGGTCAGTAGGAGGAGACGTGATGTGAGGATTTGTGGAGGTGAGGTTTTGAGGTGAGATGAGGTGTGCTGTGTGAGGTGATATGAGGAGGGGAGGTGAGGTGAGGATGGCGGTGAGGTGAGTTTAGTGAGGTGAAGATGAGTTTACGAGATGCGAGAGGAGAGGTGAGTGAGGTGAGTGACATGTGTGAGAATGATTTTCGTGTGTGGGGTTAATGTGAAATGAGTGAGGTGAGGTGAGTTGAGGTGAGTTGAGTGAAATGAAGGGTGTGAGTCAAGTAGGATGTGAGGTGATGTGAGGAGTTGTGCAGGTGAGGAGAGCTGATGAATTGAGGTGAGGTGAGGAGAGTTGAAATGAGTGACGTCAGTTGGATTCAGGTGAAGTGTGGAGGGGTGAGGAGATGAGGTGAGGAAGTGAGGTGACAGAATTGAGGGCAGATGAGGTGAGTGTGTTGTAGTTAAGTGAGGGTTGAAAAGTAGGGAAGGTGATGTGAGGAGGAGAAAAGGTGGGCTGAGCGAGGTGAGGTGAGTTGAGGAGCTGATGTGATGTGAGGAGGGGAGTAAGTGAGGTGAGGTGCAGTGATTTGAGGTGAGGAGAGGAGGTGAGGTGAGGTGAGGAGATGATGTCAGGTGGTGAGGTGAAGTGAGGATTGTTGTGAAGTGAGGTGTGTGAGATGAAGTGATGTGACTGAGGTAAGGACAGAGTGAGGTGACGTGAGGAGGTGAGGAGGTAATATGTGGTGAATGAGGTGAGGGGTTGTGACGTGAGGAGGTGAGGAGGTGACGTGAGGTGAGGGTTGAGGTGAGGTGAGAAAAATGAAGTGAAGTAAGTTGAGGAAGAGTTGTGGCGGAGAGGTGAGCGGAGGAATTGTAGTGAGGTGAAGATAGGTGTAGTGAGTGAGGTGAGGTGAGGTGAGGACGTGAGGTGAGGTGAGATGATGTGGGGTTGTGAGTTGAGGGGAGGATTGTGGTGAGGTGAAGTGAGGTGAAGTGAATTGCGAGAGGTAAGGAAGAAGTGAGGTGACGTGGGGATGTGAAGAGTAAGGTGCAGTGATGTGAGGGGAGGTGACGTGAGGAGGTGAGGAGGTGAGGTGACGACTTTAGGTGATGTGAAGTGATGTGAGCTGAGTGAGGTGAGGTGGGGTGTGGAAGGGAGGGGACATGAGGAGCTGTGTAGGTGAGGGATAGAGGTGAGGTGAGGTAAGGTGAAGTGAATGAGGTGAGATGATGTGAGGAGGCAAGGGGACGTGAGGAGCTGAGGAGATTTGGAATTGAGGTGAGGTGAGGAGGGGTGAGAAGATGAGGATAGGTGAGGTAGGATTGAGGTTAGATTATGTGAGTGAGTTGAAGTGAAGTGTGTGAGCTGAAAAGGAGTTGTGATGTGAGTAGGAGAGGAGGTGAGTTGAGGTGAATGAGGTGAGGTGAGTTGAGTAGGTGAGGAGACGTGAGGAGGTGAGTAGGTGAGTTGAGTTGAGGTGAATTGGGGTGAGGTGAGATGAGGTGGTGAGGTGATGTGGGATGATGTGACTAGGTGAGGGGATGTGGGGAAACAGGTGAGGTGAGGTGATTGAAGTGAATTTAAGTGATAGGTCAGGAGGAGGTGAGGTAATGTGTGGAGGTGTGGAGGTTAGGTATTGAGAGGAGATGAGGTGTGGTGTGTGAGGTGACGTCATTAGGTGAGGTGAGGGTAGGATAGAGATGAAGTGAGGTGACTGAAGTGAGGAGGAGATTACATGATGCGAGGATGTGTGCAGGCGATGAGAGGTGAGGTGAGTGAGGTGAAGTGACATGAAGACCGGAGGTGAAGAGGTGAGGTGAGTAATTGCAGTGAGTGGAGGTAAGGTGAAATAAGTGAGGTGACGTGAGTTGAGGTGAGAAAATGAGGTACGGTGAGGAGGTCATGTGAGGAGGTGAGGTGTGGTGAGGTTTGCAGTGAGGAGAGTAGAGTTAGGTGAAGTGACTAAGGTTAGGTCGAAGTGAGGTGATAGGAGTTGAGGAGATAAGGAGATAAGGTGAGGTACCTAATTGCGGTGAGTGGACTTAAGGTAAAATGAGTGAGGTGAGGCGAGTTGAGCTGGGAAGATAAGGTGAGGTTTGAAGTGAGGTGAAGTGAGATAAATGTAATGAAGTGAGTGAGGTGAAGAGGATGTGTGGAAATGAGGTGAGCTGAGGAATTGGGGTGATGTGGCCTGAGGTGAGGTGAGGTGAGGATGATAATTGAGGTAAGGAGATGATGTGAGGTGAGGTTTGTGGTGAGGTGAGTTGAGTGAAGTGAAGGGAGTAAGGTTAGGATGACTTGAGGTGACTTAGGTGTTGAGGAGGTAAGGTGAGATGAGTGAGGTGAGGAGGAAGTGAGGTGACATGAAGAGTTGTGGACGTGAGGGGAGATTAGGAAATGTAGTGAGGTGAGGGGAGGTGAAGTGAGTGAGGTGAGGTGAGGTGAGGTGTGGAGGTATGAGTAGATGTGGTGAGGAGGTGAAGTGAAGTTAGAATGGAGGTGAGGTGAGGCAAGTTGAAATGGAGTGAGCTGAAAAGTAGGTGACCTGACGTGAGGAGTAGAAGATATGTGAGGAGGTGATTGAAGTGTTGTAAGTTGAGGTGGTGAGGTGACGTGAGGAAGTTAGTAGGTGATGTGAGGTAAGGTGAGGTGAATTAAGGTGACATGAGGTGAGGAGGTGAGGTGAGGTGAGGTGATGATGTGAGGAGGTGAGGTGAGGTGGGATTGTGCTGAGGTGAGGTGAGAGGTTAAGTTAAATGAGTGATATAAGGATTAAGTGAGGTTACGTGAGGAGTTGAGGAGGTAAGTTGAGGTGAGGGCAGGTGACTTTAGGAGGTGAGGAAGTGAGGTGTGTTGAGGTGAGTGAGGTGAAATGACATGAGGAGGTGAGGAGGTGAAGTGAGGTGAGGAATTGAGGTGAGGTGATATAAGTTGAAATGAGTGATATGAGGTGAGTTGAAAGGTGAAGGTGAGGTGAGGTGAGGTCAGGTTTGAGAAGAGGTGAGGTGAGAGATTTGAAGTGAAGTGAGTGAGGTGAGGAAGAGTTTTGGACGTGAGGGGAGCTGAGGCATTGCGGTGACGTGGGGTGAGGTGAGGTTAGGTGTGGAGGTGAGGTGTGGTGAGGAGATGATGTGAGGAATTGAGGAGAGGTGAGGAATATGGTGAGGGGAGTTGAGTGAGGTGAAGTGAAGTGAATAAGTTTAGGACAAAGTGAGGAGATATGAGGAGTTGAGGAAAGGTTTGGTGAGTGAGGTGAGTGGAGGTGAGGGGAGGTGACGTGAGGATGTGAGGAGGTGAGTTGATGTGAGGAATTGATGTGAAGTGAAGTGAGTGATGTGAGTTGAGGTGAGGAGGGTACATGGTGTGAATAGGTGAAGAGGTGTGGAACTGAGGTGAGGTGAGTTGTGAGATAATGTTCGGTGAGGTGAGGTGGTGACGATAAGTGGGTAAGTTGATGTGAGTTGAGTAGATGAGGTGAGTGAAGTGAAGCAAGTGAGGTTGAAGGTAGTGAGTTGACATGAGGAGTTGTAGACATGAGGTAATTTGAGAAATCAGGTGAGGGGAGGAGACGTGAAGTGAGTGAATTGAGGTGAGGTGTGGAGATGAGGTGAGATGAAAAGATGATGTGAGGGGGTAAGGTTTGGTGAGGATTTTCTGAGGTTAGTTATGTGAGGTGAAGTGTAGAGAGGTAGGCAAGGAGGACTTGAGGTGACTTGAGGAGGTGAGGAGGTAAGGTGAGGTGAGGTGAGGGGACGTGATGTGAGGGGGTGAGGAGGTAATGTGAGGTGCATGAGGTGAGGTGAGATTAGGTAACGTGAGGAAGTGAGGAGTTGAAATGAGGTGAGGAATAGGGGTGAGGTGAAGTGAGTGAGTTGAGGAGAGGTGAGGAGTGGACGTGACATGAGGAGGTTAGGAGGTGAGGAATTGTGGTGAGGGGAGGTGTATTGTGGTGAGAAGTTTATAAGTTGAGGTGACGTGAGGAGGTGAGGTTAGCTGGGTAAGGTGATGTGAGTTGAATTGAGGTGAGTGAAGTGAAGTGAGTGAGGTGAGGTGGAGGTGAGGTTACATGAGGAGTTTGGGAGGTGAGGTGGGGTAAGGAATTGAGGTGAGGTGATGACAGGTGAAATGAGTCAGGGGAGGTGAGATGAGGTGAGGAGGGGTAAGGAGATGAGGTGAGGAGGTGAGGTGATGTAAGTATTGAGGTCAGATGAGGTGAGTGAGTTGAATTGGAGTGAACTGAAAATGAGGTGAGGTGACGTTAAGAGGAGGGGTGAGCAGATGTGAGTGAGGTGAGGTGAGTTGAGGTGAGGTGATGTGAGGAGTACGTGAGGTGAGGTGAGGTGAGTTGAATTGTGGTGAGGTGTGGTGAGGAGTTGAGGTGAGGTGAGGTGAGCATTGTGGTGAGGTGAGGTGAGTGAGGTGGAATGAAGTGAATGAGGTAAGGAAGAAATGAGATGACATGAGGAGTTAAGGAGGAAATATGAGGTGAGGGGAGGTGACGTGAGGAGGTGAGGTGGTGAGTTGAGATGAGGAAATGGGGTGAGGTGATGTGAGTGGGGTGAGGTGAGGAGTGTACGTGATGTGAGGAGCTGAGGAATTGAGGTGAGGTGAGGTGCGATATGGTGAGAAGATAAGGTGAAGTGAGGTTAGGAGGTGAGGTTAGGCGGGTAAGGTGATGTGAGTTGGGGAGATGAGGTGAGTGAAGTAAGTTGACGAGGAGCTGAGGTGACGAGTGGGGTTCTGGTGGTGAGATGAGTGTAGGAATTGAAGTGAGGTGAGGATAGGTGAAGTGAATGAGGTGAGGTGAGCTGAGGAGTGGTTAGGAGGTGAGGTGAGGAGGTGTGTTGAGGTTAGGATTGAGGTGAGATGAGGTAAGTGAGTTGAAGTGCTGTGAGCTGAAGACGTGAGGTGAACTGAGGGGAAGAGGTGAGGGGAGGTGAGTGAGGTGAGATAAGCAGAGGAGGTGAGGTGATATGAGGAGGTGAGTAGGTGAGGTAAGGTGAGGTGAGGTGAATTGAGCTGAGGAGGTGATGTGAGGTGTGGTGAGGTGAGGATTGTGGTGAAGTGAGGTCAGTGAGGTGAAGTGAAGTGAGTGAGGTAATGAAGTGATGTGATGTGAGGAGTTGAGGAGTTAAGGTGTTGTGAGGGTTGGTGACTTGTGGACGTGAAGGATTGAAGTGAGGTGAGTTGAGTGAGGTGAAGAGATATGAGGAGATGAGGATTTGAGGTGAGGTGAGGAATTGAGGAAAGTTGACGTAAGGTGAATGAGTGAGTTGAGGTGAGGTGAGGTTTGAGTTGAGGTGAGGTGAGAGAAGTGAAGTGAGTGTGGTGAGATTGAGGTGTGGAGCTGAGGTGAAATGATGAATTCGGGTGAGGTGAAGAGATGTGAAGGGACTGAGGTGAGGTGAGGTGAGGAGATGAGGTGAGGTGAGGTGAGCAATTGGTTTGAGGGGAAGATGGGTTTGTGTGTGAGGAGAGGTGAGTTGAGGAACGGAGGTGAGGTGAGGAGATCACTTGAGGAGGTGAGGTGAGGTGATTTTTGGAGATGAAGAGGTGAGGGGAGGTGAGGTTTGAGGTGAGTTGAGGTGAGAGAAGTGAAGGGAAATTAGTCAGGTGAGGAGGTGTGGAGGTGAGGTGAGCTGAGGAATTGTGTTGAGGTGCAGAGGTGATGTGAGTGAAGTGAGGTGAGGTGAGGAGGTGAGGTGAGTTGAGGACATGATATAAGGAGGTAAGGTTAGGTAAGGATTGTGGTGAGGTGAGTGACGAGAAGTGAAGAGAGTGGGGTAAGGAGGAAGTGAGGTGATGTGAGGAGTTAAGGTGTAGTGAGGTGAGGGAAGGTGACTTGAGGAGATGAGGAGGTGAGGTGAGGTGACGAATTGAGGTGAAGTCACGTGATGTGAAGTGAGGTGAGGAGAGGAAGGGAGGTTATGTGCGGAGGTGAAGAGGTGAGGAATTGAGAGTAGGTGAGTTGAGGTGACTGACATGAGGTGAGTTTAGGAGTTGAGGTGACATGAGGCGGTGTGGTGAGGTGAGTAAATTGTGGTGAGTTGAGGAGGTGAGGTGACGTGAGGAGGTGAGGTTATGTTGAGGTGAGTGAGGTGAGGGGAGGCGAAGGGAGGTGACGTGAGGAGGTGAGGTGTTGAGGTGAACTTAGGTAAGTGAGGGGAACTGACATGAGTTGAGGAGGTGAGGTGATATGAGGAATTGAGGTGAGTTGTGGTAAGGTGAAATGAGTGAGGTGAGGTGAGGTGAGGAGAGGATTGACGAATTCGGGTGAGGTCAAGACAGGTGAAATGAGTGAGGGGAGGTGAGCTGAGGAGGAGAGGTGAGGTGACGAGATGATGTGAGGAGGTGTGGTGATGTTAAGATTGTTTTGAAATGTGTGAGGTGGAGTGTAGTGAGTGAGGTAAGGACGTAGTGAGGTTATTTGGGGAGGTGAGGAGGTAAGGTAAGGTGAAGTGAGGGGAGGTGACCTGAGGAGGTATGGAGGTGAGGTGAGGTGACGAGGTGATTAGTGAGTGAGGTGAAGTGACGTGAGTGAGGTATTTGAGGTGAGGTGACGAATGAAGTGAGGGAGGTGACCTGAGGAGGTTGGAGTGTGAGGAGGTGACGAATGAGGTGAGGTGAGGTGACATGAGTGAGTGAAGTGAGGTGACGGAGGTGAGGTGAGTGATGTGAGGAGGTGAGGAGGTGTGGTGTGGTGAGGAGGTGACTTTAGGAGTTGAGGATTTGAGGTGGGTTTAGAGAGTGAGGTGAAGTGAACAGGAGGTGACTTTAGGAGGTAGGTGGGTTTAGGTGAGTGAGGTGAAGTAACATGGGAGGTAAGGAGATTGGGTGAGGTGAGGAATTGAGGTGAGTTAAGGTTAGGTGAAATGAGTGAGGTCAGGTATGGTGAGGTGAGTTTTGAGTGAATTGGAAAGGAATTGAGGTGATGTGAGGAGAGGAGGTGAGGTGAGATGAGTGAGGTGAGGTGAGTGGAGGAAATGGGATGAGGTGAGGAGGTGAGTAGGTGAGGTGAGGAAAGGTGAGGTGAGGTGAGTGAAGGGAAGGGAGTGAGGTCAGGAGGAGGTGAGGGGATGTGAGGATTTGTGGAGGTGAGGTATTGAGGTGAGATGAGGTGTGGTGTGTGAGGTGATGTGAGGAAGTGTGGGGAGGTGAGAATTGCGGTTAGGTGAGTTTAGTGAGGTGAGGAGAAGTTTATGAAATGCGAATAGGTGAGCAGGTGAGGTGAGATGAGGTGAGTGAGGTGAAGTGACATGAGGAGGGGAGTAGGGGAGGTGAGGTGAGAAATTGAAGTGAGTGGAGTTAAGGTGAAATGAGTGAGGTGAGGTGAGTTGAGGTGTGATGAGGTTAGGTGAGGTGAGGTGAGAGAAGTGAAGTTAAATGAGTGACGTGAGGAGGAGGTGTGGAATTGAGGTGAGCTTAATGACTGGGGTGATGTGGGGTGAGCAGAGGTGAGGTGAGTATGTGCAGTGAGGTGAGGAGATGATGTGAGGAGGTGAGGTGAGGTGAGGAGTGGTGTGGAGATGAGGTGAGTTGAGGTAACAATTGAGGTTAGATGAGGTGAGTGAGTTCAAGTGAAGTGAGTGAGCTGAAAAGTAGAGAGGTGATGTGAGAGAGGAGGTGAGGTGAGGTGAGAGGTTTGAGGTGAGTAGAGGAGGTGAGTGGAAGTGAGGAAGAGAGCAGATGAGGTGAGGTGAGTGAGGTGAAGTGACATGAGGAGGGGATGAGGTGAGGTGAGGTAAGGTGAGTTGTGGTGAGAAGATGATAAGGTGTGGTGAGGTGAGGAGGTGAATTGAGGTGAGCTTTGTGGTGAGGTGAAGTTAGAGAAGTGAAGTGAAGTTTGCGAGGGGAGGGGGAGGTGTGGAAGTGAAGTGAGTTTAGGAATTGGTTTGAGGTGAAGAGGGGTTCAGTGAGTGAGGAGAGGTGAGGTGAGGAGCAGAGGTGAGGTGAGGAGATGGCATGAGGAGGTGAGGTGAGGAGAGGATTGAAGTGATGGGTGAGTGAGTTGAGGAGGAGATTAAATGATATTCAGAAGTGATTATATGAGGTGAGGTGAGATGTGAGAGATGAAGTGACATGAGGAGGGGTGGAGGTGAAGTGAGGATGTGCAGTGAGGTGAGGAGATGATGTGAGGATGTGAGGTGAGGTGAGGAGAAGGGTGGTGTCGAGATGAGGTGAGGTGAGGTAATGATTGAGGTTAGATGAGTTGAGTGAGTTGAAGTGAAGTGAGTGAGATGAAAAGCAGTGAGGTGATGTGAGTAGAGGAGTTGAGGTGAGGTGAGAGAGTTGAGGTGTATTGAGGAGGTGAGGGGAAGTGAGGAGGTGAGCAGATGATGTGAGGTGAGTGAGGTGAAGTGTCATGAGGACGGGATGAGGTGAGGTGAGGTGAGTATTTGACGTGAGTGGAGGTAAGGTGAATTGAGTGAGGTGAGGTGAGTTGAGGTGAGAAGTTGAGGAGGTGAGCTGAGGTGAGGTTTGAGGTGAGGTGAGAGAAGTGTAGTCAGTGAGATGAGGAGGAGGTGTGGAGGTGAGGTGAGCTGAGAATAGGGGTGAGGTGAAGCGAGTGAGTTGAGTTGAGGTGAGCAGGGGAGATGAGGTGAGCAGATGATGTGAGAAGGTGAGGTGAGGTAAGGATTGTTGTGGGGTGAGGGGAGTGGGGTGAAGTGAAGTGAGTAAGGTTAGGACGAAATGAGGTGAGGTGAGTTGCAGAGGTTAGGTGAAGTGTGTGAGGTGAGGGGAGGTGAGGGGATGTGACGTGAAGAGTTGAGGAAGTGAGTTGTGGTGAGGAATGGAGATGAGGTGACATGAGGTGAATGAGGTGAGTTGAGGTTAGAAGGTGAGGTGAGGTGCGGTGAGGTTTGAGGTGAGGAGGGAGAAGTGGAGTGAGTTGAGGAGGAGGTGTGGAGGTGAGGTGAGCTGAGTAATTGGGGTGAGGTGAAGTGAGTGAGTTGTGTTGAGGTGCGTTGATGAGGTGAAGTGAGATGATGTGAGGAAGTGAGATGAGTTGAGGATTGTGGAGCGGTGAGGTGAGTGGGGTGAAGTGAAGTGAGGAAGGTTTGGACGAAGTGAGGGGAGATCAGGATTTGAGGATGTAAGGTGAAGTGTGTGATGTGAGGGGATGTGCGGGGATGAAACGTGAAGAGTTGAGGCAGTGAGTTGTGGTGAGGAATGGAGATGAGGTGACGTGAGGTGAATGAAGTGATTTGAGGTGAGGAGGTGCATTGTCAGGAGAAGTTGAGGTATTGTGGTAAGGTGAGCTTAAGTGAGGTAAGATGAGTTGTGGTGAGAAGATGATAAGGTGTGGTGAGGTGAGGGGGTGATTTGAGGTGAGGTTTGTGGTGAGGTGAAATTAGAGAAGTGAAGAGAAGTGTGCGAGGGGTAGGGGAGGAGTGGAAGTGAGTTGAGTTGAGGAATTGGTGTGAGGTGAAGAGGGGTTTAGTGAGTGAAGTGAGGTGAGGTGCGTACCAGAGGTGAGGTGAGGAGAAGTCTTGAGGAGGTGAGGTGAGGTGAGGAATGAGGTGAGGTGGGGTGAGTGAGGTGAGGAGGAGATTAACTAATGTTAGGAGGTGAGCATATGAGGTTAGGTGAGGTGAGGTGAAGTGACATGAGGAGGGGAGGAGGTGAGTTGAAATACTGAGGTATGTGGAGGTAAGGTGAAATGAGTGAGGTGAGGTGATTTGTGGTGAGAAGAGGAGGTGAGTTGAGGTGAGGATTGAGGTAGGTGAGAGAAGTGAAATGAAGTGAGTGAGGTGAGGATGAGTGTGGAGATTAGTTGAGCTGAGGAATTTGTGTGAGGTGAAGACAAGTGAAGTGAGTGAGGTGAGGTGAGGTGAAGAGGTGAGGTGTGGTGATTTTTGTGGTGAGATTTGGTGAAGAGAATTGAAGTGTGAGCTAAGGAGGAATTGAGGTGACGTGAGGAGGGGAGGAGGTAAGGTGTGGTGAAATGAGAGGATGTGAAGTGAGGAGGGGGAAAGTGAGGTGACTTGAGGAATTGAGGTGAGGTGACGTGAGGTGAGTGTGGTGATGTGAGGTGATGTGAGGTGAGTGAGGTGAAGTGAGGTGAGTGTGGTGAGATGATAAGTTGAGGTGAGGTGAGGAGGTGAGTTTACATGGTTAAGGTGATGTGAGGTGAGACGTTGAGGTGAATGAAGTCTGTGGATGTGAGGTGAGCAGGAATTGAGGTGAATGAGAAGTGGCTAGGTGAGTGAAGTGAGGTGATGTGAGGTGAGGTTTGAGGTGTTGAGAGAAGTGAAATGAAGTGAGTGACCAGTGTGGAGGCTAGTGAGGTGAGTTGTGAGGTGAAGAAACGTGAGGAGTGAGGTGAGGGGAGCAGATGATGTGAGAAGGTGAGGTTAGGGGAGTGGGGCAAAGTGAAGTGGTGAGATGAAGAGGGGTTTAGGTGAGTGAGGAGAGTGTGAGGTGAGGAGAGGAGGTGAGGCGAGGAGATGAGTCTTGAGGAGTTGAGGTGACAGGTGAGGATTGAGTGTGAGGTGGGGTGAGTGAGTTGAGGAGGGATGAGGTTAGTGAGTGATGATGTTAGGAGGTGAGCATGTGAGGTGAAATGAGGTGAGTGAGGTGAAGTGACATGAGGAGGGGTGGAGGTGAGGTGAAGTATTAAGGTGAATGGAGGTAAGATGAATTGAGTGATGTGAGGTGATGTGTGGTGAGGTTTGAGGTGAGGTGAGGTGAGAGAATTGTAATGAAGTGAGTGAGGTGAGGAGGAGTGTGGAGGTTAGGTGAGCTGAGGAATCTGTGGGAGGTTAAGAGATGTGAAGTCAGTGAGGTTAGGTGAGGTGAGGTGAGTATTGTGTGAAGTTTGGTGAAGTGAAGTGTGTGAGCTAAGGAGAAAGTGAGGTGACATGAGGAGGGGAGGAGGTAAGGTGTGAAGTGAGGGGATGTGAAGTCAGGAGGGGATGAGGTGACATGACCTGAGGAATTGAGGTGAGGTGACGTGAGGTGAATGTGGTGATGTGAGGTGATGTGAGGTGAGTGAGGTGAATTGAGGTGAGTTGTGGTGAGATGATAAGTTGAGGTGAGGTGAGGAGGTGAGGTTACGTGGGTAAGGTGACGTGAGGTGAGAGGGTGAGGTGGGTGTTGTGAACTGAAGTGAATGAGGTGAGGAGGAGGTGAGGTGACCTGAGGAGTTGTGGAGGTGGTGTGAGCAGGGATTGAGGGGAAGTGAGCAGAGTTTAGGTGAGTGAAGTGAAGTGAGATGAGATGAGGTGAGGTGAGGTGAGGAGATGAGGTGAGGTGAGGTGAGGTAAGGATTGAGGTTCGATGAGGTGAGGGAGTTTCAGTGAAGTGAGTGAGCTGAAAAAGAAGTGAGGTGACGTGAGGAGGAGAGGAGGTGAGGTGAGTGAGGTGACATGGGTTGGGGTGAGGTGATGTGAGGAAGTGAGAAGGTGAACCGATTTGAGTTGAGGTGAATTCAGGCGAGGTGAACTGAGGTGTTTTAAGGTGTGTGGTGGGGGTTGGTGACATGAGGAGGTGAGGAAGTGTGTTGAGGTGAGGAATTTAGGTAAGGTGCAGTGAGTGATTTGAGGTGAGGTGAAGAGTGCATGTGACGTGAGGATGTGAGGAGAGGAGGAATTGAGATGAGGTGAAGTGAGTGAGAGGAGGTGAGGTGAGCTGTGTTGAGATGATAAGGTGCGGTGTGGTGAGGAGGTGAGGTTAGGTGAGTGGAGGTGAGGAATTGAGGTGAGTTGAGGAGAGGTGAAGTGAGTGAGGTGAGGTGAGGAGAGTTGAGACGGGTTGAGGAGATGAGGGGAGGTTAAAACTGAGGTGAAGTGAGGTCATTGAGCTGAAGTGACATGAGGATGCGAGGAGGTGAGGTGAGGTAATTGAGGTGAGTGGAGGTAAGGTGAAATGAGTGAGGTGAGGTGATTTGTGGTGAGAAGAGGACGTGAGTTGAGTTGAGGTTTGTGGGGAGGTGAGGTGAGAGAAGTGAAGTGAAGTGAGTGAGGTGAGGAGGAGTTGTGGATGTGATGTGATCTGAGAATTTGGGGTGAGATGAAGTGTCGTGAATTGAGTGAGGTGAGGTTAGGTGAGGAACTGAGGTGAGGTGAGGAGATGATGTGAGGAGGTGAGGTGAGGATGGCTGCGAGGTGAGGTAAGTGAGGGGAAGTGTATTGAGTGAGGTAAGGATGAACAGAGGTGATGTCAGGAGTTCCAGAGGTAAGATGAGTTGATGTCAAACGAAGTGAGGTGAGGTGAGGAGTTGAGGTGAAAAATTGGGGTGAGGTGAATAGAGGTGAAATGAGTGAAGGGATGTGAGGTGAGGAGGTGAGGTGAGGTGAGGAGATGATGTGAGTAGGTCTGGTGATGTGATAATTGTGGTGGGATGTGTGAGGTGAATTGTAGTAAGTGAGGTAAGGACGTAGTGAGGTGAATAGGGGAAGTGAGGAGGAGGTGTGGAAGTGAGGTGAGCTGAGAAACTGGGGTGATGTGAGGTGCGGAGAGGTGAGGTGAGGGTGAGCGGTGATTTGAGGAGATGATGTGAGGAGGTGAGGTGAGGTGAGAAGTTGTGTGGAGATGAGTTGAGGTGAGGTAGCGATTGAAGTTAAATGAGGTGAGTGAGTTGAAGTGGAGTGAGCTGAAATGTGGTGAGGTGATGTGAGTAGGGGATTTGAGGTGAGGTGAGAGAAGTGAGAGTAGTTAAGGGGATGTGACGTGAAGAGTTGAGGAAGTGAGTTGTGGTGAGGAAAGGAGGTGAAGTGAGGTGAGGTGAATGAGGTGAGTTGAGGTGAGGAGGGGCATTGACGTGAGGAGGTGAAGAATTGTGGTAAGGTGAGGTGAGGTGAGGTTTGAGGTGAGGTGAGAGAAGTGAAGTGAGTGAGATGAGGAGGAGGTGTGGAGTTGAGGTGAGCTGAGGAATTGGGTCAAGGTGAAATGAGTGAGTTGAGTTGAGGTGCGGAGGTGAGGTCAGGTGAGGAGATGATGTGAGGAGGTGAGGTGAGGTGATGATTGTGGTGAGGTGAGGTGAGTGTGGTGTAGTGAATTGAGTAAGATTAGGCAGAAGTGAGGTGTGATGAGGAGTTGAGGAGGTTAGGTGAGGTGTATGAGCTGAGGGGAGGTGTGGGGATGTCCGTGAAGAGTTGAGGAAGTGAGTTGTGGTGAGGAATGGAGGTGAGGTGACGTGAGGTGAATGAGGTGATTTGAGGTGAGGAGGGGCATTGACGTGAGGAGGTGAGGAATTGTGGTAAGGTGAGGTGAGGTGAGGTAAGGTGAGTTGTGGTGAGATGATGATAAGGTGTGGTGAGGTGAGGAGGTCATTTGAGGTGAGGTTTGTGGTGAGGTGAAATCAGAGAAGTGAAGAGAAGTGTGCGAGTGGAGGGAGAGGTGTGGAAGTGAGTTGAGTTGAGGAATTGGTGTGAGTTGAATAGGGGTTTAGTGAGTGAGTTGAGGTGTGGTGACGACCGGAGGTGAGGTGAGGAGGTGACTTGAGGAGTTGAGGTGAGGTAGGAATGAGGTGAGGTGGGGTGAGTGAGGTGAGGAGGAGATTAACTAATGTTAGGAGGTGAGCATGTGAGGTGAGGTGAGGTGAGTGAGGTGAAGTGACATGAGGAGGGGAGGAGGTGAGTTGAAATATTTAGGTGAGTGTAGGTAAGGTCAAATGAGTGAGGTGAGGTGATTTGTGGTGAGAGGAAGAGGTGAGTTAAGGTGATGTTTGTGGTGTGAGAGAAGTGAAATGAATTGAGTGACGTGAGGAGGACTGTGGAGGTTAGGTGAGCTGAGGAATTGGTGTGAGGTGAAGAGGCCTGAAGTGAGTGAGGTGAGGTGAGGTGAGGAGGTGAGGTGTGGTGACTTAAAATGAGGAGGTGAGGTGAGTTGAGTATTGTGGTGAGGTATGGTGAAGTGAAGTGTGTGGGCTCAGCAGGAAGTGAGGTGACATGAGGAGGGGAGGAGGTGAGGTGTGGTGAAGTGAGAGTAGGTGAAAAGGGGAGGGGAGGATGGGATATGACATGAGGAATTGAGGTGAGGTGATGTGACGTGATTGTGGTGATGTGAGGTGATGTGAGGTGAGGTGAAGTGAGGTGAGTTGAGGTGAAATGATAATTTGAGGTGAGGTGAGGAGGTGAATTTCGGCATGTAAGGTGACGTGAGGTAGGAGGGTGAGGTGTGTGTTGTGAAATGTAGTGAATGTGGTGAAGAGTTGAGGTGACGTGAGGAGTTGTGGAGGTGAAGCGAGAAGGAATTGAGGTGAAGTGAGAATACGTTAGGTGAGTGAAGTGAGGTGAGGTGAGGTGAGATGTGGTGAGGTGCAGTGTGTGAGGTGACATGAGTTGGGGTGAAGTGACTTTTGGAAGTGAGAATGTGAAGTGAGTTGAGTTGAGTTGAATTCAGGCGAGGTGAACTGAGGAGGTAAGGTAAGGTGAGGGTGGTGGGGTTGGTGACGTGAGGAGATGAGGAAGTGAGTTGAGGTGAGGAATTTAGGTTAGGTGAAGTGAGTGATTTGCGGTGAGGTGAGGAGTGCATTTGAAATGAGGAGGTGAGGAGAGGAGGAATTGAGGTGAGGTGAAGTGAGTGAGGTGAGGTAAGGTGAGCTGTGGTGAGATGATAAGTTTAGGTGTGATGAGAATTTGAGGTTAGGTGAGGGGAGGGGAGGAATTGAGCTCAGTTGTGAGAGTTGAAATGAGTGAGGTGAGGTGAGGACAGGTATAGTGATGTGAGGTGAGGAGAGTTGAGGCGGGTTGAGGAAATGAGGCTAGGTTAGAATTGATGTGAGGTGAGGTGAGTGATCTGAAGTGACATGAGGAGGCGAGGATGTGTGGTCAGGTAATTGAGTTGAGTGGAGGTAAGGTGAAATGAGTGAGGTGAGGTGATTTCTGGTGAGAAGAGGAGGTGAGTTGAGGTGAGGTTTGTGGTGAAGTGAGGTGACACAAGTGAAGTCAAGTGAGTGAAGTGACGAGGAGTTGTGGAGGTGAGGTGATCTGTGAAATTGGGGTGAGGTGAAGAGACGTGAATTGAGTCAGGTGAGGGGAGCTGAGAAAGTGAAGTGAGGTGATGAGGTGATGTGAGGAGGTGAGGTGAGGTGAGGATGGCTGTGATGTGAGGTAAGTGAGGTGAAGTGAATTGAGTTAGGTAAGGATGACCTGAAGTGATGTCAGGAGTTGAGAAGTTAAGGTGAGGTGAGGTCAATTGAAGTGAGGTGAGGTGAGGAGTTGAGGTGAAGAATTGGGATGAGGTTAAGAGAGGTGAAATCTGTGAGGGGAGGTGATGTGAGGAGGTAAGGTGAGGTGAGATGTGAGGAGGTGTGGTGATGTGATGATTGTGGTGAGATGTGTGAGGTGACGTGTAGCGAGTGAGGTAAGGAGGTAGGGAGATGACTTGGGGAGGTGAGTAGGTAAGGTGAGGTGAATTGTGGGGAGGTGATGTGAGGGGGTATGGAGGTGAGCTGAGGTGACGAATTGAGGTGAGGTGATGTGACCTGAGGTGAATGAATTGAGGTGAGGTGAGGAGATGATGTGAGGAGGTGAGGTGAGGTGAGGATTGTGGTGAGGTGAGGTGAGTGAAGTGAAGTGAAGTGAGTGAGATAATGACGAAGTGAAGAGACATGAGGAGGTGAAGAGGTATGGTGTGGTGAGGAGGTGATTTTAGGCGGTGAGGTGAGTTTAGGTGAGTGAGGTGAAGTGACGTGGGTGGTGAGGAGATTGGGTGAGCTGAGGAATTGAGGTGAGTTAAAGTTAGGTGAAATGAGTGAGGTCTGGTGGGGTGAGGTGAGTTTTGAGTGAGCTGGAAAGGAGTTGAGGTGATGTTAGGAGGAGAGGAGGTGAGGTGAGGTGAGGAGGTGAGTAGGTGAAGTGAGGAAAGGTGAGGTGATGTGAGTGAAGTTAATTGAAGCAAGTGAGGTCAGGAGGAGGGGAGGTGATGTGAGGATTTGTGGAGGTGGGGTATTGAGGTGAGATGAGGTGTGGTTTGTGAGGTGATGTGAGGAGGTGGGGTGACGTGTGGATTGCGGTGAGGTCAGTTTAGTGGGGTGAAAAGTTTACGAGATGCAAGGAGGTGAGAGACGTATGGAGGAGGTGTGGAATTGAGGTGAGCTGAGGAAATGGGGTGATGTGGGGTGGGGAGAGGTGAGGTGAGGATGTGGGGTGAGGTGAGGAGATGATGTGACTAGGTGAGGTGAGGTTAGTTGAGGAGTGTCGTGGAGATGAAGAGAGGTGAGGTAACGATTGAGGTTAGATGAGGTGATTGAGTTGAAGTGAAGTTAGTGAGCTGAAAAGCAGTGAGGTGATGTGAGAAGAGGAGGTGAGGTGAGGTGAGAGACGTGAGGTGAGTTGAGGAGGTGAGGGGAAGAGAGGAGGTCAGCAGATGAGGTGAGTTGAGTGAGGTGAAGTGATATGAGGAGGGGATGAGGTGAGGTGAGGTGAGTATTTGAGGTGAGTGGAGGTAAGGTGAAATGAGTGAGGTGAGGTGAGTTGAGGTGAGAATTTGATGGTGTGAGGTGAGGTGAGGTTTGAGGTGAGTTGAGAGAAGTGAATTGAGTAAGATGAGGAGGAGGTGTGGAGGTGAGGTGAGCTGAGGAATTGGGGTGAGTTGAAGTGAGTCAGTTCAGTTGATGTGAGGTGGTGATGTGAGGTGAGGAGATGATGTGAGAAAGTGCGGTGAGGTGAGGATTGTGGTGAGGTGAGGTGATTGGGGTGAAGTGAAGTGAGTAAGGTTAGGATGAAGTGAGGTGAGATGAGTTTAGGAGGTTAGGTTAGGTGTGTGAGGTGAGGGGAGGTGAGGGGAGGTGACATGAAGAGTTGAGGAAGTGAGTTCGTATGAGGAATGGAGATGAGGTGACGTGAGGTGAATGAGGTGAGTTGATGGGAGGAGGGGCATTGAAGAAATTAGGTGAGGAATTGTGGTAAGGTGAGATGAGGTGAGGTGAGGTGAGTTGTGGTGAGAAGATGATAGGTGAGGTGAGGTGAAGAGGTGAATTGAGGTGAGGTTTGTGGTGAGGAAAATTTAGAGAAGTGAAGTGAATTGTGCGAGAGGAGGTGGAGGTGTGGCGTGAATTGAGGGATTGGTGTGAGGTGAAGAGGTGTTTAGTGTGTGAGTTGAGGTGAGGTGAAGAGCGGAGGTGAGGTAAGGAGATGTCTTGAGGAGGTGAGGTGCAGTGAGGATTGAGGTGAGGTGGGTTGAGTGAGGTGGGGTGGAGATTAAATGTTAGGAAGTGACCATTTGACGTGAGGGGATGTGAGTGAGGTGAAGTGACAGGAGGGGAGGAGTTGAGGTGATGTATTGAGGTGAGTGGACGTAAGGTGAAACGAGTGAGGTGAGGTAATTTGTGGTGAGAAGAGGAGGTGAGTTGAGGTGAGGTTTGAGGTGCATGAGTTGAAGGACTTGAAATGAAGTGAGTGAGGTGAGGAGGAGTATGGAGGTTAGGTGAGCTGAGGAATTTGCGTTAGGTGAAGAGACTTGAAGTGAGTGAGGAGGTGAGGTGAGGAGGTGAGGTGTGGTGACATATGAGGGGGTGAGGTGAGGTGAGTATTGTGGTGATGTTTGGGGAAGTGAAGTGTGTGATCTAAGGAGGAAGTGAGGTGACGTGAGGAGGGGAGGAGGTAAGGTGTGGTGAAGTGAGGGGAGGTGAAGTGAGGAGGGGAGGAGGTGAGGCGACTTGAGGAATTGAGGTGAGGTGACGTGAGATGAGTGTGGTGATGTGATGTGATGTTAGGTGAGGGGGGTGAAGTGAATTGAGGTGTGGTGAGATGATAAGTTGAGGTGAGGTGAGGAGGTGAGGTTAGGTGGGTAAGGTGACATGACGTGAAATGGTGAGGTGAGTGTTGTGAAGTGAAGTGAATGAGGTGAGTACGAGGTGAGGTCATGTGAGGAGTTGTGGAGGTGATGTTAGCAGGAATTGAGGTGAAGCGAAAAGAGGTTAGGGGAGTGAAGTGAGGTGAGTTGAGTTGAGGGTTAAGGGGTTGAGGTGAGGTGAGGTGAGGTAAGGATTGAGGTTCAATGAGGTGAGTGTGTTGAAGTGAAGTGAGTACGCTGAAAAGGAAGTGAGGTGACGTGAGGAGCAGAGGAGGTGAGGTTGGGTGAGTGAGGTGACATGAGTTGGGGTGAGGTGATGTGAGGAAGTGAGGTGAAGTAAGTTGAGGTGATGTGAATTCAGACGAGGTGAGCTGAGGAGGTGAGGTAAGATGAGTGTTTTGAGGGGTGGTGACGTGGGGAGGTGAGGAAGTGAGTTGAGGTGAGGTATTTAGGTTAGGTGAAGTGAGTGATTTGAGGTGAGGTGAGGAGTGCATGTGACGTGAGGTGGTGGTTAGAGGAGGAATTGAGGTTTGGTGAGGAGTGTGAGGTGAGGTGAGCTGTGGTGAGATGATAAGGTGGGGTGTGGTGAGGAGGTAAGGTTAGGTGGGGTGAGGTGAGGAATTGAGATGAGTTGAGGAGACGTGAAGTGAGTGAGGTGAGGTGAGGAGAGGTGGAGTGAGGTGGGTGAGGAGAGTTGACGTGTGTTGAGGAGATGAGGGGAGGTTAGAATTGACGTGAGGTGAGGTGTGTGAGCTGAAGTGACATGAGGAGGGGAGAGGGTGGGGTGTGGTAATAGAGGTCAGTGGAGGTAAGGTGAAATGAGAGAGGTGAGGTGATTTGTGTTGAGAAGAGGAGGTGATTTGAGGTGACGCTTGTGGTGAGGTGATGTGAGAGAAGTGAAGTGAATTGACTGAGGTAAGGATGAACTGAGGTGACGTCAGGAGATGATGTGAGGAGGTGAGGTGAGGTGAGGATGGCTGTGAAGTGAAGTGAATTGAGTGAGGTAAGGATGAAATGAAGTGACATCAGGAGTTGGAGGTAAAATCATGTGAGGTCAATTGAAGTGAGGTGAGGTGAGGAGTTGAGGTGAAGAATTGGGGTGAGGTGAAGAGAGGTGAAGTGAGGCAAGGTGATGTGAGGCGGTGTGGTGAGGTGATGATTGTGGTCAGATATGTGAGGTGAAGTGTAGTGAGTGATGTAAGGAGGTAGTGAGGTTACTTGGGGATGTGAGGAGGTAAGGTAAGAAGTGAGGGAGGTGACATGAGGAGGTATGGAGGTTAGGTGAGGTGACGAATTGAGGTGAGGTGACGTGAGGTGAGTGAAGTGAGGTGAGGTGAGGAGATAATGTGAGGAGGTGAGGTGAGGTGAGGGAGGTGAAGTGAAATGAGTGAGAATAGGACGAAGTGAAGTGACGTGAGGAGGTGAGGAGGTATGGTGTTGTGAGGAGGTGACTTTAGGAGGTGAGGAGGTGAGGTGGGCTTTGGTGAGTGATGCGAATTGATATGAGTAGGCGAGGAGATTGGGTGAGGTGAGGAATTGAGGTGACTTAAGGTTTGGTGAAATGAGTGAGTCCAGGTGAGGTGAGGATAGTTTGGAGTGAGCTGGAAAGGAGTTGAGGTGATGTGAGCAAGAGAGGAGGTGAGGTGAGATGAGTGGGGTTAGGTGAGTTGAGGAGGTGTGATGAGGTGAGGAGGTGAGAAGGTGAGGTGAGGAAAGGTGAGGTGAGGTGAGTGAAGTTAAGTGAAGGGAGTGAGGTCAGGAGGAGGAGAGGTGATGTGATTATTTATGGAGGTGAGATATTTAGGTGTGGTGAGGTGTGGTGTGTGAGGTGATGTGAGGAGGTGAGGTGAGGTGAGGAGTGTGGTCAGGTGAGTTCAGTGAGGTGAGGAGGAGTTTACGAGATGCGAGGAGGTGAGCAGGTGAGGTGAGATGAGGTGAGTGAGGTGAAGTGGCATGAGGGGAGGAGGTGAGGTGAGGTGAGAAATTTAGGTGAGGGGAGTTAGGGTGAAATAGGTGAGGTGAGGTGAGTTGAGATGTGATGAGGTGAGGTGAGGTAGGAGAAGTGAAGTGAAATGAGTGACATGAGGAGGAGTTGTGTGAGGTGAGCTGAGGAACTGGGTGATGTGGGGAGAGGAGAGGTGAAGTGAGTTTGTGCGGTGAGGTGAGGAGATGGTGTGAGGACGTGAGGTGAGGTGAAGTAAGGTGTGGTGTGGAGAAGAGGTGAGGTGAGGTAACGATTGAGGTTAGATGAGATGAGTGAGTTGAAGTGAAGTGAGTGAGCTGAAAAATGGTGAGATGATGTGAGAAGAGGAGGTGAGGTGAGGTGAGAGAGGTGAGGTGATTTGAGGAGGTGGGGGAAGTGAGGAGGTGAACAGATGAGTTGAGGTGGGGTGAGTGAGGGGAAGTTACATGAGGCAGCGATGAGGTGAGGTGAGGTGGGTATTTGAGGTGAGTGGAGGTCAGGTGAAATGAGTGTGGTGATGTGAGTTGAGGTGTGAAGGTGAAGAGGTGAGGTGAGGTGTGGTTTGAGGTGAGGTGTGAGAAGTGAAGTGAGTGAGATGAGGAGGAAGTGTGGTGGTGAGGTGAGGTGAGGAGATGATGTGAGGAGGTGCGGTGAGGTGTGGATTGTGGTGATGTGAGGTGTGGGGTGAAGTGAAGTGAGTAAGGTTAGGACGAAGTGAGGTGTGATGAGGAGTTGAGGAGGTTGGGTGAGGTGTGTGCAGTGAGCAGAGGTGAGGGGATGTGACGTGAAGAGTTGAGGAAGTGTGTTGGTGTGAGGAATGGAGATGAGGTGACGTGACGTGAATGAGGTGAGTTGTGGTGTGGAGGGGCATTGACGTGAGGACTTGAGGAATTGTGGTAAGTTGAGGTGAGGTGAGGTAAGGTGAGTTGTGGTGAGAAGATGATACGGTGAGGTGAGGTGAGGAGGGGAATTGAGGTGAGGTTTTTGGTGAGGTGAAGTTTGAGAAGTGAAGTGTGCCAAGGGAGGGGGAGGTGTGGAAGTGAGGTGAGTTGTAGAATTGGTGGAGGTTTAGAGGGGTTTAGTGAGTGACGTGAGGTGAAGTGGGGAGCGGAGGTGAGGTGAGGAGATGACTTGAGGAGGTGAGGTGAGGTGAGGATTTAGGTTCGAGGTGAGATGGGGTGAGTGAGGTGAGGAGGGTATTAAATGATGTTACGAGGTGAGCATGTGAGGTGAGGTGAGGTGAGTGAGGTGATGTGACAGGAGCTGAGGAGGTGAGGTGAAGTATTGAAGTGAGTGGAGTTAAGGTTAAATGAGTGAGGTGAAATGATTTGTGATGAGAAGAAGAGGTGAGTTGAGGTAAGGTTTGAGGTGAGGTGAGAGAAGTGAAATGATGTGAGTGAGCTGAGGAGGAGTGTGGAGGTTAGGTGAACTGAGTAATTTGTGGGAGGTTATGAGACGTGATATGAGTGAGGTGAGGGGTGGTGAGGAGGTGAGGAGTAGTGACATAATATGAGGAGGTGAGGTGAGGTGAGTACTGTGGTGAGGTATGGTGACGTGAAGTTTCTCAGCTAAGGAGAAGTGAGGTGACATGAGGAGGGGAGGAGGTAAGGTGTGGTGAAGTGAACGGAAGTGAAGTTAGGAGGGGAGGAGGTGAGGTGACTTGAGGAATTGCGGTGAGGTGACATGAGGTGAGTGGTGATGTGAGGTGATGTGAGGTGAGTGAGGTGAAGTGAGGTGAGTTGTGGTGAGATATTAAGTTGAGGTGAGGTGAGGAGGTGAGTTTAGGTGGGTAAGATGACATGAGGTGAGGGTGAGGTGAGTGTTGTGAAGTGAAGTGAATGAAGTGAGGAGGAGGTGAGGTGATGTGAGGAGTGGTGGAGGTGAGGTGAGCAGGAATTGATGTGAAGAGAGAAGAGGTTAAGTGAGTGAAGTGAGGTGAGGTGAGGTGAGGAGGCTTAAGGAGATGAGATGAGGTGATGTGAGGTAAGGACTGAGGTTAGATGAGGTCAGTGAGTTGAAGTGGATTGAGCTGAAAAGGAAGTGAGGTGACATGAGGAGGAGTGGAAGTGAGGTGAGGTGATTGAGGTGACATGAATTGGTGTGAGGTGATGTGAGGAAGTGAGAAGGTGAAGTAAGTTGAGGTGAGGTGAATTCAGGCCAGGTGAGCTGAGGAGGTGAGGTACGGTGAGTGTGGTGAGGGTGGTGATGTGAGGGGTTGAGGAAGTGAGTTGAGGTGAGGAATTTAGTTGAGGTGAAGTGATTGATTTGAGGTGAGGTGAGGAGTGCATGTGATGTGAGGAGGTGAGGAGGGGAGGAATTGAGTTGAAGGGAAGTGGGTGAGGTGAGGTGAGGTGAGCTCTGGTGAGATGATAAGGTGAAGTGTGGTGAGGAGTTTAGGTTAGGTGAGGGGAGGTGTGGAATTGAGGTGAGTTGAGGAGAGATGAAGTGAGTGAGGTGAGGTGAGGAGAGGTGAGGTGAGGAGAGGTGGAGTGAGGTGAGGTGAGGAGAGTTGAGGTTGGTTGAGGAGATGAGGGGAGGTTAGAGTTGAGGTGAGGTGAGGTGAGTGAGCTGAAGTGATATGAAGAGGGGAGGAGGTGAGGTGAGGTAATTGAGGTGACTGGAGGTAAGGTGAAATGAGTGAGGTGAGGTGATTTGTGTTAAGAGAGGTGAGGTGAGGTGAGGTGTGGTGAGGTGAGGTGAGAGAAGTGAAGTGAAGTGAAGTGAGTGAGGAGAGGAGGAGTTGTGGAGGTGAGGTGATCTGAGAAATTGGTATGAGGTGAGGAGACGTCAACTCACCTCACCTCACCTCACTCATTTCACCTTACTTCAACTCACCTCAATTCCTCACTTCACATCACCTCCTCACCACCTCATGTCAGTTCACCTCACTCACCTCACCTCACTTCACCACCTCACCTTACATCACCTCCCCTCACCTCACTCACCTCAATTTATCTCCTCACCTCCTCATTTCACCACATTTCGTCCTAACCTTACTTCACTTCACCTCACTCACCTCCCCTCACAACAATCCTCACCTCATTTCAACTCCTCACCTCACCTCACTCACTTCACCTCACACCAATTCCTCATATCACCTCACCTGCACACCTCCTCCTCCCTTCATTCACTTCAATTCACCTCATTCACCTCATCTCACTTCAATCCTAACCTCACCTCACCTCACTTCATCTCCTCACCCCTCCGCACCTCACGTCACCTCCCACTCAGTTCACCTCTCCTCACCTCACCATATTTCCACACCTCACCTCACCTCCACAACTGCTCACATCACCTAACCTCCTCCTCACCTAACTCCTTCACTTCAGTTCACTCACATCACCACATCACCTCACATCATCTTACCCAGCTAACCTCACATCCTCACGTCACCTCTCCTAATCATCTCACCACATCTCAGCTCACCTCACCCCACCTTAATTCCTCACATCCTCACCTCCTCACATCACCTCCCCTCCTCACATCACCACACATCATTCACATGGCATTACCTAACCTCACATAAATTCGTCACCTCACCTCCTCACCTCGACCCGTCACATCCGCTCACCTCCCCTCACTTCATTCAACTCACTTTACGTCCTCAGCTCCTCATATCACCTCACTTTATCCTAACCTTACTCACTTCACTTCACCTCACTCACCTCACCTCACCCCAATACTCACCTCACCTCCTCACATCTTCTCACCTCTCCCCACCTACTCATCTCACCTCCCATCACTCACTTCACCTCTCTTCACCTCACACCAATTCCTCACCTCACCTGCACAACTCCTCCTACTTCATTCACTTCAAATCACCTCATTCACCTCATCTCTCCTCAATCCTAACCTCACCTCACGTCCTCACCTCATCTCCTCACCCCACGTCACCTCCCACTCAGTGCACCTCTCCTCATCTCATCATAATTAAACACCTAACCTCACTTCCACAACTGCTCACATCACCTCACCTCATCCTCACCTAAGTCTCTTCACTTCCATTCACTCACCTCACCTCGCCACCTCACATCACCTTACGCAGCTAAACTCACCTCCTCAACTTACCTCACCTTATCATCTCACATCTGGCTCACCTCACCTCACATCAATTCCTTACCTCCTTGCCTCCTCACTTCACCTCCCCTCCTCACCTCACCACAAATATTATTCACATGACATAACCTAACGTCACCTTAATTCGTCACCTTACATCCTCACCTCACCTGACCACAATTCACCTCACCTCACCTCACACTCACTTCACCTCTCCACACCTAACCAGAATTCCTCAACTCACCTCACCTCCACATCTACTAATGCCCCTCCCCTCCTCAACTCACGTCAACTCACATCACCTCAATTCGTCACCTCACCTCACCTCCACATGTCCCCCTCAACCCACTCCACTTCATTTCTCTCACCTCACCTCACAACTCACCTCAACTCACCTCCTCTTCCCACAACTCACCTCACTCATTTCACCTTAATTCAATTCACCTCAATTTCTCACCTCACACCCTCATCACCTTATGTCAGTTCACTTCACTCACCTCACCTCACCACCTCACGTTACGTCTCCTCCCCTCACCTCAATCACCTCCATTAATCTCCTCACCTCCTCACGTCACATCACTTCATTCTTACCCCACACACTTCACTTCACCTCACTCACTTTACATCACCACAATCATAACCTCACCTCCTCACATCATCTCCTCACCTAAACTCACATCCTAAACTCACCTCACCTCACTCACTACACCTCTATTCACCTCACAATTATTCCTCACCACACCTCACCTCCACAACACCTCCCTCACTCACTTAACTTCACCTCACTCACTTCACCTCAATTCCTCACCTCAAGTCACCTCCTCACTTCCTCACATCACCCCCCTCACGTACCCTCACCTCACTCACTTCACCTTACCTCCTCACCTTCTCATGTCACCACACTTCGTCCTAAACTTACTCATTTCAATTCACCTCACTCACTTCCCCTCACAACAATTCCTCAACTCACTTCACCTCCTCACCTCACCTCACTCATTTCACATAACCCCAATTCCTTAGCTCACCTCACATCCACACCTCCTCCTCACCTCACACACTTCACTTAACTTCTCTCACCTCACCTCACCTAAAATCTTACCTCTCCTCACCATTTCTCAACGTAATTCACCTCAACTCACTCATTACACCTTACCTTCGCTGACATCAATTACTAATCTCACCTCACCTTCTCCACTCCTCATGTCACTACACCTCCCTCACCTCACCTCACCTCACCTGCTCTCCACTTCCGGTCATGTAAACTCCTCCTCACCTCAGTCATCTCACCTCAATCATCTCCTCACCTCACCTAATTCACTACACCTAAACTCAACTCAATACCTCACCTCCACAACTCCTCATGTCACCTCAGCCCCTCCTGACCTCTCTCACTTCTCTTCCTTCACTCACCTCACCTCACATCATTCCTCACCTCAATTCACCTTCACACATCATCTAACCTCACCTCACATTCTCACCTAAACTTACCCCAATTCACCTCACCTCGTGAGCTCACTTCACCTCACCTCACACCTCCTCTTTTCACATAACCTCACTTCTTTTTCAGCTCACTAAGTTCACTTGAACTCACTCACCTCATCTAACCACAATCCTAACCTTACCTAACCACACATCACCTCCTCACCCCTCCTCACCTCACCTCACCTAAACTCTCACTTCACCTCTAAACACCGCACCTCAATTCCTCAACTCACCTCAACTTCACAACTCAACACACCTCACGTCCTCCTCACATCACTCACTTCACTTGACTCACCTCACCTCCTCATCTCACATCAACTTACCCACCTAAACTCACCTCCTCACCTCACCTCACCTTATCATCTTCTCACCACAACTCCCCTCCTCACATCACTCACTTCACCTAAAGTTACCTCCCCTCTATTCCTCACCTCCTAACCACCTCACGTCACCTCTCCTACTCACATCACCTCAATTCACTAAACTCACGTCACTTCACCTCACCTCAATTCCTCACCTCACCTAATCTCTGCACCTCCTCACGTCACCTCCCCTCCACTCACCACACCTTAATTCCTCACCTACTCATGGCACATCACTTCCTCATTATATCACTCACTT
Organism: Smutsia gigantea; assembly: GCA_032199065.1. NCBI lineage: Eukaryota > Metazoa > Chordata > Mammalia > Pholidota > Manidae > Smutsia > Smutsia gigantea. The sequence continues at coordinate 66,021 of JAVSCE010009190.1, forward strand.
CACATCACATCACTAACCTCAGCTCACCACAATACTCACATCAACTCACCTCCTCTCATCATCTCAACTCACCTCACCTCATCTCACCTCACCTCTCTCACTTCACCTCACAACAATTCCCTTTCTCACCTCACCTGCACACCTCCTCCTCCCTTCATTCACTTCAATTCACCTCATTCACCTCATCTCACCTAAATCCTAACCTCACCTCACCTCCTCACCTCATCTCCTCACACTCAGTTCACCTCTCCTCACCTCATCATAATTCCACACTTCACCTCACCTCCACAACTGCTCACATCACCTGACCTCCTCCTCACCTAACTCTCTTCACTTCAGTTCATTCACCTCACCATGTCACCTTACATCACCTTACCCAGCTAACCTAACCTCCTCACCTCACCTCACCTTATAATATTCTCACCACATCACAGCTCACCTCACCTCACCTAAATTCCTCACCTCCTCACCTCATCACTTCACCTCCCCTACTCACCTGACCTCACATCATTCACCTGACATAAACTAACCTCACCTCAATTCGTCCCCTCACCTCCTCACATCCACACGTCACATTACCTCACCTCCCCACACTTCATTCAAACTCACTTTACCACCTCACCTCCTCATGTGACCCCACTTCATCCTAACCTTACTCACTTCACCTCACATCACTCACCTCACCTAAGCCCAATACTCACCCTCACATCTTCTCACCTCCCCAACTCCTCATCTCACCTCACATCACTCACTTCACCTCTCTTCACCTCACTGCAAATCCTCATCTCACCTCAACCCCACACCTGCTCCTCTCTTGATTCACTTCAATTAACCTCACTTACCTCATCACATCTCAATCCTAACCTCACCTCACCTTCTCAATGCATCTCCTCAACCCTCCTCACCTCACCTCACCTCACAATCACATCAACTCTCCTCACCTCACCACAATTCCTCACCTCACCTCACCTCCACAACTACTCATGCAACTCCCCTCCTCACCTCACGTCACCTCACGTCACCTCAATTCCTCACCTCACCTCAACTCCACAAGTCCCCCTCACCTCATTCCCTTCACTTCTCTCACCTCACCTCACACCTCATCTCAACTAACCTCCTCTTCTCACAACTCACCACACCTTACTCATTTCAGCGTTCCACCACTCAACCCAATTCCTCAGCTCACCTCACCTCCACAAATCCTCCTCACCTTACACATTTCACTTCACATCTCTAACCTCACCAAACCTCAAGACTCACCTCACCTCACCTCCACAGCTCCTCAACTAACCTCACCTCACCTCACTCATTTCACCTTAATTCAACTCACCTCAATTCCTCACCTCACCTCACCACCTCATGTCAGTTCAACTCACTCACCTCACCTCACCTCACCACCTCACCTTATATCACCTCCACTCACCTCACTCACCTCAATTTATCTCGTCACCTCCTCACGTCACATCACTTCACTCTTACCCCACACACTTCACTTCACCTCACTCACCTCACCTCACCACAATCCTAACCTCACCTCCTCACAACATCTCCTCACCTCAACTCACGTCCTAAGCTCACCTCACCTCACTCAATACACCTCTATTCACCTCACACCTATTCCTCAGCACACCTCACCTCCACTTCTCCCCTCACTCACTTCACTTCACCTCACTCACCTCACCTCAGTTCCTCACCTCAAGTCACCTCCTCACTTCCTCACATCACCTCCCCTCACCTCCCCTCACCTCACTCACTTCAACTTACCTCCTCACCTCCTCACATCACCTCAGCTCCTCCTGACCTCACTCACTTCACTTCCCTTCACTCACCTCACCTCACCTCATTCTGCACCTCAATTCACCTCACATCATCTTACCTCACCTCACATCCTCACCTCACCTCACCTCCTGAACTCACTACACCTCACCTCACCACACCTCCTATCTTCACATAAACTCACCTCTTTTTCAGCTCACAAACTTCACTTAAACTGACTCACCTCATCTAACCACCATCCTAACCTCAGCTCACCTCACCTCATCTCCTCACCCCTCATCACCTCACCTCACCTAAACTCTCACTTCAACTCTAAACACCACACCTCAATTCCTCAACTCACCTCAACTTCACTACTCCTCACAACACCTCACCTCCTCACCTCACTCACTTCACTTCACTCACCTCACCTCCTCATCTCACATCACCTTACCCACCTAACCTCACCTCTTCACCTCACCTTACATTATCATCTTTTCACCACAACTCCCCTCATCTCACCTCACTCACTACACCTAAACTCACCTCACCTCTAATACTCACCTCCTAACAGCCTCACGTCACCTCGACTACTCACAACACCTCACTTCACTAAACTCACGCCACTTCACCTCACCTCAATTCCTCAACTCACCTCATCTCTGCACCTCCTCACATCACCTCCACTCCCCTCACCACAACTTACCAACTCACCTCCCCAATGCACCTCACTTCCTCGTTATATCACTCACTTCACTTCACCTCACACACCTCACCTCACCACAATACTCCCCTCCACTCACCTCCTCACATCTTCTCACCTCACCTCACCTCATCTCACCTCACCTCAACACCACAACTGTTCACATCACCTCAGCTCCTCCTCACCTAACTCACTTCACTTCAATTCACTCACCTCACTGTGTCACCTCACATCACGTTACCCAGGTAATTTATATCCTCACTTCACCTCACCTTTGTTTCCCACCACATCTCAGCTCACATCACCTCACCTCAATTTCTCACCTCCTCACCTCATCACATCACCTCCCCTCCTCACCTCACCTCACATCATTCACCTGACATAACCTAACCTCACCTCATTTCGTGACCTCACCTCCTCACCTCCACACGTCACATCCTCTCTCCTCCAGTCACTTCATTCAACTCTCTTTACCTCCTCACATCCTCATGTGAACTCACTTCATCCTAACCTTACACACTTCTCTTCATCTCCCTCACCTAACCTCACCCCAATACTCACCTCACCTCCTCACATCTTCTCACCTCCCCCCACCTCCTCATCTCACCTCACATCACTTACTTCACCTCTCTTCACCACACCCCAATTCCTCATCTCACTTCACTTCTGCACTTTCTCATCCCTTCATTCACTTCAATTCACCTCACTCACCTAATCACACCTCAATCCTAACCTCACCTCACCTTCTCTACTCATCTCCTAACCCCTCTTCACCCCACCTCACCTAACACTCACTTCACCTCTCCTCACACAATTCTTCAGCTGAACTCACCTCCACAACTCCTCCTCACCTCACACATTTCACTTCACTTCTCTAACCACACCTAACCTCAAAACTCACCTCACCTCAACTCATCACCTTAACTCACCTCACCTCACTCATTTCACCTTAATTCAACTCACCTCAGTTCCTCTCCTCTCTTCCTCACCACCTCATGTCAGTTCACTTCACTCACCTCACCTCACCTCACCACCTCACCACCTCACCTCACCTTATGTCACCTCCCCACACCTCACTCACCTCAATTTATCTCACCTCCTCACGTCACATCACTTCGTTCTTACCCCACACACTTCACTTCACCTCTCTCATCTCACCTCACCACAATCCTAACCTCACCTTCTCACATCATTTCCTCACCTCAACTCACGTCCTATGCTCACCTCACTGCACTCACTACACCTCCATTCAACTCACACCTATTCCTCAGCACACCTGACCTCCACATCTTCTCCCCTAACTCACTACACTTCACCTCACTCACCTCAAATCAGTCCTCAACTCAAGTCACCTCCTCACTTCCTCACATCACCTCCCCTCACCTCAGCTCACCTCACTCACTTCACCTTACCTCCTCACCTCCTCATGTCATCACACTTCGTCCTAACCTTACTCACTTCACTTCACCTCACCCACCTCCCCTCAAAACAACCCTCACCTCACTTCACCTCCTCACCTCACCTCACTCACTTCACATAACACCAATTCCTCTGCTCACCTCCCGTCCACACCACCACCTCAACTCACACACTTCTCTTAACTTCTCTCATCTCACCTCACCTCAAATCTCACCTCACCTCGCCTTTTCTCACCACAATTCACCTCACCTCACTCATTTCACCTTACCTCCACTGACCTCAATTACTAATCTCACCGCACCTCCTCCATTCCTAATGTCACTACACCTCACTCACCTCACATCACCTCACCTGCTCTCCACTTCAGGTCATGTAAACTCCTCCTCACCTCACTCAATACACCTAAATCCTCTCTTCACCTCACCTCAGTCACTACACCTAATCTCAACTAATACCTCACTTCCACACCTCCTCATATCACCTCCGCTCCTCCTGACCTCACTCACTTCGCTTCCATTCACTCACCACACCTCACCTCATTCTTCACCTCAATTTACCTTCTCACATCATCTCACCTCACCACACATCCTCACCTCACCTCACCCCTATTCACCTCACCTCACCTCCTGAACTCACTTCACCTCACCTCAACACACCTCCTCTCTTCACATCACCTCACCTCCTTTTCAGCTCACTAACTTCACTTCAACTCATGCACCTCATCAACCCACAATACTAAACTCACCTCACACCACATCATCTCCTCACCCCTCCTCACCTCACCTCACCTCACAATCACTTCACCTCTCCTCATCCCACCATAATTCCTTACCTCACCTCACCTCACCAACTACTCATGCAACTCCCCTCCTGACCTCACGTCACCTCACGTCACCTCAATTCCTCACCTCACCTCAGCTACACAAGTCGCCCTCACCTCATTCACTTCACTTCTCTCACCTCACCTCACACATCACCTCAACTCACCTCTTCTTCTCACAACTAACCTAAGCTCACTCATTTCAGTGTTCCACCACTCACCCCTATTCCTCAGCTCACCTCACCTCCAAAACTCCTCCTCACCTCATACATTTCACTTAACTTCTTTTACCTCACTTAACCTCAAAACTCACCTCACTTCACCTCCAAACCTCCTCAACTCACCTCACCTCAAATCAATCATTTCAACTTTATTCAACTCACCTCAATTCCTCACCTAACCTCCTCACCACCTCATGTCAGTTCACCTCACTCACCCCACCTCACCTCACCACCTCACATTACATCACCTACCCTCACCTCACTCACCTCAATTTATCTCCTCACCTCCTCACGTCACATCAATTCGTTCTTACCACACACACTTCTCTTCTCTTCACTCAACTCACCACACCACAATCCTAACCTCACATCCTCACATCATCTCCTCACCTCAACTCACGTCCTAAACTCACCTCACCTCACTCACTACACCTCTATTCACCTCACACCTTTTCCTCAGCACACCCCCCTCCACAAATTCTCCCCTCACTCACTTCACTTCACCTCAATCACCTCATCTCAATCCCTCACCTCAAGTCACCACCATAATTCCTCACATCACCTCCCACACCTACCCTCACCTCACTCTCTTAAACTTACCTCCTCACCTCCTCATGTCACCACACTTTGTCCTAACCTTACTCACTTCTCTCACCTCACTCATAACAATCCTCACCACACTTCACTGCCACACCTCACCTCACTCACTTCACATAACCACAATTTCTCAGCTCACTTTATGCCAACACCTCCTCCTCACCTCACACACTTCACTTAATTTCTCCACATCACCGCACTTCAAATCTCACCTCACCTCACTCACTTCACCTTTCCTCCACTGACCTCATTTACAAATCTCACCTCAACTCCTCCACTCCTCATGTCACTACACCTCACTCACCTCACCTCACCTCACTTCTTCTCCACTTCAGGTCATGTAAACACCTCTTCACCTCACTCAACAAAACCTCAATCCTCTCCACAACTCACCTCACTCACTACAACTAATCTCAACTCAATACTTCACCTCCACACCTCCTCATGTCACCTCAGACCCTCCTGACCTTGCTCAATTCACTTCCCTTCACTCACCTAACCTCACCTCATTCCTCACCTCAATTCACCTTCTAACATCATCTCACCTCACCTGACATCCTCACCTCACCTCAACCCAATTCACCTCACCTCACCTCCTGAACTCACTTCACCTCACCTCACCACACCTCCCCTCTTCACATCACCTCACTTCCTTTTCAGCTCACTAATTTCACTTCAGCTCACTCACCTCATCTAACCACAATCGCAACCTCACCTCACCTCACCTCATCTCCTCACCCCTGCTCACCTCACCTCACCTAAACTCTCAATTCACCTTTAAACAATCCATCTCAATACCTCACCTCCCCTCAAATTGACAACTCCTCACAACACCTCACCTCCACGTCACCTCACTCACTTCACCTCACTCACCTCACCACCTCATCTCACATCACCTTTCCCGCCTAACCTCCCCACCTCACCTCACCTCATCTTATCTTCTCATGACAACTGCCCTCACGTCACCTCAATAACTTCACCTAAACACACCTCACTTATACTCCTCACTTCCTAACCACATCACGTCACCTCTCCTACTCACATCACCTCACTTCACTAAACTCACGTCACCTCACCTCATCTCAATTCCTCACCCCACCTAATCTCTGCACCTCCTCACATCACCTGCCCTTCCCTCAACACTTACCTGCTCACCTCCTCATGGCACCTCACTTCCTCGTTATATCACTCACCTCAATTCACCTCAGTCACCTCACCTCACAATACTCACCTCACTAACTTCACCTAAACACACCTCACTTATACTCCTCACTTCCTAACCACATCACGTCACCTCTCCTACTCACATCACCTCACTTCACTAAACTCACGTCACTTCACCTCATCTCAATTCCTCACCCCACCTAATCTCTGCACCTCCTCACGTCACCTGCCCTTCCCTCAACACACCTTACCTGCTCACCTCCTCATGGCACCTCACTTCCTCGTTATATCACTCACTTCAATTCACCTCAGTCACCTCACCTCACAATACTCACCTCAACTCACCTCCTCACATCATCTCACTTCACCTCCCATTCCTCATCCTCACCTGCACACTTCCTTCTCCCTTCATTCACTTCAATTCACCTCATTCACCTCATCTAACCTCAATCCTAACCTCACCTCACCTCCTCACCTCATCTACTCACCCTCCTCACCTCACGTCCCCTCACACTCAGTTCACCTCTCCTCACCTCATCATGATTCCACACCTCACCTCACATCCAAAGCTTCTCACGTCACCTCACCTCCTCCTCACCTAACTCTCTTCATTTCAATTCACACACCTCACCTCGTCACCTCACGTCAACTTACCCAAGTAACCTCACCTCCTCAACTCATCTCACCTTATCATCTTCTCACCATATCTCAGCTCATCTCACCTCAATTCTTCACCTCCTCAACTCCTCACCTCAACTCCACTCTTCACCTCACCTCAGATCATTCACCTGACATAACCTAACCTCACTTCAATTTGTCACCTCAAATTCTCACCTCCACATGTCACTTCCCCAAACATCCCCTCACTTCATTCAGCTCACTTTACCTCCTCACCTACTCATGTGATCCCACTTCATCCTAACCTTACTCACTTCACCTCACCTCACTCACCTCACCTAAGCCCAATATTCATCTCACCCCCTCACATCTTCTCACCTCCCCCAACTCCTCATCTCACCTCACATCACTCACTTCACCTCTCTTCACCTCACTGCAAATCCTCATCTCACCTCACCTCCACACCTCCTCCTCCCTTCATTCACTTCAATTCACTCTCTCACCTCATCACACCTCAATCCTAACCCCAGCTCACCTTCTCAACTCATCTCCTCACCCCTCTTCACCTCACCTCACACTCACTTCACCTCTCCTCACCTCACCCCAATTCCTCACCTCCCCCGACCTCCACAGGTCCCCCTCACCTCACTCCACTTCTCTCACCTCACCTCACACCTCACCTCAACTCACCTCCTCTTCTCACAACTCTCCTCACCTCACTCATTTCAGCGTTCCTCCACTCACCCCAATTCCTCAGCTCACCTCACCTCCACAACTCCTCTTCACCTCCCACATTTCACTTCACATCTCTAACCTCACCTAACCTCAAACCTCACCTCACCTCACCTCCACAACTCCTCACCTCACCTCACCCATTTCACCTTAATTCAACTCAACTCAATTCCTCACCTCACCTCCTCGCCACCTCATGACAGTTCACCTCAATTACCTCACCACGCCTCACCACCTCACCTTGTCACCTCCCCTCACCTCACTCACCTCTATTTTCTCACTCCTCACGTCACGTCACGTTCATTCTTACCCCACACACTTCACTTCACCTCACTCATCTCACCTTACCACAAACCTAACCTCACCTCCTCACATCATCTCCTCACCTCAACTCACGTCCTAAACTCACCTCACCACACTCACTACACCTGTATTCACCTCACACCTATTCCTCAGCACACCTCACATCCACAGCTTCTCCCCTCACTCACTTCAATTCACTTCACTCACCTCACCTCAATTTCTCACCTCAAGCCACCTCCTCACTTCCTCACAAAGGCTCCCCTCACCTATCCTCACCTCACTCACTTCACCTTACCTCCTCACCTCCTCATGTCACCACACTTCGTGCTAACATTACTCACTTCCCTTCACCTCACTCACCTCCCCTCACAACAATCCTCAACTCACTTCACCTCCTCACCTCACCTCACTCACTACATCTAAACTCAACTCAAAACCTCACCTCCACACCTCCTCACATCACCTCAGCTCCTACTGAACTCACTCCACTTCCCTTCACTCACCTCACCTCACTTCCTGATCTCACTTCACCTCACCTCACCACACCTCCTCTCTTCACATAACCTCACCTCCTTTTCAGATCACTAACTTCACTTCAAGTCACTCACCTCATCTAACCACAATCCTAACCTCACCTCACCTCACATCATCTCATCACTACTCACCTCACCTCACATAACTCTCACTTCATCTCTAAACAATGCACCTCAATTCCGCAACTCACGTCAATTGCACAACTCCTCACAACACCTCACCTCCTCCTCACCTCACTCACTTCACTTCACTCTCCTCACCCCTCATCTCACATCACCTTATCCACCTAACCTCTCCTCACCTCACCTCACCTTATCATCTTCTCACCACCACTCTCCTCACCTCACCTCACTCACTTCACCTAAACTCACCTCACATCTTTTCCTCACCTCTTAACTGCCTCACGTCACCTCTCCTACTAACATCACCTCACTTCACTTCACCTCACCTGAATTCCTCACCTCACCTCATCTCTGCACCTCCTCACGTCACCTTCCCTCCACTCACCACACATTACCTCCACACCTCCTCATGGCACGTCACTTCCTCATTATATCACTCACTTCACTTCACCTCATTCACATAACCTCACCACAAAACTCACCTGAACTCACCTCCTCACATCATCTCACCTCACCTCACCTCATCTCACCTCACTTCTCTCACTTCAACTCACACCAGTTCCTCATCTCACCTCACCTGCACACCTCCTCCTCCGTTCATTCACTTCAATTCACCTCATTCTTCTCATCTCACCTCAATCCTAACATCACCTCACCTCCTCACCTCATCTCCTCACCCTTCCTCACCTGAAGTCACCTCACACTCACTTCACCTCTCCTCACCTTACAATTCCACAGCTCACCTCACCTCAACAACTGCTCACGTCACCTCACCTCCTCCTCACCTAACTCTCTTCACTTCAATTCACTCACCTCACCTCGTCATCTCACGTCACCTTACCCAGCTAACCTCACCTCCTCACCTCAACTCACCTCACCCTATCATCTTCTCACCACATCTCAGCTCACCTCACCTCACCTCAATTCATCACCTCCTCACCTCCTCACGTCACCTCCCCTCCTCACCTCACCTCACATCATTAACCTGACATAACCTAACCTCAACTCAACTCGTCACCTCACCTCATCACCTCCACACGTCACATCCCCTCACCTCCCCTCATTTCATTCAACTCACTTTACTTCCTCACCTCCTCATGTGACCTAACTTCATCCTAACCTTACTCACTTCACTTCACCTCCCTCACCTCACCTCATGCCAATACTCACCTCACCTCCTCACATCTTCTCACCTCGCCCAACCTCCTCAACACACGTCACTCTCCCTTCACCTCTCCTCACCTCACCACAATTCGTCACCTCACCTCAACTGCACAACTACCCATGCCCCTCCACTCTTCACCTCACGTCACCTCCCCTCACCTCAATTCCTCACCTCACCTCACCTTCACACGTCCCCCTCACCTCACTCCACCTCTCTTCTCTCACCTCACCTCACACCTCACCTCATCTAAGCTCCTCTTCTCACAACTCACCTCACCTCACTCATTTCAGCTTTCCTCCACTCACCCCATTTCCTCAGCTCACCTCACCTCCACAACTCCTCCTCACCTCATAGATTTCACTTCACTTCTCTAACCTCACCGAAAATCAAACCTCACCTCACCTCACCTCCACGTGTGATCAACTCACCTCAACTAACCTCACTCATTTCACCTTAATTCAACTCACCTCAATTCCTCACCTCCCCACCTCACCACCTCATGTCAGTTCACCAAACTCACCTTTCCTCACCTCATAGGTCATATTCTCACCTCACCTTACGTCAACTCCCCTCACCTCACTCACCTCTATTTATCTCCTCACCTACTCACATCACATCAATTCGTTCTTACTCCACACACTTCACTTCATCTCACTCCCCTCACCTCACCACAATCCTTACCTCACTTCCTCACATCATCTCCTCACCTCAACTCAAGTCCTAAACTCACCTCACCTCACTCACTACACCTCCATTCCCCTCACACCTATTGCTCAGCACACCTCACCTCGAATTCTCCCCTCACTCACTTCACTTCACCTCACTCACCTCACTTCAATTCCTCACCTCAAGACACCTCTTCACTTCCTCACATCACCTCTCCTCACGTACCCTCACCTCAGTCAATTCATCTTACCTCCTCACCTCCTCATATCATCACACTTCCTCATAACCTTACTCACTTCATTTAACCTCACTCACCCCCCTTCACAACAATCCTCACCTCAGTTCACCTCCTCACCTCAAGTCAATCACTTCACATAACCACAATTCTTCAGCTCACCTCACATCCACACCTCCTCCTCACCTCACACACTTCACTTAACTTCTTTCAACTCACCTCACCTCAAATCTCACCTCACCTCGCTTTTTCTCACCGCAACTCACCTCACCTCACTCATTTCACCTTACTTTCACTGACCTCAATTACTAATCTCACCTCACCTCCTCCACTCCTCATGTCACAACACCTCACTCACCTCACCTGCTCTCCACTTCAGGTATTGTAAACTCCTCCTCACCACACTCAACTCACCTTAATTCTCTCCTCACCTCACCTCACTCACTACACCTAATCTCATGTAAATACCTCACCTCCACACCTCCTAAAGTCAACTCAGCTCCTCCTGACCTCACTCCAGTTCCCTTCACTCACCTCACCTCACCTCATTCCTCATCTCAATTCACGTTTTCACATCATCTCACCTCACCTCACATCCTCACATCAACTCATGCCAATTCACCTCACCTCACCTCCTGAACTCACTTCACCTCATCTAAGCACACCTCCTCTATTCACATCACCTTACCTCCTTTTCAGCTCACTAACTTCAATTCAACTCACCCACTTCATCGAACCACAACGCTAACCTCACCTCACCTCACATCATCTCTTCAACCCTCCTCACCTCACCTCACATAAACTCTCACTTCACCTCTAAACAGCGCACCTCAATTCCTCATCTCACCTCAACTTCACAACTTCTCACACCTCACCTCCTCCTCACTTCTCCTCACCTTATCATCTTCTCACCACATCTCAGCTCACCTCACCTCAGCTCAATTCCTCAACTCCTCACATCCTCACGTCACCTCCCCTCCTCACCTCACCTCACATCATTCACCTGACATAACATAACATCACCTCAATTCGTCACCTCACCTCCTCACCTACACACATCACATCCCCTCACCTCAACTCACTTCATTCAACTCACTTTACCTCCTCACCTCCTCATGTGACCTCACTTCATCCTAACCGTACTCACTTCACATCACTCACCTCTCCTCACCCCAATACTCACCTCACTTCCTCACACCCTGTCACCTCCCCCACATCCTCATCTCACCTCACATCTCTCACATCACCTCTTTCACCTCACCACAATTCCTCATCTCACCACACCTCCACACCTCCTACTCCCTTCATTCACTTCAATTCACCTCATTCACCTCATCACACCTCAGTCCTAACCTCACTTCACTTTCTCAACTCATCTCTTCACCCCTCCTCATTTCACATCACCACACACTCACTTCTCCTCTCCTCACTTCACCACAATTCCTCACCTCAACTCACCTCCAAACAACTAATGCCCCTCCCCTCCTCACCTCACATCACCTCATCTCAGCTCAATTCCTCATCTCACCTCAACTACACAACTCCTCACATCACCACACCTCCTCCTCACTTCACTCTCCTCACCTCCTCATCTCACATCACCTTACCCCTCAAACTTCACCTCCTCACCTCACCTCACCTTATCATCTCAAGACAACTCCCCTCACCTCACCTCACTCACTTCACCTAAACTCACCTCACCTCTATTCCTCACCTCATAACCGCCTCATGACACCTCTCCTACTCACATCACTTCACTTCACTAAACTCACGTCACTTCACCTCACCTCAATTCCCCACCTCACCTCATCTCTGCAGTTCCTCACGTCATATCACCACTCCCCAAACCACAACTTACCTCCTCACTTCCTCATGGCACCTCACTTCACTTCACATCACTCACCTCACCTCACCACAATACTCACCACAACTCACCTACTCACATCATCACACCTCACCTCACCTCATCTCACCTCAATTCACTCTCTTTACCTCACCTCATTTCCTCAACTCCCCTCAACTTCACACGTCCGCCTCACCTCACTCTACTTCACTTCTCTCACCTCATTTTACACTTCACCTCAACTCATCTCCTCTTCTCACAAGGCACCTCACCTCACTCATTTCAGTGTTCCTCCACTCACCCCAATTCCTCAGCGCACCTCACCTCCAAAATTCCTCCTCACCTCACACATTTCATTTCACTTCTCTAAACTCACCTAAACTCAAACCTCACCTCACCTCACCCCCACATCTTCTCAACTCACCTCACCTCACCTCACTCTCTTCACCTTATTTCAACTCACCTCAATTCCTCACCTCACCTCCTCGCCACCTCATGTCAGTTCACCTCTCTCACCTCACCTCCATTCACCACCTCACCTCCTCACCTCACCTTACATGACCTCCCCTCACCTCACTCACACAAATTTATCTCCTCACCTCCTCACGTCACATCACTTCGTTCTTACCCCACACACATCACTTCAACTCTCTCACCTCACCTCACCACAATCCTAACATCACCTCCTCACATCGTCTACTCACCTCAACTCACGTCCTAAACTCACCTCACCTCACTGACTACACCTCTATTCACCTCACACCTATTCCTCAGCACACCTCACCTCCACAACTTCTCCCCTCACTCACTTCACTTCACCTCACTCACCTCACCTCAGTTCCTCACCTCAAGTCAACTCATTTCTTCACATCAGCTCCCATCACCTACCCTCACCTCACTCCAATTTACCTCCTCACCTCCTCATGTCAACACACTTTGTCCTAACCTAACTCACTTCACTTCACCTCACTCACCTCTGCTGACAACAATCCTCACCATACTTCACCTTCTCACCTCACCTCACTCATTTCACATAACCCCAATTAATCAGCTCACCTCACGTCCACAACTCCCCCTCACCTCACACACTTCACTTAAATTCTCTCACCTCAAATGACCTCAAATCTCACCTCACCTCAGGTTTTCTCACCACAACTCATGTCACCTCACTCATTTCACCTTACCTCAACTGACGTCAATTACTAATCTCACCTCACCTACTCCACTCCTCATGTCACAACACCTCACCTCACCTCACCTCACCTGCTCTCAACTTCAGGTCATGTAAACTCCTCCTCACCTCACTCAACTCACCTCGATCTCCTCATGTCACCTCACTCACTACACCTAATCTCAACTCAATACCACTCCTCCACACCTCCTCACGTCACCTCAGCTCCTCCTGACCTCACTCACTTCTCTTCCCTTCACTTCCCTCACCTCACCTCATTCCTCACCTCAATTCACCTTCTCACATCATCTCACCTCACCTCACATCCTCACCTCACCTCACCCCAATTCACCTCACCTCACCTCCTGAACTCACTTCACCTCACCTCACCGCACCTCCTCTCTTCACATCACCTAACCTCCTTTTCAGCACACTTACTTCACTTCAACTCACTCACCTCATCTAACCACAATACTTACCTCACCTCACCTCACCTCATCTCCTCACCCCTCCTCACCTAACCTAAACTCTCACTTCACCTCTAAACACAGCACCTCAATTAATCAACTCTCCTTAACTTCATAACTCCTCACAACACCTCACCTTCTCCTCACCTCACTCACTTCACTTCACTCACCTCACCTCCTCCTCTCACATCACCTTACAAACCTAAACTAACCTCATCCCCTCACCTCACCTTATCATATTCTCACCACAACTCCTCTCCCCTGACCACACTCACTTCACCTAAACTCACATCACCTCTATTCCTCACCTCCTAACTGCCTCACGTCACCTCTCCTACTCACATCACCTCACTTCACTAAACACACGTCACTTCACCTCAACTCAATTCCTGACTTCACCTGATCTCTGCACCTCCTCACGTCACCTTCTCACCCCTAACCACACTTTAACTCCTCACCTCCTCATGGCACCTCACTTCATAATATCATTCACTTCACTTCAACTCACTCAGCCCACCTCACCACAATACTCATCTCAACTCACCTATTCACATCATCTCACCTCACCTCTCCTCATCTCACCTCACTTTACTCACTTCAGCTCACAACAACCCTCATCTTACCTCACCTGCACACCTCCTACTCCCTTCATTCACTTCAATTCACCTCATTCACCTCATATCACCTCAATCCTAACCTCAACTCACCTCCTCACTTCATCTTCTCACCCCTCCTCACCTCAGATCACCTCGCACTCAGTTCACCTCTCTTCCCCTCAACAGAATTCCACACCTCACCTTACCTCCACAACTGCTGACCTCCTCTCACCTCCTCGTCACCTAAGTCTGTTCATTTCAAATCACTCACCTCACTTCGTCACCTCAAGTCACCTTACCCAGCTAACCTCACATCCTCACCTCATCTCACCTTGCCATCTTCTCACCACATCTCAGCTCACCTCACCTCACCTCAATTCCTCACCTCCTCACCTCCTCACGTCACCTCACCTCCTCACCTCACCTCACATCATTCACCTGACGTAACCTAACTTCACCTCAATATGTCACCTCACCTCCTCACCACCACATGTCACATCGCCCCACCTCTCCTCACTTCATTCAAGTCACTTTACTTCCTCACACCTCATGTGACCTAAATTCCTCCTAACATTACTCACTTCACCTCACTCACCTCACCTCACCACAATACTCACCTCACCTCCTCACATCATCTAACCTCCCCAGACCTCCTCATCTCACTTCATATCACTCACTTCACCTCTCTTCACCAAATCCCAATTCCTCATCTCACCTCACCTTCACACCTCCTCCTGCCTTCATTAACTTCAATTCATCTCACTCACCTCATCAAACCTCAATCCTAACGTCACCTCACTTTCTCAACTCATCTCCTCACCCCTCCTCACCTCACCTCACCTCACACTCACTTCACCTCTGCTCACCTCCCACCAATTCCTCACTCACCTCTCTTCCACAACTCCTCCTCACCTCACACATTTCACTTCACTTCTCTAACCTCACCTAACCTCAAACCTCACCTCACCTCACCTCCACATCTCCTCAACTCACCTCACCTCACCTCACTCATTTCACCTTAATTCAACTCACCTAATTCATCACCTCACCTCCTCACCACCTCATGTCAGTTCACCTCACTCACCTCACCTCACCTCAACACCTTACCTTACATCACCTCTCCTCACCTCACTCACCTCAATTTATTTTCTCACCTCCTCAAGTCACATAACTTCGTCCTTACCCCACACATTTCACTTCACCTCACTCACCTCATCTCACCACAATCCTAACCTCACCTCCTCAGAGCATCTCCTCACCTCAACTCACGTCCTTACTCATCTAACCTCAATCACTACACCTCTATTCACCTCACATATATTCCTCAGCACAGCTCAAGTCCACAATTTCTCCCCACACACACTTCACTTCACCTCAATCACCTCACTTCAATTCCTCACCTCAAGTCACCTCCTCACTTCTTCACATCACCTCCCCTCCCCTACACTCACCTCACTCACTTCCCTTTACTTCCTCAACTCCTCATGTCACCACACTTCGTCCTAAACTTACTCACTTCACTTCACCTCACTCACGACCCCTCACAACAATCCTCACCTCACTTCACCTCCTCACCTCACCTCACTTCACATAACCCCAATTCATCAGCTCACCTCACGTCCACACCTCCTTCTCACCTCACACACTTCACTTAACTTTTCTCACCTCACCTCAAATCTCACCACACCTCACCTTTTCTCACCGTAACTCACCTCACCTCACTCATTTCACCTTACCTCCACTGACCTCAATTACTAATCTCACCTCACCTCCTCCACTCCTCATGTCACTACACCTCACTCCCATCACCTCACCTCACCTGCTCTCCACTTCATGTCAGGTAAACTCATCCTCACCTCACTCAACTCACCTCAATTCACTCAACACCTCACCTCAATCACTACACCTTATCTCAACGCAATACCTCACCTCCACACCTCCTCACCACACATCAGCTCTTCATGACTTCACTCACTTCACTTCCTTTCACTCACCTCACCTCAACTCATTCCTCAATTCAATTCACCTTCTCACATAATCTCACCTCACCTCACAACCTCACCTAACCTCACCCCAATTAACCTCACATCACCTGCTGAACTCACTTCACCCCACTTCACCACACCTCCTCTCTTCACATCACCTCACTTCCTTTGCAGTGCACAAACTTCACTACAACTCACTCACCTCATCTTACCACAATCCTCACCCCTCCTCACCTCACTTCACCTAACCTCTCACTTCACCTCTAAACACTGCACCTCTATTCTTCAACTTTCCTCCTCTTCTCACAACTCACCACACCTCACTCATTTCAGTGATCCTCCACTCACCCCAATTCCTCAGCTCACCTCACCTCCACATTTCCTCCTCAGCTCACATATTTTACTTCACTTCTCTAACCTCACCTAACCTCAAACCACACCTCCACATCTCCTCAACTCAGCTCACATCACCTCACTCATTTCACCTTAATTCAACTCACCTCAATTCCTCACCTCACCTCCTCACCACCTCATGTCAGTTCACCTCACTCACCTCACCTCACCTCACCACCTCACCTTATATCACCTCCCCTCAACTCAGTCACCTCAATTTATCTCCCCACATCCTCACGTCACATCTCTTCATTCTTACCACACACACTTCACTTCATCTCATTCACCTCTCCTCACCACAATCTTAACCTCACATCCTCACAGCATCTCCTCACCTCAACTTACGTCCAAAACTCACCTCATGTCACTCACTACACAACTATTCACCTCACACCTATTCATCAGCACACCTCACATCCACAACTTCTCCCCTCACTCACTTCACTTCACCTCACTCACCTCACCTCAATTCCTCACTTCAAGTCACCTCCTCATTTCCTCACATCACCTCCCCTCACATACCCTCACCCCAGTCACTTCACCTTACCTCCTGACCTCCTCATGTCACCACAATTCATCCTAACCTAACTCAATTCACTTCACCTCACTCACCTCCCCTCACAACAATCCTCACCTCACTTCACCTCCTCACCTCACCTCACTCACTTCACATAACCCCAAATCCTCACCTCACCTCACCTCCTCTCCACTTCAGGTCATGTAAACTCCTCCTCACCTCACTCACCTCACGTCAATCCTCTCCACACCTCCCCTCACACACTTCACCTAATCTCAACTCAATACTTCACCTCCACACCTCCTCAAATCACCTCAGCTCCTCCTGACATCACTCACTACACTTCCCTTCACTAACCTCACCTCACCTCATTCCTCACCTCAATGAACCTTCTCACATCACGTCACCTCACCTCACATCCTCACCTCACCTCACCCCAATTCACCTCACCTCACCTCCTGAACTCACCTCACCACACCTCACCACAAATCCTCTCTTCACATCACCCCACCTCCTTTTCAGCTCACTAAATTCACTTCACCTCACCCACCCCATCTAACCACAATCCTAACCTCACCTCATCTCATCTCCTCCCCCCTCCTCACCTCAACTCACCTAAACTCTCACTACACCTCTAAACACCGCACTTCAATTCCTCGATTCACCTCAACTTCACAACTCCTCTCAACACCTCACCTACTCCTCATCTCACTCACTTCATTCACTCACCTCACCTCCACATCTCACATCACCTTACCCACCTAACCTCACCTCCTCACATCACATCACTTATCATCTCACCACAACTCCCCTCACCTCACCTCACTCACTTCACCTAAACTCACCTCAGCTCTATTCCTCACCTCCTAACTGCCTCAGGTCACCTCTCCTACTCACATCACCTCACTTCACTAAACTCACGTCACTTCACCTTACCTCAATTTCTCACCTCACCTCATCTCTGCACCTCCTCACATCACCTCCCCTCCCCTCAGCAAACCTTACCTCCTCACCTCATGGCACCTCACTTCCTCGTTATATCACTCACTTCACTTCACTCAACACACCTCACCACAATACTCACCCAAACTCACCTCCACACATCATCTCACCTCACCTCACCTCATCTCACCTCACCTCACTCACTTCACCTCACACCAATTCCACATCTCACCTCACCTGCACCCCACCTCCTCCCTTCATTCACTTCAATTCACCTCATTCAAATCATCTCACCTCAATCCTAACCTCACCTCACCTACTCACCTCATCTCCTCACCCCACCTCACCTCATGTCACCTCACACTCTGCTCACCTCCCCTCACCTCACCATAATTCCACACCTCAACTCAACTTCACAACTGCTCACATCACCTCAATTCCTACTCACCCAACTCTCCTCATGTCAATTCACTTACCTCACCTCGTCACCTCACGTCACTTTAACCAGCTAACCTCACCTCCTCATCTCACCTCACCCTATCATCTTCTCACCACATCTCAGCTCACCTCACCTCTCCTCAATTCCTCACCTCCTCACCTCCTCACGTCAACACCCCTGATCACCTCACCTCACATCATTCACCTGACATAACCTAACCTCACCTCAATTTGTCACCTCGACTCCTCATCTCCACACTTCACATCCCCTCACCTCCCCTCACTTCATTCAATGCTCTTTACGTTCTTACCTCCTCATGTGACCTCACTTCATCCTAACATTACTCACTTCACTTCACCTCACTCACCTCACCTCAAACCAAAACTCACTTGACCTCCTCACATATTCTCACCTCAACCCACCTCCATATCTCACCTCACATCACTCACTTCAACTCTCTTCACCTCACCTCCACACCTCCTCCCTTCATTCACTTCAATTCACCTCACTCAACTCATCACACCTCAATCCTAACCACACCTCACCTTCTCAAATCATCTCCTCACCCCTCCTCAACTCACTTCACCTCACACTCACTTCACCTATCCTCACCTCACCACAATTTCTCACCTCACTTCACCTCCACAACTACTCATGCCCCTCCCCTCCTCACCTCACGTCACCTCACCTCACCTCAATTCCTCACGTCACCTAAACTCCACATGCCCCTCTCACCTCACTCAACTTCACTTCTCTCACCTCACCCCACACCTCACCTCAACTCACATCCTCTTCTCAAAACTCACCACACTTCACTCATTTCAGCGTTCCTCCACTCACCCCAATTCCTCAGCAAACCTCAGCTCCACAACTCCTCACATCACACATTTCACTTCACTTCTCTAACCTCACCTAACCTCAAACCTCACCTTACCTCACCTCCACATCTCCTCATTTCATCTCACCTCACCTCACTCATTTCACCATAATTCAACTCACCTCAATTCCTCACCTCAACTCCTCACCACCTCATGTCAGTTCACCTCACTCACCTCACCTCACCTCACCACCTCACCTTACATCACCTCCCCTCACCTCAGTCACCTCAATTTATCTCCTCACCTCCTCACATCACATAACTTTGTTCTTACCCCACACACTTCACTTCACCTCAATCACCTCATCTCACCACAATCCTAAACTTACCTCCTCACATCATCTCCTCACCTCAACTCACGTCCTTAACTCACCTCACCTCAATCACTACACCTCAATTCACCTCAAACCTATTCCTCAGCACACCTCACCTCCACAACTTCTCCCCTCACTCACTTCACTTCACCTCACTCACCTCACTTCAATTCCTCACCTCAGGTCACCTCCTCACTTCTTCACTTCACCTCCCCTCCCCTACCCTCAACTCACTCACTTCCCATTACCTCCTCACCTCCTCATGTCACCACACTTCGTCCTAACCTTACTCACTTCACCTCACCTCACCTGCTCTCCACTTATGATCATGTAAACTCCTCACCTCACTCAACTCACGTCAATACTCTCCTAAACTCACCTCACTCACTACACCTAATCTCAACTCAATACCTCACCTCCACAACTCGTCACGTCACCTCAGCTCCCCCGACCTCACTCACTTCATTTTCCTTCACTCACCTCATCTCACCTCATTCTTCACCTCAATTCACCTTCTCACATCATCTCACCTCACCTCACATCCTCACCTCACCTCACTCCAATTCACCTCACCTCACCTGAACTCACTTCACCTCACCTCACCACACCTCCTTTCTTCACATCAACTCACCTCATTTTCAGATCACTAACTTCACTTCAATTCACTCACATCATCTATCCACAATACTAACCTCACCTCACCTCACCTCATCTCACACCTCCTCTCCTCACCTCACATAAACTCTCACTTCACCTGTAAACACCACACCTCAATTCAACTCACCTCAACTTCACAACTCCTCACAACACCCCACCTCCTCCTCACCTCACTCACTTCCCTTCACTTTTCTCACCTCCTTATGTAACATCACCTTACCCAACTAAGCTCACCTTATCTTCTCACCACAAATCCCCTCACCTCACCTCACTCACTTCACCTAAACTCACCTCACATCTATTCCTCACCTACTAACTGCCTCATGTCACCTCTCCTACTCACATCACCTCACTTCACTAAACTCACGTCACTTCACCTCACCTCAATTCCTCACCTCACCTCATCTCTGCACCTCCTCACGTCACCTCCCCTCCCCTCACGACACTTTACCTGCTCACGTCATGGCACCTCACTTCCTCATTATATCACTCACTTCACTTCACCTCACTCACCTCACCTCACCACAATACCACCTCAACTCACCTCCTCACATCATCTCACCTCACCTCACTCACTTCACCTCACACCAATTCCTCATCTCACCTCACCTGCACAACTCCTCCTCTCTTCAGTCACTTCAATTCACCTCATTCACCTCATCTCACCTCAATCCTAACTTCACCTCACCTCCTCACTTCATGCCGTCACCCCTCCCCACCTCACATCACCTCACACTCAGTTCACCTCTCCTAACCTCACCATAATTCCACACCTCACCTCACCTCCACAACTGCTCACGTCTAATCATCTCCTCCTCACCTAACTCTCTTCACTTCAATTCACTCACCTCACCTCATCACCTCACGTCACCTTACCAAGCGCACCTGACCTCCTCACCTCACCTCACCTTATCATCTTCTCTCCACATAGCTCACTACACCTCACCTGAATTCCTCAACTCCTCACCTCCTCACATCACTTCCCCTCCTCACCTCACCTCACATCATTCACCTGACATAAACTAACCTCACCTCAATTGGTCCCCTCACCTCACCTCCACACGTCATATCCCCTCACCTCCCCTCACTTCATTCAACTCTCCTTACCTCCTCACCTCCTCATGTGACCTCACATCATCCTCACCTTACACACTTCGCTTCACCTCACACACCTCACCTCACCCTAATACTCACCTCACCTCCTCACATTTTCACACCTCCCCCAACCTCCTCTTCTCACCTCACATCACTCAGTTCACCTCTCTTCACATCACAACAAATCCTCATCTCACCTCACCTCCACACCTCCTCCTCCCTTCATTCACTTCAATTCACCTCACTCACCTCATCACACCTCAATCCTAACCTCACCCCTTCTCAACTCACCTCACCTCACACTCACTTCACCTTTCTTCACCTCACCACAATTCCTCACCTCACCTCACCTCCACAACTACTCATCACCCTCCCCTCCTCAACTCACGTCACGTCACCTCACTTCAATTCCTCACCTCACCTCAGCTCCACACGTCGCCCTCACCTAACTCCACTTCATTTCTCTCACCTCACCTCACACCTCACCTCAACTCATCTCCTCTTCTCACAACTCACCTCACCTCACTCATTTCAGCATTCCTCCACTCACCCCAATTCCTCAGCTCACCTCACTTCCACAACTCCTCCTCACCTCACCTCCTCACCACCTCATAACAGTTCACCTCATTCACCTCACCTCACCTCACCACCTCACCTCATGTCACCTCCCCTCACCTCACTCACCACAATTTACATCCTCACATTCTCACGTCACATCACTTTGTTCTTTCCCCACACACTTCACTTGACCTCACTCAACTCACCTCACCACAATCCGAACCTCACCTCCTCACCACAACTCAGGTACTAAACTAACCTCACCTCACTCACTACACCTCTATTAACCTCACACTTATTCCTCAGCACACCTCACCTCCACAATTTCTCCCCTCACACACTTCACTTCACCTCACCTCAATTTCTCACCTCAAGTCACCTCCTCACTTCCTCACATCACCTCCCCTCACCTACCCTCACCACACTCTCCTCCTCTTACCTCCTCAACTCCTCATGTCACCACACTTCTTCCTAACCTTACTCACTTCATTTCACCTCACTCACCTCCCCTCAAAACAATCCTCACCTCACTTCACCTCCTCACTTCACATCACTCCTTTTACATAACCCCAATTCCTCATCTAACCTGACCTCCACACGTCCCCCTCACCTCACTCCACTTCACTTATCTCACCTCACCTCATACCTCACCTCAACTCACCTCCTTTTCTCACAACTCGCCTCACCTCACTCATTTCAGCGTTCCTCCACTCACACCAATTCCTCAGCTCACCTCACCTCCACAACTCCTCCTCACTGCACACATTTCACTTCACTCTTCTAACCTCACCTAACCTCAAACCTCTCCTCACCTCACCTCCACATCTCCTCAACACAACTCACCGCACCTCAGTCATTTCACCTTAATTCAACTCACCTCAATCCTAACCTCAACTCACCTCCTCACTTCATCTCCTCACCCCTCCCCACTGCCCATCACCTCACACCCAGTTCACCTCACCTCACCTCTCCATAATTCCACACCTCACCTCATATCCACAACTGCTCACCTCAAATCAACTCCTCCACACCTCTCTTCACTTCAATTCACTCACCTCACCTAGTCACCTCACGTCACATTACCCAGCTAACCTCACCTCCTCACCACACCTCACCATGTCATCTTATCACATCTCAGCTCACCTCACCTCACCTCAATTCCTCACCTCCTCACCTCCTCATGTCACCTCCCCTCCTCATCTCACCTCACATCATTCACCTGACATAACCAACCTCACCTCAATTCGTCACCTCACCTCCTCATTTCCACACGTCACATCCCCTCACTTTCCTCACTTCATTCAACTAACTTTACATCCACACCTCCTCATGTGACATCACTTCATCCTAACCTTACTCACTTCACTTCACCTCACTCACCTCACCTCACCCCAATACTCACCTCACCTCCTCACATCTTCTCAACTCCCCCCACCTCCTCATCTGACCTCGCATGTCTCACTTCACCTCTCTTCACCTCACACCAATTCTTCTCACCTCACCTCCACACCTCCTCCTCCCTTCATTCACTTCAATTCTGCTCAGTCACCTCATCTCACCTCAGTCCTAACATCACCTCACCTCCTCACCGCATCTCCTCACCCCACCTCACCTCACGTCACCTCACACTCAGTTCACCTCTCCTCACCCCACCATAATTCCACACCTCACCTCACCTCCACAACTGCTCACTTCACCTCACCTCCTCCTCACCTAACTCTCTTCAATTCACTCACCTCACCTCGTCACATCACATCACCTTACCCAGCTAACCTCACCTCCTCACCTCACCTCACCTTATCACCTTCTCACCACATCTCAGCTCACCTCACATCACCCGAATTCCTCACCTCCTCACCTCCTGACGTCACCTCCCCTCCTCACCTCACATCACATCCTTCACCTGACATAACCTAACCTCACCTCAATTCGTCACCTCCCCTCCTGACCGCCAAACTTCACATCCCCTCAGTTCATTCAACTCCCTTTACCTCATCACCACCTCATTTGACCTCACTTCATCCAAACCTCACTCATTTCACTTCACCTCACTCACCTCACCTCACCGCAATACTCTCCTCACCTATCCACAACTTCTCACCTCCCCCCACCTCCTCATTTCACCTCACATCACTCACTTCACCTCTCTTCACCTCACACCAATTCCTCATCTAACCTCACATCCACCCCTCCACCTCCATTCATTCACTTCAATTCCCCTCACTCAAATTATCACACCTCAATCCTAACCTCACCTCACCTTCTCAACTCATCTCCTCACTGCTCCTCACCTCACCTAAGCTCACACTCCCTTCACCTCTCCTCACATCACCACAATTCCTCACGTCACCTCACCTACACAACTACTCATGCCTCTCCCCTCCTTACTTCACATCACCCAACCTCACTCAGTTCCTCACCTCACCTTACCTCCACACGTCCCCCTCACCGCACTCCACTTCACTTCTCTCACCTCACCTCACACTTCACCTCAACTCACCTACTCTTCTCACAACTCACCTCACCTCTCTCATTTCAGCATTCCTCCACTCACCCCAATTCCTCAACTCACCTCACCTCCACAGCCCCTCCTCACCTCACACATTTCACTTCACTTCTCTTACCTCACAACCTCAAACCACACCTCACCTCATCTCCACATCTAATCAACTCACCTCACCTCACCTCACTCATTTCACATTACCTCCTCCCCTCCTCATGTCACCACAGTTCGTCTAACCTTACTCACTTCACTTCACCTCACTCACCTCCCCTAACAACAATCCTCACCACACTTCACCTCCTCACCTCACCTCACTCACTTCACATAACCCCAATACCACAGCTCACCTCACATCCACTCCTCCTCCTCACCTCACACGCTTCACTTCACTCACCTCACCTCACCTCAAATCTCACCTCACCTCACCTTTCTCACTGCAACTCACCTCACCTCACTCATTTCAATTTACCTCAACTGACCTCAATTACTAATCTCACCTCACCTCAACCACTCTTCATGTCACTACACCTCACTCACCTCACCTCACATCACCTGCTCTCCACTTCAGGTCATGTAAATTCCTCCTCAACTCACTCAACTCACGTCAATCCTCTGCGCAACTCACCTCACTCACTACACCTAATCTCAACCCAATACCTCACCTCCACACCTCCTCAAGTCATCTAAATTCCTCCTGACCTCAGTCACTTCAATTCCCTTCACTCACCTCACCTCACCTCATTCCTCACCACAGTTCACCTCATATCATCTCACCTCACCTCACATCCACACCTCACCTCACCCCAATTCACCTCACATGACCTCCTGAACTCACTTCACCTCACTTCACCACAGCTCTTCTCTTCACATCACCTCACCTCCTTTTCAGCTCACTAACTTCAATTCAACTCTCTCACCTCATCTAAACACAATCCTAACCTCACCTCACCTCACCTCATCTCCTCACCCTTCTTCACCTCACCTCACCTCCTCATCTCACATCACCTTACCAACCTAACCTCACCTTATCATTTACTCACCACAACTCCCCTCACCTCACCTCACTCACTTCACCTAAACTCATCTCACCTCTATCCCTCACCTCCTCAATGCCTCACGTCACTCTCACTTCACCTCTAAACACCGCACCTCAATTCCTCAACTCACCTCAACTTCACAGCTCCTCACAACACCTCACCTCCTCACCTCACTCACTTGACCTCTCTTCACATCACCCCAATTCTTCAGCACAACTCTTCACCTCACCTCCCTTCAATTGACCTCATCTCACCTTACCTCTAACTCCTGACATCACCTCAGTTCATTTTTACCTCCCTCAATTCACTTCACCTCACTTGCCTCACTTCACAACCATCCTCACCTCACCACAACTCCTCACATCATCTCACATCACCTCACTTCCTCACCTCACCAAACCTCACTCAATTCTCGTCTCTTCACCTCACCCCAATTTCTCATCACCTCACCTCCACAACTCCTCACCTCACTCACTTCCCTTCACTTCTCTCACCTAACCTCACCACAAACCTCAACTAAACTCACCTCCTTTTTCACCACAAATCACCTCACCTGACTCATTTCATCTTACCTCCACTCACTTCAATTACTTCACCTCATTTCCTCATCTCACCATGTCACTTCAGCTGACTCACCTCACCTCACCTCAATTCACATCCTCAACTCACCTCAACTTATCATCTTCTCAACACAACTCACCTTACCTCACCTCACCTCCCTTTTCCGCAATTCCTCACCACCTCACGTCAATGCCCCTCCTCACCTCAACTCACCTCATTCACATCACGTCACCTCTTCATTCCTCACCCCAACTCACTTCCTCATCTCTTCACGTCACATCCCCTCACCTCCCCTCACCTCACACACCACACCTAACCTCCTCAACTCTTCATCTCACATCACTTCGTCCTAAAATTACTTCACTTCACCCCACACAACTCATCTCACCAAAATCCTCCCCTCACCTCACCTCGCCACATCTTCTCGTTACCTCACCTCACCTCCACACCTCAACGCAACTCACTTTCTTCACCTCACCCCAATTCCTCATTTCACGTCACCTCCACACGTCCTCATCTCAATCACTTCATTTCTCTCACCTCACCTCAAACCTCAACTCACCTCACCTCCTCACTTTCTCACCTCAACTCACTTCACCTCACTCATTTCACCTTACCTCCATTCACCTCAGGTACTCACCTCACCTCACCTCAACACATCCCCTCCTCATGTCACTTCACCTCACTCACCTCACCTCACCTCATCCGCTCACCTCCTCATTTCTCCTCTCCTCCTCAACCCTCCTCACCTCTCTCACCTCACCTCATCTCCTCTACTCACAACACCTCACCACTTTTCAGCTCACTCATTTCACTTCAACTCACTCACCTCATCTAACCTCAATCATTACCTCACCTCACCTCATCTCCACACCACTCCACACCTCACCTCACCTAGCCACAGCATCTCCTCACCTCACCTCACATCCTCACCTCACCTCTCTTCACCCATCACCCTAGTTCAACAGCTCACCACAATTCCACACCTCCACCTCACGTCACTCATTTCACTTTACTTCTCTCATCTCACCTCACCTCACCTCACCTAATCACACCTCAACTCACCTCACCTTATTCATTTCACCTTAACTCTACACACCTAAATTTCTCACCTCACCTCACCTCCTCCCCTCCTCATGTCACTTCACATCACTCACCTCATCTCACCTCACCTGCTCACCTCATCGCATCTCATAAACTACTCAACTCACTAACTCACTTCACCGCAATCCTCACCTCAACTCACCTCAGCACATCACCTCACACACCACACCTCATCTCACAATAACTCACCTCCACAAAACTTCACATCACATCACCACTTCCTGACCTCACTCTCTTCAATTAACTTCACTCACCTCATCTCACCTAACTTCACCTCATATACTCACCTCATCTCGCCCCCTCCACTCACCTCACATCACTCATCTCACCTCTCCTCCTCCTCAAAAAACCTCAACTCATTTCCAGCTCACTCAAAACTCACCTCACCTCACCTGACCTCACGCATTTCATCTAACCTTAACTCAACTCAATTCCTCACCTCACCTAATCTCACCTCCTCATGTTACCTCACCTCACTGACCTAAACTCACCTCACCTCCTCACCTCCTAAAGTCACCTCCTCACCACACCATAACTCCTCATCTCCTCATGTCACTTCACTTCATCCTTATCTCACTTCACCTCACAAACCTCACCTCACCTCCTCATATCACCTCCTCACCTCACCTCACTTCACTCACCTCACATCACCTCCCGTCACTTCACCTCAACTTACCTCCTCACCTCCTCAATTCACCTCAGTACCTACTTATATCATTCACTGCAATTCACCTCAAACACCTCACCACAATCATCATGTCACCACACCTCCTCACATCAACTCCTCACCTCACCTCACCTCCTCACCTCACCTCACCTCACCTCACTCATTTCACCTCCCTTCACCTCACACCAATTCTTCACCTCAACTCCTCACCTCACCTCACTTCAATTGACCTCACCTCACCTTCCTGAACTCCTGACATCACTTCACTTCATACTTACCTCACTAAATTCACTTCACCTCACTTACCTCACCTCACAGCCAAGCTCACCTCACCTCACCTCCTCACAACATCTCCTCACCTCACCACACTTCCTCACCTCACCTCACCTCACCTCCTCACATCTCCTCACCTCACCACACTTCCTCACCTCACCTCACCTAACTCGATTCATGTATCTCCCCCTCACACCTGTTTCTCAGATCATCTCACCTCCATATCTCTTCCTCACCTCACTGACTTCACTTCAATTCTCTCACCTCACCTCAACACAAACCTCACCTTAACTCACCTCTTCTCACCACAAATCACCTCACCTCACTCATTTCACCTTACCACCACTCACTTCAATTACCTCACCTCACCTCCTCCCGTCTTCATGTCACTTCAGCTCACACACATGACCTCACCTCAATTCTAACCTCCCCTCATCTCCTCAACCCGCCTCAACTCTCCTAACCTCACCTCACTCCACTTCTCCTCACCTCACCTCACTCATTTCACCTCTCCTTAACTCATCTCAATACCTCACCTGCCCTCACCTAACCTGTCCTCCTCATCACACCTCACCTATCATCTCACCACAGCCCACCTCACCTCACATCACACACTTCACCTCACCTCAATTCCTACTCTCCCCACCTCCTCACATCACATGCACTCCTCTCCTCACCTCAAATCAATCACTTCACCTCACCTAAATTCCTCACCTCAACTCACTTCCTCACCTCCCATGTCACCACCCCTCACCACACACACCTTACCTCACCTCCTCAGCTCACCTTGCCTGAATACACCTCACCTCAACTCACTTCCTCGCATCACGTCACCCCAACTCATGTCACGTCAGTCACCTCACCTCACCTCCTCTAGTCCTCACGATACCACACTTTCTTTTCAGCTCACTCCACTTCAACTCATTCACCTCATCGAACCTCAATCCTTACCTCACCTCACCTCACCTCCTCCCCTTACCCCTCCTCATCTCACCTAACCTCACTTCACTCTCCTAAACTCTTCTCACTTCACCTCAATTCCTGCTCACCTCACCTCCACAAATACACAACCTCACCTCCTCCTCACCTCATTCAATTCTCTTCACAACACTTACCTCACCTTCTCACCACACGTCACCTTTCCCACCTAACCTCACCTCTTCACCTCACAACTTATTATCGCACAATACTCACTACACTTCACCTCAACTCACCGCACCTCACTCACATCACGTCTCTTCACCTCACACAAATTCCTCAGCTCAACTAACCTCCACACTCCTCCTCACCTCACTCAATTAATTTCACTTCTCTCCCACACCACCAAACTCACCTCAACTCACAACCTCCTCACCACAAATCACACCACCTCAGTCATTTCCCCTTACCTCCACTCACCTCAATATTTAATCTCACCTCCTCCCCTCCTCATGTCACTTCACATCACTCACCTCACCTCACCACATATGCTCACCTCCTAACATCATTTAATCTCCTCCTCACCTCACTCACCCCACCTCACCTCATTCCTCACCTCACCTCACCTCTTCAATTCAGCTCCTAACCTCACCTCCGCTCCTCACCTCACCTCACCTCACTCAATAAATCCCTTTACCTCACACCAATTCCTCAACTCACCTCACTTCCACACCTCCCCCTCCCATCGCACACTTCACTTCACTTCTCGAACTTCACCTCACCACAAACCTCACCTCAATTCACCTCCTCTCCTCACATCACCTTATCTTCTTACCACAACTCATCTTACCTCACCTCACCTCACCTTACCACAATTCCTCACCTCCTCACGTCAATGCCCCTCCTCACCTCAACTCACCTCATTTACCTCACGTCACGTCACTTCCATTCTTCACACCAACCCACTTCCTCAACTCTTCACGTCACATCCCCTCACTTCCCCTCACCTCACACACCTCACCTAAAATCCTCAACTACTCATCTCATCTCACTTCGTCCTAACCATACTCACTTCACGTCACTCCACTCACCTCACCTCACCACAATCCTCACCTCACCTCCTCACATTATCTCCTCACCTCACTTCACATCCGCACATAAACTCAACACACACACTTCACCTAACCCCAATTCCTCAGCTCACCTCACATCCACACCTCCTCCTAGTCTCACTCACTTCACTTCTCTCACCTCACCTCAAACCTCAGCTCACCTCACCTCCTCACCTTCTCACCTTAACTCATGACACCTTACTAATTTCACCTTACTTCCACTCACCTCAAATACTCATCTCACCTCACCTCATCCCCTCCTCATGTCACTTCACCTGACTCACCTCACCTCACCTCATCTGCTCAACTTCACACTTTCCCTCACCTCAACTCACCTCAATTTCGCAACTCAACTCACCTCCACTACTCACATCACCTCACCGCTTCTCAGCTCACTCACTTCACTTCAACACACTCACCTCATCTAACCTCAATCGTTACTTCACCT
The DNA here is from genome assembly GCA_032199065.1 of Smutsia gigantea. Lineage (NCBI taxonomy): Eukaryota > Metazoa > Chordata > Mammalia > Pholidota > Manidae > Smutsia > Smutsia gigantea. Next base: position 97,552 of record JAVSCE010009190.1, read on the forward strand.
CACCTCATCTCCACACCAATCCTCACCTCACCTCCTCACATCATCTCCTCTCCTCACTGCACATCACCCTAGTTCCTCAGCTCACCTCAGTTCCACACATGCTCCTCACGTCACTCATTTCACTTCACGTATCTCACCTCACCTCACCTCACCTCACCTCATCACACCTCAACTCACCTCTCTCATTTCACCTTAACTCCACTCATCTAAATTTCTCACCTCACCTCACCTCCTCCCCTCATGTCACTTCACCTCACTCACCTCATCTCACCTCACCTGCTCACCTCACATCTCGTAAACTGCTCACCCCACTAAACACACCTAACCGCAATTCTCACATCACCTCACCTCCTCACATCACCTCTCACACCACACCTCACCTCACGACAATACCTCAACTCCACAAATCCTCACATGACCTCACCTCCTACTGACCTCACTCCCATCATTTAACTTCACTCACCTCACCACACCTTTCCTCACCTCACCTCCTGACCTCCTCACTTCATCTCACCTCCTCAACTCACCTCACTTCACTCATCTCACCTCACCTCCTCTCCTCCTCACATCACCTCAACTCTCCAGCACACTCAAATCTCACCTCACCTCACCTCACCTCACTCATTTCACCTAACTTAACTCACCTCAATTCCTATCCTCACCAAATCTCCTCACCTCTTCATGTCACTTCACCTCAATCACCTAAACTCACCTCACCTCCTCACCTCCTAAAATCACCTCCTCACCACAACACACCTCCTGACCTTCTCACGTCACATCACTTCATCCTTATCTCACTCACTTCACTTCACCACACTCACCTCAACACACCACAATCCTCACCTCGCCTCACCTCCTCACATCATCACCTCACTTCACCTCACCTCACCTCATTTCATCACCTCACCTCATCTCCATACCTCCTCACGTCACCTCCCCTCACTTCACTTCAACATATCTCCTCACCTCCCCAATTCACCTCACTACCTCCTTACCTCACACACTACACTTCTCCTCACACATCTCACCACAATCATCACATCAGCACACCTCCTCACATCATGTCCTCACCTCACCTCACCTCCTCAGCTCACCTCACCCACTTCTCCCCACTTCACCTCACCCCAATTTCTCAGGTCACTTCACCTCCACAACTCCTCAACTCACTCACTTCACTTCACTTCTCTCACCTCACCTCAAAACAAACCTCACCTAAACTCACCTCCTCTTTCACCACAAATCACTTCACCTCACTCATTTCGTCTTACCCTACTCACCTCAACTACCTCACCTCACTTCCTCCCCTTCTCATGTCACTTCAGCTCACTCACCTCAACACATTTCTAACCTCCCCTCATCTCCTCAAACCGTCTCAAATCTCCTCACCTCACCTCACTCCACTTCTCCTCACCTCACCTCACTCACGTAACCTCTCCTCAACTCACCTCAATTCCTCACCTCCCCTCACCTTACTTCACCTCCTCACCACACCTCACCTTATCATCTCACCACAGCTCACCTCACCTCACCTCACTTCACCTCACCAGAATTCTGCCTCTCCTCACCGTCTCACGTCACATGCACTCCTCACCTCACCTCAAATCACTCACTTCACATCACCTAAATTACTCACCTGGACTAACTTCCTCACATCCTCACGTCACCAGCCCTCACAACACTCACCGTAACTCACATCCCCATCTCACCTCGCCTGAATTCACCTCACTTCAACTCACTTCACATTCTCAATTCCTCACGTCACCTCAGCCCAACCCATGTGACCTCACTCACCTCACCTCACCTCCTCTCTTCCTCATGTCACCTCACTTCATTTTCATTTCCCTCCACTTCAACTGACTCACATCATCAAACCTCAATCATTACCTCACCTCAACTCACCTCATCTCCTCACCCCTCCTACCTCACCTCACCTCACTTCACTCACCTAACCTCTTCTCACTTCACCTGAATTCCTTCTCACCTCCCCTCCACTACTCCTCACATCACCTCACCTCCTCCTCACCTCATTTGACCTCCCCTCAATTCACCACACCTTACCTTCCCCCTCCTCACATCACCTCACTTACTACTTAGCTCACACACTTCACTACAACAAACCTCACCACAATACTCACCTCACCTCACCCCCTCATATTATGTCACCACACCTCAACTCCTCACCTCATCTCACCTCACTCCATGTCTCTTCACTTCACACAAATTGCTCAGCTCACCTAACCTCCACACTCCTGCTCACCTCACTCACTTCATTTCACCTCTCTCACCTCACATCAAACCTCACCTCAACTCACCTCTTCTCACCACAAATCACCTCACCTCACTAATTTCAACTTACCTCCACTCACCTCAATACTTCACCTCATCTCCTCCCATCCTGTCACTTCACCTCACTCACCTCACCTCACCTCACATGCTCCCCTCCAACATCATTTAATCTCCTCCTCATCTCACTCACCTCACTCACTAAACCCTTCTGAACCTCACACAAATTCCTCAACTCACCTCAGTTCCACACCTCCCCCTCCCCACGCACACTTCTCTTTACTCCTTTAACTACACCTCACGACGAACCTCACATCAATTCACCTCTTCTGACCACAAATCACCTCACCTCATTCATTTCACCTGACCTCCAATCACTTCAATACTTCACCTCACCTACTCCCCTACTCATGTCACTTCACTTCACTCACCTCACCTCACCTCAATACTCACCTCACCTCACCTCCCCAAGTCATCTCCTCATCTCACCTCCGCTCCTCACCTCACCTCACACTCAGTAAACACTTCTGAACCTCACACAAATTCCTCAACTCACCTCATTTCCACACCTCCGCCTCCCCTCGCACACTTCACTTCACCCCTCTAACTACACCTCACCATAAACCTAACCTCAATTCACCTCCTCACCTCACTTCAACTTATCATCTTCTCACCACAACTCACCTTACCACACCTCACCTCACCTTACCACAATTCCTCACCTCCTCACGCCAATGCCCCTCCTCACCTCAACTCATATCATTCACTTCACGTCACCTCACCCCATTCCTCACACCAACTCATTTCCTCAAATATTCATGTCACAACCACTCACGTCCCCTCACCTCACACACCTCACCTAATCTCCTCAACCTCTCACCTCACCTCACCTCACCTCAACTCATCACACCTCAACTCAACTCACCTCACTCATTTCACCTTAACTCCACTCACCTAAATATCTCACCTTACCTCACCTCCTCCCCTCCTCATGTCACTTCACCTCACTCACCTCATCTCACCTCATCTGGTCACCTCCTCGCATCTCATAAACTCCTCCTCACCTCACTAAACTCACCTCACTGCACTCCTCACCTCACCTCAACTCATCACATGACCTCACACACCACACCTCATCTCACCTCAATACCTCACCTGCACAAATCCTCACATCACCTCCCCTCCTCCTGACCTCACTCCCTTCACTTAATGTCACTCACATCACTTCACCTTTTCTCACATAACATACTCACCTCCTCACCTCATCTCACCTCCTCAACTCACCTCACTTCACTCATCTCACCTCACTTCCTCTCCTCCTCAAATCACTTCTACTCCTTTCCAGCTCAGTCAAAACTCACGTCACCTCACCGGACCTCACTCGTTCCACCAAACCTTAACTCACGGCAATTCCTCACCTCACCCAATCTCCTCACCTACTCATGTCACTTCACCTCACTCACCTAAGCCCACCTCACCACCTCACCTCCTAAAGTCACCTCCTCACCACACCATAGCTCCTCACGTAACTTCACTTCATCGTTACCTCACTCACTACACTTCACCTCACTCACCTCATCTCACCACAACCCTCACCTCACCACACCTCCTCACATTATCTCCTCACTTCACCTCACTTCACTCACCTGACATCACCTCTCCTAACTTCACCTCACCTTACCTCCTCACCTATCCAAGTCACCTCACTACCTCGTTACCTCACTTACTACATTTCACCTCACTCATCTCAAAAAAACCATCACATCACCACACCTCCTCACATCACCTCACCTCACTCACTTCATGCCTCTTCACCTCACAGAAATTCCTCAGCTCACCAAACCTCCACACTCCTTCTCACCTCACTCACTTCATTTCACTTCTCACCTCACCACAAACCTCAGCTCAACTCACCTCTTCTTCTCACCACAAATCACCTCAGCTCACTCATTTCACCTTACCTACACTCATCTCAGCACTTCACCTCACCTCCTCCCCTCCTCATGTAACTTCACCTCACTCACCTCACGTCACCTCACATGCTCAACTCCCAACATCATTTAATCTCCTCCTCACCTCACTCACCCCACCTCACCTCAATCCTCACCTCACCTCATTTCCTCAAGTCATCTCCTCACCTCACCTCCACTCCTCACCTCACCTCACGCACTAAACCCCCCTTCACATCACACCAATTCCTCAACTCACCTCACTTCCACCCATCCCCTTCCACTCGCACAATTCACTTCACTTCTCTAACTTCTCCTCATCACTGACCTCACCTCAATTCACCTCCTCACCTCACCTCACCCTATTATCTTCTCACCACAACTCACCTTACATCACCTCACCTCAACTTGCCACAATTCCTCACCTTCTCACGTCAATGCCCCTCCTCATCTCAACTCACCTCATTCACCTCATGTCACCTCACCTACTTTCCTCACCCCAACTCACTTCCTCAACACTTCATGTCACATCCCTCACCTCCCCTCACCTCACACATCTCACTTAACCTCCTCAACTCCTCAACTCACCTCAGTTTGTCCTAACCTTACTCACTTCACTTCACACCACTGAGCTCACCTGAACACAATGCTCACCTCACCTCACCTGCTCACATCATCTCCTCACACCACCTCACCTCCGCCCCTCAACTCAACTCACTCACTTCAACTCACCCCAATTCCTCAACTCACCTCACCTCCACACCTCCTCATCTCATTCACTTCACGTCTCTCACCTCACCTCAAACCTCACCTCACCTCACCTCCTCACCTTCTCACCTCAACTCACCTCACCTCTCATTTCACCTTACATCCACTCACCTCAAATATTCACCTCACCTCACCTCATGTGCTCACCTCCTCACTTCCCCTCACCTCCTCAACTCACCTCACCTCCACTACTCACATCATTTCACCGCTTTTCAGTTCACTCACTTCACTTCAACTCACTCACCTCATCTAACCTCAATCGTTACCTCACCTCACCTCATCTCCACAACACTCTTCCCCTCAACTCACCTCTTCACATCATCTCCTTACCTCACCGCACATCCTAACCTCACCTCTCCTCACCCCACATCAACCCAGTTCCTCAGCTCACCTCACTTCCACACGTCCTCTACATGTCACTCATTTCACTTCACTTCTCTCACCTCACCTCACCTCAACTCATCACACCTCAACTCACCTCACGTCACTCATTTCACCTTAACTCCACTCACCTAAATTTTTCACCTCACCTCACCTTCTCCCCTCCTCATGTCATTTCACCTCAGTGACCTCATCTCACCTCATCTGCTCACGTCCTCACATTTCGAAAACTCCTCCTCACCTCACTAAACTCACATCACCGCATTCCTCACCTCACCTCACCTCCTCATATCACCTCACACACCACACCTCATCTCACCTCAGACCTCAATTCCACAGATCCTCACATCACATCAACTCCTCCTGACCTAACTCCCTTCACTTGACTTCTCTCACCTCACCTTAACTTTCCTCATTTCACCTACTCACCTCCTCACCACATCTCACCTCCTCAACACACCTCACTTCACTCATCTCACCTCACCTCTCCTCCTCACATTACCTCAACTCCTTTCCAGCTCACTCAAAACTCACCTCACCTCACCGGACCTCACTCATTTCACGTAACCTTAACTCACCTCAATTCCTCACCTCACCCATTCTCCTCACCTCCTCATGTCACTTCACCTCACTCACTTAAACTCACACCACATGCTCACCTCCTAAAGTCACCTCCTCACCACACCATACCTCCTCACCTCCCCACGTCTCTTCGCTTCGTCCTTATCTCACTTACTTCACTTCACCCCACTCACATCACCTCACCACAATCCTCACATCACCTCACCACCTCACATCATCTCCTCACCTCACCTCACTTCACTCACCTCACGTCACCTCACCTCAACTCAATTCTAAATTCCCTCATCTCCTGAACCCACCTCAACTCTCCTCACCTCACCTTTCCTCACCTCACCTACTCACCTCCTGACCTCATCACACCTCCTCAACTCACCTCACCTCACTCATCTCACCTCACCTCCTCTCCTACTCACATCACCTCAACTAATTTCCAGCTCACTCAAAACTCACCTCACCTCACCTGACCTCACTCATTTCACCTAACCTTTACTCCCCTCAATTCCTCACCTCACCCAATCTCCTCACCTACTCATGTCACTTCACCTCCCTCACCTAAACTCACCTCAAATCACTCACATCACCTCTCTTCACCTCACCCCAATCCTTCACTTCAACTCCTCACCTCACCTCACTTCAATTGGCTTCACGTCACCCTACCACCCCAACAACTGACGTCACCTCAGTGCATCCTTAACTCACTCAATTCACTTCACCTCACTTACGTCACCTCGCAGCCATCCTCACCTTACTTCAACGCCTCATATCATCTCCTCAACTCACCTCACTTCCCCACATCACCTGACCTCACTCAATTCACGTCTCTTCACCTCACCCCAATTTCTCAGATAACCTCACCTCCAGAACTTTTCCTCACCTCACTCCACTTCAATTCTCACCTCACCTCACCGCAAACCTCACCTCAACTCACTCATTTCAACTTACCTCCACTCACCTCAATTACCTCACCTCCCCTCCTCCCCTCCTCATGTAACTTCAGCTCACTCACCTCACCTCAATTCTAACCTCCCCTCATCCCCTCAAACCGCCTCAACTCTCCTCAACTCCCCTCAGTCCACCTTCCCTCACCTCACCTCACCTGCTCACATCTTCGCATCTCATAAACTCCTTCTCACCTCACTAAACTCACCTCACCGAAATCCTCACCTCACCTCAACTCCTCAGCGCACCTCACTTCAATTGACCTCACCTCACCTTACCTCCTCAACTCCTGACATCACCTCAGTTCATCCTTTCATCATTCAAATCACTTCACCTCACTTACCTCATCTCACTGCCATCCTCACCTCACTTCACCTTTTCACATCATCTCCTCACGTAACCTCACTTCCTCACCTTACCTCACCTCACCTCAATTCTAACCTCCCCTTTCCTCAACCCGCCTAAACTCTCTTCACCTCACCTCACTCCACCTCTCCTCACTTCACCTCAATCACGTCACCTCTCCTCAACTCACCTCAATTCCTCCCCTCCCCTCACCTAACCTCACCTCCTCACCACACCTCCCCTTATCATCTCACCATAGCTCATCTCACATCACCTCACTCACTGCACCTCACCTCAATTCCTCCTCTCCTCAACTCCTTACGTCACATGCACTCCTAACCTTACCTCATATCACTCAATTCACCTCACCTAAATACCTCACCTCAACTAACTTCCTCACCTCCTCACATCACCACCCCTCACCACACTCACCTTACCTCACATCCTCAGCTCACCTAGCCTGAATTCACCTCACCTCAACTCCATTCACCTTCTCACTTCCTCACATCACCTCACCCCAACTCATGTCACCTCACTCACCTCATGACACCTCTCCTCTTCACGTCACCTCACTTACTTTTCAGCTGACTCACATCACTTCATCTCACTCACGTCATCGAACCTCAATTCTTACCTCACCTCACCTCATCTCATCTCCTCACCCCTCCTCACCTCACCTCACCTCACTTCACTCACGTAACGTCTTCTCACTTGCCCTCAACTCCTGTTCACCTCACCTCAACAACTTCTCACAGCACCTCACCTCCTCCTCACCTCATTCAATTCAGTTCACAACACTCACCTCACCCTATCACCTCACGTCACCTTACCCACCTAAACTCACCTCCTCAACATGACCTCAACTTATCATCTCACAACTCACCTCACTCACCTCACAACACCTCACATCACCACACTCACTTCATATCAATTACTCAATCACCTCACCTCCTCCCCTCCTCACTTCACCACACCTAACCTCCTCCCGTCCTGTCACCTCACTTCCTCCTTAGCTCACACATATCACTTCTCCAAACATCACCACAATACTCACCTCAACACACCTCCTCAAATTGGGTCACCAAACCTCACTTCCTCACCTCAACTCAACCCACTCACTTCATCTCACCCGAATTCCTCAGCTCACCTCACCTACACACCTTCTCATCTCACTCACTTCACTTCTCTCACCTCACCTCAAACCTCACATCACCACACCTCACTTTCTCACCTCAACTCACCTCACCTCACTCATTTCACCTTACCTCCACTCACCTCAAATACTCAGCACACCTCACCTCCTCACCTCACCTCACCTCACTCACTTCACGCCTCTTCACCTCACACCAATTCCTCATCTCACCTAACCTCCACACTCCTCACCTCACTCAATTCATTTCACTTCTCTCACCTCACCTCAAACCTATCCTAAACTCACCTACTTTTCTCACCACATATCACCCCACCTCACTCATTTCACGTAACCTATACTCACCTCAATACTTCACCTCACCTCCTCCCCTCAAGTCACTTCACCTCACTCACTTCACCTCACCTCACATGCTCAGCTCCTAACATCATTTATTCTCCTCCTCACCTCACTCACCCACCCTCACCTCGATCCTCACCTCACCACACCTCCTAAAGTCATCTCCTCAACTCACCTCCGCTCCTCACCTCATTTCACCTCACTCAATAAACCCCTCTTCACCTCACACCAATTCCTCAACTCACCTCAATTACACACCTCCTCCTCCCCTCACACACTTCACTTCACTTCTCTAACTTCACCTCACCACAAACCTCACATCACTTCACCTCCTCACCTCACCTCAGCCTATCATCTTTTCACCACAACTCACCTTACCTCACCTCACCTCACCTTACAACAATTCCTCACCTCCTCACGGAAATGACCCTCCTCACCTCACCGCATCACATTCCCTCACGTCGCCTCACCTCCATTTGTCACCCCAACTCACATCCTGAACTCTACACGTAACATCACCTAACATCCCCTCACCTCACACACCTCACCTAAACTCCGCAACCCCTCATCTCACCTCACTTCGTCCTAACCTTCCACTTCACTTCACCTCACTCACCTGACCTCACCACAATCCTCACCTCACCTCACTTCCTCACATCATCTCACATCACCTCACCTCCGCACCTCAACTCAACTCACTCACTTCACCTCACCCCAATTCCTCAGCTCACGTCACGTCCAAACCTCCTCCTCATCTCACTTCACTTCTCTCACCTCACCTCAAAATTCACCTCACCTCACATCCTCACATTATCACCTCAACTCACCTCACCTCACTCATTTCACCTTACCTTCACTCACCTCAAATATTCACCTCAACTGACCCCATCCTCTCCTTATGTCACTTCACCCCTCTCACCTCACCTCATCTGCTCACCTCCTCACTTCCCCTCACCTCCTCAACTCACCTCACCTCTCTCACCTCACCTCACCTCCTCTACTCACCTCACCTCACTGCTTTTCAGCTCAATCACTTCACTTCAACTCACTCACCTCATCAAACCTCAATCGTTACCTCACCTCACCTCATCTCCACACAACACCTCACCTCACCTTACCTCCTGACATCATCTCCTCACCACACCACATATCCTCACGTCACCTCTCCTCACCCCACATCTCCCAGTACCTTAGCTCACCTCACTTACACAATCCTCCTCAGGTCACTTACTTCACTTCACTTCTCTCACCTCACTTCACCTCACCTCACTTCATCACACCTCAACTCACCTCACCTCCCTCATTTCACCGTAAATCCACTCACCTAAATTTCCACCACACCTCACCTCCTCCCCTCCTCATGTCACCTCACCTAACTCACCACATCTCACCTCACCTGTTCACCTCCTCGCATCTTGTAAACTCCTCCTCACCACACTAAACTCGCCTCACCACAATCCTCACCTCACCTCACCTCACTTCCTCACATCACCTCACACACCACACCTAATCTCACCTCAATACCTCACCTCCACAAATCCTCAAATCACCTCACCTCCTCCTGACCTCACTCCCTTCACTTAACTTCACTCACCTCACCTCACCATTCCTAACCTCACTTACTCACCTCCTCAAATCCTCACCTCCTCAACTCACCTCACCTCACTCACCTCATCACAATCCTCACCTCCCCTCACCTACTCACATCATCTCCTCACATCAACTCACTACACTCACCTCACGTCCCCTAACCTCACCTCAATTCGTCACTTCACCTCACCTCCATACCTCCTCAGGTCACCTCCCCTCACTTCACCTCACCTTACCTCCACACCTCCCCAAGTCACCTTACTACCTCCTTACCTCACTCACTACACATCACCTCACACATCTCACCAGAATCATCACATCACCACACTTCCTCACATCATCTCCCCACCTCACCTCACCTCCTTATCTCACATTCCCTCACTCCACCTCTCTTCACCTCACCCCAATTCTTCACCTCAACTATTCACCTCACCTCACTTCAATTGACTTCACTTCACTTTACCTCCTCAACACCTGACCTCACCTCAGTTGATCCTTACCTCACTCAAATAACTTCACCTCACTTATCTCACCTCACAGCCTTTCTGACCTCACATCACCTCCTCACATGAACTCCTTACGTCACCTCACTTCCTCACCTCATCTCACCTCACTCAATTCAGGTCTCTTCACTTCACCCCAATTTCTCAGATCCCCTCCCCTCCACAACACCTCCTTAACTCTCTCATTTCACTTCTCTCACCTCACCTCACGACAAACCTCACCACAACTCACCTCCTCTTATCACCACAAATCACTGCACCTCACTCATTTCAACTTACCTCCACTCATCTCAATTAACTCCCCTCCCCTCCTCCCCTCCTCATGTCACTTCAGCTCACTCACCTCACCTCACCTCAATTCTAACCTCACCTCATCTCCTCAACCCTCCTAAACTCTTCTCACCCCACCTCACTCCACCTATCCTCACCTCAATTCAATCACATCACCTCTCCTCAACTCAACTCAATTAATCACCTCCCCTCACCTAACCTCACCCCCTCACCACACCTCACCTAATCATCTCACCACAGCTCACCTCACCTCGCCTCATTCACTTCACCCCAACTCAATTCCTCCTCTCCTCACCTCCTTACATCACATGCAATGCTCACCTCACCTCAAATCACTCACTTCACCTCACCTAAATTCCTCACCTCCTCACGTCATCACCCCTCACCACACTCACTTTACCTCACCTCCTCAATCACCTCGCCTGAATTCACCTCACTTCAACTCATTTCACCTTCTCACTTCCTCACATTAACACACCCCAACTCATGTCACCCCAATCACGTCACCTCACCTCCTCTCTTCCTCATGTCAACTCACTTCCTTTTCACCTCACTCACTTCAATTCAACTCACTCACCCCATCGAACCTCAATCCTTACCTTACTTCACCTTATCTCCTCAACCCTCCTCACCTCACCTCACCTCACTTCACTCACATAACCTCTATTCCCTTCACCTCAATTCCTGCTCACCTCACCTCCACAACTCCTCACATCACCTCACCTCCTCCTCACCTCATTCACTTCAGTTCACAACATTCACCTCACCCTCTCACCTCACATCACCTTACCCACCTAACCTCACCTCCTCAGCTCACCTCAAATTATCATCTCACCACAACTCACCTCAGTCACCTCACAACACCTCCCATCACCACACACACCTCATCTCAATTCCTCAGTCACCTCACCTCCTCCCCTCCTCACCTCACCACCCCTCACTTCACCACACCTTACCTCCTCCACTACTCATGTCACCTCACTTCCTCCTTAGGTCACACACTTCTCTTCACCAAATCTCACAATACTCACAACACCTTACCACCTCACCTCACCTCACCTCCTCAACTCACCTCACCTCTCCAACCACACCTCACCTCCTCTAGTCACCCCACATCACCACTTTTCAGCTCACTCACTTCACTTCAACTCACTCACCTCATCTAACCCCAATCGTTACCTCATCACCTCATGTCCACACCACTCCTCACCTCACCTTACCTCCTCACAACATCTCGTCATCTCACCGCACATCCTCACCTCACCTCTCCTCAGCCCACATCTCCCCAGGTCCTCAGGTCACCTCACTTCCACAACTCCTCCTCACGTCACTCATTTCACTTCACTTGTCACCTCACTTCACCTCACCTCACCACATCACACCTCAACTCACCTCACCTCACTCCTTTCACCTTGACTCCACTCACCTAAATTTCTCACCTCACCTCCCCTCCTCCACTCCTCATGTCACTTCACCTCACTCACCTTATCTCACCTCACCTGCTCACCTCCTCACATCTCCTAAACTACTCCTCACCTCACTAAACTTGCCTCACTGCATTCCTCACCACATGTCCACTCCTCACATCACCTCACACACCTCACCTCATCTCACCTCAATACCTTACCTCCACAAATCCTCACATCACCTCACTTTCTCCTGACCTCACTCCTTTCAATTAACTTCACTCACCTCACCTCACCTTTCCTAACCTCACCTACACACCTCCTTACCTCATCTCACCTCCTCAACTCACCTCACCTCACTCATCTCACCTCACATCCTCTCCTCCTCACATCACCTCAACTCCTTTCCAGCTCAATCAAATCTCACCTCACCTCACCTCACCACACCTCACCTCACTCATTTCACCTAACCTTAACCCACCTCAATTCCTCACCTCAACCAATCTCCTCACCTCCTCATGTCATTTCACCTCACTCACCTAAACTCACCTCACCTCACCACCTAAAGGCACCTCCTCAACACACCGTATCTCCTCACCTCCTCACGTCACTTTGCGTCATCCTTATCTCATTCACTTCACTTCACCTCACCCACCTCACCTCACCACAATCCTCACATCACCTCACTTCCTCACATCATCTCCTCACCTCACATCACATCACTCACCTCACGTTACCTCACCTCACCTCAATACGTTACCTCACCTCACCTCCACACCTCCTCACTTAACCTCCACTCACTTCACACCACCTTACCTCCTCACCTCCCCGTCACCTCACTACCTCGTTATCTCACTCACTATACTTCACCTCACACATCTCACCACAATCACCACATCACCACCCCTCCTCACATAATCTCCTCACCTCACCTCACCTCCTCACCTCACTTCACCTCACTCACTTCACCTCTCTTCATTTCAAACCAATTCTACACCTCAAATCGTCACCTGCCCTCACCTAACCTCACCTCCTCACCACACCTCACCTAATCATCTCACCACAGCTCACCCCACGTCACCTCACACACTTCACCTCACCTCAATTCCTCCTCTCCTCACCTCCTCACCTCACCTTCGCAACTCAACTCAACTCACTCACTTCACCTCACCCCAATTCCTCTGCTCACCTCACCTCCACACTTCCTCCTCATCCCACTCACTTCACTTCTCTCACCTCACCTCAAACCTCACCTCAACTCACCTCCTCACCTTCTCACCTCAACTCACCTCCCTCACTCATTTCACCTTACGTCCACTCACCTCAAATTCTCACCTCACCTCACCTCATCCCCTCCTCATGTCACTTCACATCACTAACCTCAACTCACCTCATCTGCTCACCTCCTCACTTCCTCTCACCTCCTCACTTCCTCTCACCTCCTCAACTCACCTCACCTCACCTCCCCTACTCACATCACCTCACCGCTTTTCAGATCACTCCTCTTCAACTCACTCACCTCATCTAACCTCAAACTTTCTTCACCACACCTCATCTCCACACCACTCCTCATCTCACCTCCTCACATCATCTCGTCACCTCAACGCACATCCTCACCTCACCTCTCCTCATCCCACATCACCCCAGTTCCTCACTTCACCTTACTTCCACACCTCCTAATCACGTCACTCATTTCACTTCACTTCTCTCACCTCACTTCACCTCACCTCACTCACTTCACCTCCCTTCACCTCACCTCAATTCTGCACCTCAACTCCTCACCTGCCCTCACCTAACCTCACCTCTTCACCGCACCCCACCTTATCATACCACAACGGCTCACCTCACCTCACCTCACTCACTTCACCTCACTTTAATTCCTCCTCTCCTCACCTCCTCACGTAACAGGCACTCCTCACCTTACCTCAAATGACTCACTTCACATCACCTAAATTTTTCACCTCAAATCACTTCCTCATCTCCTCACGTCACCACCCCTCACCACACTTTTTAAACTCACCTTCTCAGCTCACGTCGCCTGATTTCACCTCACTTAAACTCACTTCACCTTCTCACTTCCTCACGTCACCTCACCCCAACTCGTGTCACCTCACTCACCTCACCTCACCTCTCCTCCTCACGTCAAATCACTTCCTTTTCAGCTCACTCATTCACTTCAACTCACTCACCTCATTGAACCTCATTCCTTACCTCACCTCACCTCACCTCATCACCTCACCCCTCCCCACCTCACCTCACTTCACTCACCTAACCTCTTCTCACTTCACCTCAATTTCTGATCTCCTCACCTCCACAACTCCTCACATCACGTCACATACTTCTCACCTCATTCAATTCAGTTTACAAATCTCACCTCACCCTCACACCTCACGTCACCTTACCCACCTAACCTCACTTTGTCACCTCACCTCAACTTATCATCTCACCCAAACTCACCTCACTCACCTCACATCACCACACTCACCTCACGTCACCTCAACTCAATTCCTCAAGTCACCTCAACTCCTCCACTCCTCACTTCACCTCCCCTCAATTCACCACACCTACCTCCTCCCCTTCTCATGTCACCTCAATTCCTCCTTAGCTCAGACACTTCACTTCACCATACCTCCCCACAATACTCACCTCACCTCACCTCCTCATATGTCACCACGCCTCACCTCCTCACCTCACCTCACCTTACTCACTTCATGTCTCTTCACCTCACACAAATTCCTCATCTTAACTAACCTTCACACTCCTCCTCACCTCACTCATTTCATTTCACTTCTCTCACCTCACCTCAACTCACCTCCTCTTCTCACCACACATCACCTCATCTCACTGATTTCACCTGACCTCCACTCACCTCAATACTTCCCCTCACCTCCTCCCCTCCTCATGTCACTTCACCTCACTCATCTCACCTTATCTCAATCCTCAACTCACCTCACTTCCTCAAGTCATCTCCTCACCTCACTTCCGCTCCTCAACTCACCACACCTCACTCACTAACCCTTCTTCACCTCACACCAATTCCTCAACTCACCTCACTTCCACAACTCACCTCCCCTCGCACAGTTCACTTCAGTTCTCTAACTTCACCTAACCACAACCTCACCTCGATTCACCTCCTCACCTCACATCACCTTATCATCTTCTCACCACAACTCACCTTACCTCACCTCACCTCACCTTACCACAATTCCTCAACTCCTCACGTCAATGTCCCTCCTCACCTCAACTCACCTCATCCACCTCACCTCACCTCACCTCCTTTCCTCACCCCAACTCATTTCCTCAGCACTTCACATCACATCTCATATCCTCCCCTCACCTCACACAACCCACCTAACCCCTCAACTTCTCCTCCAGCTCAATTCGTCCTAAACTTCCTCACTTCACTTCACCACACTCAACTCACCTCACCACCATCCTCACCTCACCTAACCTCCTCACATCATCTCCTCACCTCACCTCAGCTCCGCACCTCCACTCAACTCACTCATTTCACCTCACCCCATTTCCTCACCTCACCTCACCTCCACAACTCCTCCTCATCTCACTCACTTCACTTCTCTCATCTCACCTCAAACTTCACCTCAGCTCACCTCCTCACCTTCTCACCTCAACTCACCTCACGTCACTCATTTCACCTTACCTCCACTCACCCCAAATACTCACCTAAACTCATCTCATCCCCTCCTCATGTTACTTCACCTCACTCACATCAACTCACCTCATATGCTCAACTCACTTCCCCTCAACTCCTCAACTCACCTCTCATCTCTAACCTCACTTCACCTCCTCTACTCACATCACCTCACAGCTATTCAGCTCACTCACTGCACTTCAACTCACTCACCTCATCTAACCTCAATCGTTACCTCACCTCACCTTATCTCCACAAATCTCCTCACCTCACCTGACCTCCTCACATTATCTCACCACCTCGCTGCACAACCTCACCTCACCTCTCCTCATCCCACATCACCCCAATTCCTCAGCTCACCTCACTTCCGCACCTCCTCCTCACGTCACTCATTTCACTTCACTTGTCTCACCTCACTTCATGTCACCTCAACTCACCTCACCTCACTCATTTCACCTTAACTCCACTCAACTAATTTTCTCACCTCACCTCACCTCCTCCCCTCCTCATGTCACTTCAACTCACTCACCTCATCTCACATCACCTACTCACCTCCTCACAGCTCGTAAACTCCTCCTCACCTCACTAAACTCACCTCACCGCAATCCTCAACTCACCTCAACTCCTCATCGCACCTCACTTCAATTGACCTCACCTCACCTTACCCTCTCAACTCCTGACGTCACCTCAGTTCATCCTTTCCTCATTCAAATCACTTCACATCACTTACCTCACTTCAAAGCCATTCTCACCTCACTTCACCACCTCACATCATCTCCTCACGTCACCTCACTTCCTCACCTCACCTCACCTCACTCAATTCACGTCTTTTCACCTCACCCCAATTTCTCAGATCACCTCCCCTCCGCAATTCCTCCTGAACTCTCTCACTTCACTTCACTTCTCTCACCTCACCTCACCACAAACCTCACCTCAACCCACCTCCACTTCTCACCACAAATCTCCTCAGCTCACTCATTTCAACTTACCTCCACTCACCTCAATTACCTCACCTCACCTCCTCCCCTCCTCATGTCACTTCAGCTCACTCACCCCACCTCACCTCAATTCTAAACTCCCCTCATCTCCTCAACCCGCCTAAACTCTCCTCACCTCACCTCACTCCAACTCTCCTCACCTCACCTCACTCACGTCACCTCTCCTCAACTCACCTCAATTCCTCAGCTCCCCTCACCTATCCTCACCTCCTCAGCACACCAAACCTTATCATCTCACCACAGCCCACTTCCCCTCACCTCACTCACTTCACCTCACCTCAATTCCTCCTCTCCTGAACTCATCACCTCACATGTACTCCTCACCTCACCTCCAATCACTCAGTTCACCTCACTTAAATTCCTCACCTCACCTCACTTCCTCACCTCCTCACGTCACCATCCCTCACCGCACTCACCTTAACTCACATCCTCAGCTCACCACGCCTGAATTCACTTACCTCAACTCACTTCACCTTCTCAATTCCTCACATCACCTCACCCCAACTCATGTCACATCACTCACTTCACCTCACCTCCTCTCCTACTCACGTCACCTCACTTATTTTTCAGCTCACTCACTTAATTTCAAGTCATGCCCCTCATCGAAACTCAATCCTTACCTCACCTCACCTCATCTCCTGACCCCTCCTCACCTCACCTCACCTCACTTCACTCACCCAACCTCTTCTCACTTCAACTCAATTCCTGCTCACCTCACCTCACAACTCCACACATCACCTCACCTCCTCACTTCATTCACTTCACAACACTGATCTCACCCTCTCACCTCACGTCACTTACACACCTAACCACACCTCCTCACTTCACCTCAACTTATCATCTCACTCAACACAACTCACCTCACTCACCTCACATCACCTCAAATGACCACACTCACCTCAACTCAATTCCTCAAGTCACCTCATATCCTCTCCTCCTCACTTCACCTCACCTTACTTCACCACACCTTACCTCCTCCTCTCCTCATGTCACCTCACTTCCTTCTTAGCTCACACTCTTCTCTTCACCTAATCTCACAATACTCACCACACCTCCCCTTCTCACTACAATGTCCCTTGTCACCTCAACTCATCTCATTCACCTCTCGTCACCTCACCCCATTCCTCACCCCAACTCACTTCCTCAACTCTTCACGTCACATCCCCTCACCTCCCCTCACCTCACACACCTCACCTAACCTCCTCAACTCTTCATCTCACCTCACTTCGCCCTCACCTTACTCCACTTCACCTCACTCCACTCACCTCACCACAATCCTCATCTCACCTAACCACCTCACATCATGTCCTCACCTCACCTCAACTCCTCACTTCAACTCAACTCACTTCACCTCACCCCAATTAATCATCTCACCTCACCTCCACACCTCCTCCTCATCTCACTTCACTTCTCTCACCTCACCTCAAACCTCACCTCATCTCACCTCCTCACCTCAACTCACCTCACCTCACTCATTTCCCTTACCTACACTCAACTCAAATACTCACCTCACCTCACCTCATCCCCTCCTCATGTCACTTTACCTCACACACCTCACCTCACTTCATCTCCTGACCTCCTCACTTCCCCTCACCTCCATAACTCACCTCACCTCTCTCAACTCACCTCACCTCCTCTACTCACAACTTCTCACCGCTTTCCAGCTCACTCACTTCACTTCCACTCACACACCTCATCTAACTTCAAATGTTACCTAACCTCACCTCATCTGCACACCACTCCTCACCTCACCTCACCTCAATTCATCCCCTCCTAACCTTACGTCAACCCTCCTACTCACATCACCTCACCTCACTAACATCAGCTCACCTCACCTCACCTCAAATCCTAACCTAACCTCACCTCCTCACCTCCTCACGTCACCTCCCCACCCCTCAACTCACCTTACTTCCTCACCTCCTCACGGCACCACACTTCCTCGTTATCTCACTAAATATACTTCACTTCACTCATCTCATGTCACCACAATACTCATGTCACCTCCCCTCCTCACATCATCTCACCTCACCTCCCCAAATCACATCACCTCACTCACTTCACCTATCCTCACCTTACCACAATTCCTCACCTCACCTCACCTCCACATCTCCTCACATCACCCCACCACCTCCACACCTCACTCACTTCACTTCACTCATATCACCTAGTCACCTCACGTCACCTTACCCACCTAACCTCAACTCTTCACTTCACCTCAACTTTTCATCTCACCACATCTCAGCTCACCTCACCTCACCTCAGTTCCTCACCTCCTCTCCTCATGTCAACTCCCCTCCTCACAGCAACCCACCTCACATCACTCACATCACATCCTCTCACCTCCCCTCACTTCACTCAACTCACCTTAGCTCCTCACCACCTCACTTCCTCGTTACCTCACTCATTTCACTTCACCTCACTCACCTCACGACACCACAATACTAACCTCACCTCACCTCCTCACATCATCTCATCTCACCTCACCTCACTCACTTCACCTCTTTTCAACTCAACCCAATTCCTCAGCTCACATCAGCTCCACACACCCTCCTCACATCATACACTTCACTTCACTTCTCTCACCTCTCCTCACATCCAACCTCACCTAAACTCACTTCATCATCTTCTCAACTCACCTCACCTCACTCATTTCACCTTATCGCCACTCACCTCAATTCCTCACCTCACCTCACCCCCTCCCCTTCTAACGTCACTTCACCTCACTTACCTTACCTCACCTCACCTCCTCACATCCTCACGTCACATCAGCTCACCTTCCCTCATTTCACTCACCTCACTTTACCTAATCAACTCTGAACGTCACCTCACTTCGTCCTTTCCTCACCCACTTATTTCACCTCACCTCACCTCACCACAATCCTCACCTCACCTCACCTCCTCACATCATCTCCTCACCTCACCTCACTCCTCACCTCACCTCAGCACAATTCACCTCACCTAAACTCACCTCACGTACTCACCTCCTCACATCACCTCACCACAACTCACCTCATCTCCCTCACCTCACCTGCTCTCCTCCTCACATCACCTCAAATCCTTTTCAGTTCACTGACTTCGTTTCAAATCAATCACCTCATTCAACCTCAATCCTAACCTCATCTCACCTTACTTCATCTCCTCACCACTCTGCACCTCACGTCACTTCACCTCACTCACATAACCTCTTCTCACCTCAACTCAGTTACTCTTCACCTCACATGTACAACTCCTAATGTCACCTCACCTCCTCACCTCATTCACTTCACTTCACTCACTCACCTCACCTCCTCACCTCACGTCACCTTACCCACCTAAACTCACAACCTAACCTCACCTCACCTTATCATCTCACAACACACCTCACCTCACCTCATCTCAGTTCCACACCACTTCACCTCCTAACATCACATACCCTCCTCACTTCACCTCACATCACTCAACTTACCTCAACTCAATTCCTCAACTCAACTCACCTCCTCACCTCCTCACGTCAGCTCCCCTCAACTCCGCTCATCTCACTCATCTCATCTTACTGCTTGAAGTGTTCATGTAACCTCACTTCTTCCTGACCTTACTCACTTCAACTCAACTCACTCAACTCACCTCACCTCAAACCTCACCTCACCTCACCTCAAACCTTACCTCACCTCACCTGACTTCATCTTCCCGCGTCAACTTACCTCACCTCACTCATTTCACCTTACCTTCACTCACCTAAATATCTCACCTCTTGGGGAGATGGCGGTGTGGGCAGGGCGGCAGAAATCTCCTCCGAAAACCATACAAATTTATGAAAACACAGCAAATACAACTATTCCTAAAAGAGAAACAGGAGCACACAGGAAAGTGCACAGCGTGCAGCCACAACTGGGAGGACTCAGGTCCCCGTGAAGCGGGTAAGAAACAGAACCGCGACCCAGCAGCAAACGAACACTCACCCGGACAAGCGCGCCGGCGGGAGGAGAGGAGTCGTAGCCGGGAGGGAGTGGAAGAGTAGGTTCGCAAAATAACCATTTCTGGTGGTCTGCGCCAGAGCACCGGGAGTGCTGAAACACATCGCACCATGCATCAGATTTTGGAGAGGCAGAAGGTGCAGGTTTTGAGCCAGGAAGGTGCCAGGACCGTGCAGACAGTGTCCAGTGACAAGAGAAAAGGGCGAGCCATTTGTAGCGGTCTCGGAGAGGCAGTTGGCCCAGCGAGGGAACACCAGCGCCCCGGCGGGCTGAGCCCTGCAGGCTGAAAATAATGGGGAACTTCGGTCCCCTTTGCTACTGACAAAAGGAAGGGAGCAACCACGCTGGAACTTTATACAGAAAACAGTAGCGTCCCATTCATTCCTACATATATAAAAGGCGCGGCTGCATCTGCGAATTAGAGGAGCAACAGCGACATCTACAGCACGCGCAGAGAATCCATTCCAGAGCCTAGCTGACATAAGTGGCACCTGCCAGCGACCACTCCTTCCAGGATGAGAAGACAAAAGAAATTGACACAGACAAAGCTCCCCAAGATTCAGAGCCCCTCTGAGAAGGAATCTGAAGAGATGGAAATGCAGCATCTTCCTGAAAAAGAATTCAGAATAAAAGTCATAACCATGCTGATGGATCTACAGAGAAATATGCAATAGGTAAGGGAGGAAGGGAGGGAAGTCAGGAAAGATAATGCAGAAATGAGACAAGCCATTGACGGGCTCAGCAGCAGACAGGAGGAGATGTAAGACACTGTTAATGCAATAGAAATCAGAGAACAGGAACACAGAGCAGCTGAGGCAGAGAGAGATAAAAGGATCTCTAGGAATGAAAGAATATTAAGAGAAATGTTTGACCAATTCAAAAGGAACAATATTCGCATTATAGGAGTACCAGAGGAAGAAGAGAGAGAAAAAGGGATAGAAAGTGTCTTTGAAGAAATAATTGCTGAAAGCTTCCCCATGCTGGGGAAGGAAGTAGTCTCGCAGTCCATGGAAGCCCACAGATGTCCTCAAACAAGGGACCCAGAAAGACAACACCAAGACACATAATAATTAAAATGGCAAAGATCAAAGATAAGGACAGAGTATTAAAGGCAGCTAGAGAAAAAGAAAAGATCACCTTCAAAGGAAAACCCATCACACTAACATCAGACTTCTCAACAGAAACCTTACAGGCAAGAATAGAAAGGCATGATATATTTAACGCAATGAAAAAGAAGGGCCTTGAAACAGAAGTATTGTATCCAGCACAATTATCATTTAAATATGAGGCGGGATTGAGCAATTTTCAGACAAGCAAAAGCTGAGAGAATTTGCCTTCCATAAACCACCTCTACAAGATACCTTAAAGGAACTGCTCTAGAGGGGAGCACTCCCAAGGCTAAAAAGCTGTCACCAGAGAAAATAAAATCATAGCAATGAAAGCAGACCATCGAAAACTAACTAAAGGGAAAGAATAAAACACCTAGTATATAAAGAATGGAGGAGGAAGAATAAGAAGGGAGAGAAATAAAGAAACATCAGACTGTGTTTACAATAACTTAACAAGAAAGGTAAGTTAGATTGTTATATAGTAAAGAAGCAACCCTTTAACCTTCGGTAACCACGAATCTAAAGCCAGCAATGGCAATAAGTACATATCTTTCAATAATCACCTAAACGTAAATGGACTGAATGCACCAATCAAAAGACACAGAGTAACAGAATGGATAAAAAAGCAAGACCCATCTATATGCTGCCTACAAGAAACTCACCTCAAACGCAAAGATATCCCCAGATTAAAAGTGAAGGGGATGGAAAAAGATATTTCATGCAAATAACAAAGAGAAAAAAGCAGGTTTTGCAGTACTTGTATCAGACAAAAGAGACCTCAAAATGAAGAAAGTAGCAAGAGATAAAGGACATTACATAACGATAAACGGGTCAATCCAACAAGAAGATATAACCATTTTAAATATATACACCCCCAACACAGGGGCGCCGGCATTTGTGAAACAAATACTAACAGAATTAAAGGAGGAAATAGACAGCAATGCATTCATCTTAGGTGACTTCAACACACCACTCACCCCAAGGGACAGATCAACAAGACAGAAAATAAGTAAAGACACAGAGGCACTGAAAAACACACTAGAACAGATGGACCTGGCAGACATCTACAGAACTCTACACCCAAAAGCAACGGGATACACATTATTCTCCAGTGCACATGGAACATTTTCCAGAATAGACCACATACTAGGCCACAAAAAGAACCTCAGTAAAATCGAAAATATTGAAATTATACCAACCAACTTCTCCGATCATAAAGGTATTAAACTAGAATTAAACTTTAGAAAGAAAACCAAAGGGCTCACAAATACATGGAGACTTAACAACATTCTCCTAATTAATCAATGGGTTAATGACCAAATCAAAACAGAAATGAAAGAGTATATGGAGACTAATGACAACAACACACAAAGGGACAGCTTCTGTGGGACGCAGCAAAGGCAGTTTTAAGAAGAAAGTATATTGCAATCCAGGCCTAATTAAAGAAAGAAAAACATTCCCAAATGAATAGTCTAAAGACACAATAACTGAAATTGGAAAAAGAACAATAAATGAGACCCAAAGTCACCAGGAGGGACATAATAAAGAGCAGAGAAGAAATAAACAAAATTGAGAAGAACAAAACAATAGAAAAAATCAATGAAACCAAGAGCTGGTCCTTGAAAAAATAAACAAAATAAACCCCTAGCCAGACTCATTAAGAGAAAAAGAGAGTCTACACACAAAAACAGAATCAGAAATGAGAAAGGTAAAATCACTACGGATAATACAGAAATGCAAAGAATTATAAGAGAATATGATGAGAAACTATATGCTAACAAGCTGGAAAACCTAGAGAAAAAGGACAACTTCTTAGAAAAATACAACCTTCCAAGAGTGACCAAATAAGAAACAGAAAAACTAAACAGACCAATCACCAGCAACGAAATAGAAGCGGTAATCAAAAAACTACCCAAGAACAAAACCACCGAACCAAATGGATTCACCTCTGAGTTCTACCAGAAATATAGAGAAGAAATAACACCGATTCTCCCTAACGTTTTCCACAGAATTGAAGAGGAGGGAATACTTCCAAACTCATTCTATGAAGCCAGCATCACTCTAATACCAAAACTACGCAAAGACCTCACCAAAAAAGAAAACTATAGAAAAATATCCCTGATGAACGTGGATGCAAAAATACTGAACAAAATATTAGCAAACCGAATTCAAAAATACATCAAGAGGATCATACACCGTGATCAAGTGGGATTCATTCCAGGGATGCAAGGATGGTACAACATTCGAAAATCCATCATCATCCACCACATCAATAAAAAGAACAAAAGCCACATGATCATCTCCATAGATGCTGAAAAAGCATTTGACAAAATTCAGCATCCATTCATGATTAAAACTCTCAAGAAAATGGGTACAGAGGGCAAGTACCTCAACATCATAAAGGCCATATATGACAAACCCACAGCTAACATCATACTTAATGGCAAGAATCTGAAAGCTTTTCATCTAAGATCAGGAACAAGACAGGGATGCCCACTCTCTCCACTGTTATTCAACAAAATACTGGAGGTCCTAGCCACGGCAATCAGACAAAACAAAGACATACAAGGCATCCAAATTTTTAAAGAAGAAGTCAAATTCTAACTATTTGCAAATGACATGATATTGTACATTAAAAACAATAAAGACTCCACTCCAAAACTACTAGAACTAATATCTGCATTCAGCAAAGTTGCAGGATTCAAAATTAACACACAGAAATCTGTTGCTTTCCTATAAACTAATGATAAACTAACAGAAAGAGAAATCAGAAAAACAATTCCATTCACAATTGCATCGAAAAGAATAAAATATCTAGGAATAAACTTAACAAAGGAAGAGAAAGACCTGTACCCTGAAAACTACACGACATTCCTAAGAGAAATTAAAGAGTACACTAACAAATGGAAACGCATCCCATGCTCTTGGCTAGGAAGAATAAATATAGTCAAAATGGCTATACAACCCAAAGCAATCTACAGATTTAAAGCAATCCCTATCGAACTACCAACAGCTTTCTTCAAAGAACTCGAACAAATAATTCTTCAATTCATATGGCACCACAAAAGACCCCGAATAGCCAAAGCAATCCTTAGAAGGAGGAATAAAACAGGGGGAATTATGCTCCCTTACTTCAAGCTCTACTACAAAGGCACAGTAATCAATTCAATTTGGTATTGGCACAAAAACAGACCCACAGATCTGTGGAATAGTATAGAAAATCCAAACATCAACCCAAACACATACAGTCAATTAATATTTGTTAAGGGAGCCTTGGATATACATCAGCAGCTGGTGTTTGAAAAACTGGACAGCTACATGTAAGAGAATGATATTGGACTACTGTATAGCCACATACACAAAGGTAAACTCAAGGTGGATCAAAGACCTTAATGTAAGTCATGAAACTATAATACTGTTAAAAAAAATATAGGGAAAAATGTCTTGGACATAAACATGAGCGACTTCTTCATGAACATATCTACCCGAGCAAGGGAAACAAAAGCAAAAATGAACAAGTGGGTCTATATGAAGCTGAAAAGCTTCTCTACAGCAAAGAACACCATCAGTAGAACAAAAAGACTTCCTACAGTATGGGAGAATATATTCATAAATGACGTATCCGATAAGGGGTTTACATCCAAAATATATACAGAAATCCCGCACCTCAACAAACAAAAAGCAAATAATCCATTTAAGAAATGGGCAGAGGACATGAATAGACACTTCTCCAGAGAGGAATTTCGGATGGCCAACAGGCACATGAAAAGATGCTCCACAACACTAATCATCAGAGAAATAAATGCAGATTGAAACCACAATGAGATATCACCTCACACCAGTGAGGATGGCCAACATCCAAAACACAAACAACAACAAATGGCGAGGATGTGGAGAAAAGGGAACCCTCCTACACTGCTGGTGGGACTGCAAATTAGTTCAACCATTGTGGAAAGCAGTATGGAGGTTCATCAAAAATCTCAAAGTGGAAATACCATTTGACCCAGGAATTCCACTCCTAGGAATTTACCCTAAGAATGCAGCAACCCAGTTTGAAAAAGACAGTTGCACCCCTATGTTTATCGCAGCACTATTTACAATAGCCAAGAAATGGAAGCAGCCTAAGTGTCCATCAGTAGATGAATGGATGAAGAAGATGTGGTACATATACACAATGGAATATTATTCAGCCATAAGAAGAAAACAAATCCTACTATTTGCAACAACATGGTTGGAGATAGAGGGTATTATGCTCAGTGAAATAAGTCAAGCTGAAAAAGACAAATATTATATGATTTCACTCATATGTGGAGTTTATGAACTAAGGAAAAAAAACTGAATGAACAAAACAGCAGGAGACTCACAGAACCCGAGAACGGACAAATAGTTACCAAAGGGAAAGGGACCTGGGGTGGATGGGTGGGAAGGAGGGGTAAAGGGGAAGAAGGGTCATTACGATTAGCAGATGTAATTTTCGGGGGGCACGGGGAGGGCTGTAAAACCCAGAGAGGACAAGTAATGACTCTATGGCATCTCACTAAGCTGATGGACAGTGACTGCAATGGGGTTGGGGGGAACCTGATGAATGGGGTAGTGAAATCACAATAATATTACTCATTTAATTGTAGATTAATGACATCAAAATAAACTAAAAAAAAGAAAAAAAGGTTATGTTTGCTTCATAAAATAAGTTGGTGACTGAAAAAATAAATAGCTCTCCTCTCCTCACCTCCTCCCCTCCTCGTGCCACTTCACCTCACTCAACTCACCTCACTTCACCTGCTCACCTTCTCGCATCTCTTAAACTCCTCCTCGCCTCACTCACATCAACTCCCCTCAATCCTCACCTCACGAATCCTCCTCACATCAGCTCACACACCACACCTCATCTCAAATACATACCTCACGTCCATACCTTCCTTACGTCACCTCACCTCCTCCTGACCTCACAGCGTTCCCTTCACTTCACCCACCTCACCTCACCTCTCCTCACCTCCACTCACCCCCTCACATCATCTCACCTCACCTGACCTCCTCACCTCAACTCACACCAATTCACATCATGTCACCTACTCACCTCCTCACCTCACCTCATCTCCTCAACCCTCCTCACCTCAACTTACCTCACCTCACTCTCTTCCTGTCTTTTCATTTCACGTCAATTCCCCAACTCTCCTCACTTCCACAACTCCTCACATCACCTCACTTCCTCCTCACCTCCCCCACTGCACTTCACTCACCTTACCTCCTCACCTCACTTCACCTTACCCACCTAACCTCACCTCCTCACTTCACCAACCTTATCATCTTCTTACCACAATTCACCTCTCCTCAGCGCACTTCACCCCAATTCCTCAACTACTCAACTCCTCACGTAAACTCCCTTCACCTCCCGTCACCTCACTCACCTCACCTTAAGTCCTCACCTCCTCACGTCACCTCACTTCGACCTTACATCATTCACTTCACTTCACCTCACTCAGCTCACCTCACCACAATCCTCACCTCATCTCATCCCCTCACATCATCTCCTCACCTCACCTCCCCTCCTCACCTCACCTCTCACCAATACACCTCAACTATACCCCACTCACTTCACTTCACTCACCCCACCTCACCTCAAACCTCACCTCACCTCACTCATTTCACCTTACCTCAACTCTCCCCAATTCCTCACCTCACCTCACCTCTTCACCTTCTCATGTCCCTTCACCTGACTCAAATCACCCCCTCTCACTTCCTCACCTCAAGTCACCTCCCCTCACCTCAGCATACCTCTTCAACTCCTCACGTCACCACACTTCGACCTTACATCATTCACTTCACTTTGCCTCACTGACCTCACTTCACCACAATCCTCACCTCACCTCACCTCCTCACATTACCTCCTCACCTCAATTAACCTCACCTCACATTACGTCACCAACTCATCTCCTCAGGTCAACTAACCTCCTCAGCTCACCTCACCTCACTCACTCACCTCCCCTCACCTCTTCTCCTCACGTCACCTCACAACTTCACCTCACTGCACTTCAACTCACTCACATCATCTCACCTCAATCCTAACCTAACCACACCCCCTCACCTCTCCTCGTCACCACTCCTCACCTCACCTCACCTCACTCACTTCACCTCTCCTCACCTCACCTCAATTCCTCAACTCACCTCACCTCAACAACTCCACACGTCATCTCACCTTCTCCTCAACTCACTCACTTCACTTCACTCACCTTATCTCAACTCACATCACCTTACCACCTAACCTCACCTCATCAGGTCACCTCACCTTATCATCTTCTTACCTCGCCTAACCTCACTCACCTCACGGCACCACATTTCCTCACCTCAACTCAATTCCTCACCTCCTCATGTCACCTCCCCTCACCTCATATTAACTCCTCACCTCTTCATGGTACATCACTTTGTCCTTACCTCACTCAATTCATTCCACCTCACTCACCTCACCACACCACAATCCTCACCTCACCTAAACTCACCTCCTCATTTCACCTCACGCCAATTCAACTCACCTCACCTCACCACACCTACTCACCTCAACATGTCACCTCACCTCAACTCACCTCACCTCACTCAACTCTGCTCACCTCTCCCCCTCATGTCACCTCACCTCCTTTTCAGCTCACTCCTCTACATGTCACTCACCTCATCTGACCTCAATTCTCAACACACGTCACCCCCTCATATCATCTCCTCACCTCAAATCACCTCGTCACCTCACCTCACTCACTTCACCTCAACCTAATTCCTCAACTCATGTCACCTCCACACCTCCTCCTCACCTCACTCACTTCACTTCACTTCTCTCACCTCACCTCACCTCCAACCTCACATCAGATCACCTCTTCATCTTCTCACCTCAACTCACCTCACCTCACTGATTTCACCTGACCTCCACTCACCTCAATCAGTAACCTCACCTCACCTCCTCTGCTACACATGTCACTTAACCTCAATCCCCTCACCACACCCCACCTGCCCACCTCACGTCATGTAAACTCCTCCTCACCTCACTCATCTCATCTAACCTTAATGCTCTCGTCACTTCACCTCATTCATCACACCACATCTCACCTCAATATCTCACCTCCACACCTCCACACCTGACCTCAACTCCTCCAGACCTCACTCACTTCACTTCACTCACCTCACCTCACCACATTCCTCACCTCACCTCACCTCCTCATAACATCTCACCTCACCTCACCTCTTCACCTCAACTCACACCAATACACCCCACCTCTCCTCACCCACTGAACTCCTCACATCAACTCACCTCCTCAACTCACCTCACCTCACTCACCTCACCTCTCCTATCAAATCACCTCCTTTTCAGCTTACTCCATTCAAATCACTAACCTTATCTAACTTCAATACTAACCTCATCTCACCTCACCTCATCTTCTCACACCTCCTCACCTGACCTCTCTTCACCTCTCCTCACCTCACCTCAATTCCTCACCTCACCTCACCTGCACAACTCCTCACATCACATCACCTCCACCTCACCTCTCTCACTTCACTTCACTTCAGTCACCTCAACTCCTCACCTCACATCACCTTACCCACCTAAACTCACCTACAGAACTCACCTCACCTTATTGTCTCATTAAACACACCTCACCTCAACTCACTCACTTCACCTCGCCTGACCTCACCTCACCTCAAATCCTCACCACCTCACCTCCTCACGTCACCTCACCTCCTCAACACACCTCACCTCACTCACCCCACGTCACTTCATATCACCTCCAATCCTCACCTCAGCTCACCTCCTCACCTCCTCACGTCACTTCCCTTCAACTCACCTCACCTTACCGCCTCACCTCCTCATGTCACCTTACTTCCTCCTTATCTCACTTCAATTCACCTCAGTCACCTCACCTCACCACAAACCTCACCTCATTTCAACCCCTCACATCATCACCTCACCTCACCTCACGTCCTCACTTTACCTCATCTCAATGCACCTCTCTTCATCTCACCCCAGATCCTCAGCACACCTCACCTTCGCAACTCCTCCTCTACTCATTCACTTCACTTCACTTATCTCACCTCACCTCACCTCAAATCACCTCCTCAACTTCTGACCTCACCTCACCTCAATTATTTCCCCTTACCTCAACTCACCTCAATTCCTCACCTCACCTCACCTCTTAACCACCTCCCATCACATCCCCTTTCCACCCCTCACCTCACTCACATCACTTCTCTTCACTCACCTCACCTCCTCACCTCATGTCACTTACCCACCTAACCTCATCTCCTCACCTCACCTCGCCTTATTATCTTCTCACCACATCTCACTTCACCTCACCTCACATCAATTCCTCAACTTCTCACCTCCTCACGTCATCTCCCCTCCTCACCTCACCTCACATCACTCAACTCTCGTCACCTCACCTCACCTCAATTACTCACCTCACCTCCTCACGTCACATCCCATTACCTCCCATCACCTCATTCCCCTCACCTTACCTCCTCACCTCCTCACGTCTCCTCACTTCGTCCTTACCTCACTCACATCACTTCAACTCACTCACCTCACGTCACCACAATCCTCACCCCAACTCACCTCCTCACATCATCTCCTCACCTCAACTCACCTGCCTACATCATCTCAGCCCATTTTACCTCACCTCACCTACTCACCTCCTCATGTCACCTCACCTCTGCTACTCACCTCACCTCACTCACCTCACCTCACCTCCTCTCCTCCTCATGTCACCTCCCCTCCTTTCCATATCACTCACTTCACTTCAACACACTCACCTCATCTCACCTCAATTCTAATTTAACTGCCCGTCCTCATCTCATCTCAGCCCTGCTCTCACCTCTCCTCACCTAACTCCACTCATTTCACCTCTCCATATCACCTCAATTCCTCATCTCCCCTCATGTCCACAACTCCTCACGTCACCTCAGCCCCTCCTCACCTCACTCACTTCACTTCACACACTTTACCTCCTCACCTCACGTCACTTTACACACCTACATTCACCTCCTCACCTCATCTCACCTTATCATCTCACAACTCACCTCACCTTACCTCATCTCAGCTCCTCTCAATTCCTCACCTCCCCACCTCCTCACATCCCCTCCCCTCCTCCCCTCACCTCACTTCCTCACCTCCACATGTCACCTACCATCACCTCTCTCACCTCACATTACCTCCTCACCTCCTCAGATCACCTCACTTCATCCTTACTTCACTCTCATCACTTCAGCTCACTCACCTCCCCTAACAACAAACCTCACCACGCCTCACCTCCTCACATGATCTCCACACATCATCTCACCTCCACACCTCACCTTACCTCACAGAATTCACCTCGCTTCACCTCACCCCAATTCCACAGCTCACCTCTCCTCCACACCCCCTCCTAACATCACACACTTCACTTCTCTCACCTCTCCTCACCTCAAATCACACCTAACCTCGCTTCGTCATCTTCCCAACCCACCTCACCTCACTCATTTCACCTTACCACCACTCACATCAATTCCACAGCTCACCTCACCTACTCCCTTACTAAAGTCCCTTCACCTCCCTCACCTCACCTCACCTCAAGTCCTCACACCCTTATGTCACATCACCTCGCCACCCCTCACTTAACTCCTTCACTTTAACTCCTCACCTCCTAGCATCACCTCACCTCATCCTTACCCACTTCAATTCACATCACTCACCTCATGTCACCACAATCGTCACGTCATCTCACCTCCTCACATCATCTCCTCACCTCACCTCACTTCCTTACATCACCTCACCTCAATTCACCTCACCTCACGTCACCTCACCTACTCACTACCTCACGTCACCTCACCTAAATTCACCTCAACTCATTCACCTCACCTCATCTCCTCTCATCCTCATCCCGCCTCACCTCCTTTTCAGCTCACTCACTTCACTTCAACTCACTCACCTCACCTCACTTCCTCACATCATCTCCTCAACTCACCTCACCTCCTCAAATCACCTCACTCACTTCACCTCTCTTCATCTCAACCCAATTCCTCACGTCATCTCACCTCCACACCACCTCTTCACCTCACTCACTTCACTTCTCTCACCTCACCTCACCTAGAACCTCACCTCAACTCACTTCCTCTTCTCACCACAACTCACCTCCATCACTTATTTCAGCTTACCTCAACTCACCTCAATTCCTCACCTCACCTCCTCACCTCCTCATGTCACTTCACCTCACTCTCCCCACCTCACCTCACCTGCTCACCTCCTCATATCCTGTAAAATCCTCTTCACCTCACCTCAAATCACATCAAACCTCATCACACCTCACCTCCTCATCTCTTCAACTCACCTCACCTCACCTCACTCATTTCACCTTACCTCAACTCACCACAATTCCTCATCTCAACTCACCTCCTCAGCTACTCACGTCACCTCCCTTCACCTCCCCTCACCACACTCCAGCATAACTCCACACCTCCTCATATCACCTCACATCGTCCTTACTTCGCTCACTTCACTTCACCTCACTCACCTCACCTCACCACAATCCTCACTTAACCTCACCTCCTCACATCATCTCCTCATGTCACCCCACCTCCTCACCTCACCTCAACTCACTCAATTGCCCTCTCTTCATCTCAACCCAAATCCTCAGCTCACCTCACCTCCACCCTCCTCCTCACCTCACTCACTTCACTTCACTTCTCTCACCTCACCTCAAAGCTCACCTCACCTTATCTCACCTTACTCATTTCACCTTACCTCAACTCACCTCAGTTCCTCACCTAAACACCCCTCCTCACCTTCTCTCCTCACCTCACCTCACATGCTCATTTCACATCCCCTCACCTGCCCTCACCTCACTCACCTTACCTCCTAAGCTCCTCACGTCACCTCACTTCATGCTTACCTCATCGATTTCACTTCACCTCACTCACCTCACTTCACCAAAATCCTCACCTCACCTCCTCACATCACCTCCTCACCTCACCTCACCTCCTCACCTCACCTCACTCACCTTACCTGAACCCAATTCCTCAGCTCACCTCACCTCCACACCTCCTCTTCACCTCACTTCACTTCAATTCTCTCACCTCACCTCACCTCATACTTCACCTCAGCTCACCTTATCTTCTCACCTTAACTCACCTCACCTCACTCATTTCATCTTACCTCCACTCACCTCAATTACTAACCTCACTTCACCTCCTCGACTCCTCATGTCACTTCACCTAACACACCTAACCTCACATCACCTACTGACCTTCTCACATCATTGGAATCTCCTCCTCACCTCACTCACCTCACCTCAGCTCAATCTTCTCCTCACCTAACCTCACTCACCACACCTCATCTCAATTCAATACCTCACCTCCACACCTCCTCACCTCACCTCACCTACTCCTGACCGCAATCACTTCACTTCACTTCACTCACCTCACATCACTTCATTCCTCTCCTAACCTCACCTCCTCACATCATCTCGCCTCACCTGAGCTCCTCACCTCACCTCACCCCATGTCACCTCACCTCAACTCTCCTAATCACCTCCTCAACTCACCTCACCTCACTCACGTCTCCTTACCTCCTCTCCTCACATCACCTCACCTCATTTTTAGATCACTCCACTTCAACTCACTCACCTCATCTAACCTCAATCCTAACCTCATCGCACCTCACCCATTCTCCTAATCCCTCCTCACCTCACCTCCACAAGTCCTCACATCACCACACATCCTGCTCACCTCACTCACTTCAATTCACTTCACTCACCTCACCTCCTCACCTCACGTCACCTTACCCAACTAATCTCACCTACTCAACTTACCTCACCTTATCATTTTCTCACAACTCACCTCACCTCACCTCACTCATTTCACCTCACCTCACTTCAGCGCCTCACCTCACCTTACCTCCTCACCTCCTCAGGTCACCTCACTTCCTTTTTACTTCACTCACTTCAATTCACCTCACTCACCTCACCTCACCACAATCCTCACCTCACATCACCACTTCACATCACCTCCTCACCTCTCTTCACGTCCTCCCCTCACCTCACCTCACTCAAATCACATCACTTCACATCACCTCAAGTCCTCAACTCACCTCACCTCCTCACGTCCTCACATCACCTGCCCTCAAATCACCTCACGTTACCTCCTCACCTCCTCACATCCCCTCACTTCCTCCTTAACTCACTCCAATAACCTCAGTCACCTCATCTCACAACAATGTTCACCCCACTTCACCTCCTCACATCATCTCCTCCCTTCACCTCATGTCCTCAACTCACATCACCTCATGCACTACACCTCTCTTCACATCACCCTAATTGCTTAGCTCAAATCTCGTCCACAACTCCTCCTCCCCTCATTCACTTCAGTACACTCCTCTCACATCATCTCACCTCAAACCTCACCTCAAATCACCTCATCTTCTCACCTCAACTCACATCACTCATCTCATTACAGCACACCTCACATAAATTCCACACCTCACCTCCTCACCTACTCATGTCACATCCCCTCAACTCCCATCCCCTCCTTCCCCTCACTTTACCTCCTCACCTCCTCACATCACCTCCCCTCCCCTCCACTCACTGCACTCACGTCACCTTACAGCCTCAACTCCTCATGTCACCTCAATTCGTCATAACCTTACTCACTTCACTTCACCTCACTCAACTCATCTCAGCACAATCCTCACCTCACTTCACCTCCTCACCTCATCTCACATCACGCCACGTCACCCCAATTCCTCAGCTCACCTCACTTCCACACATCCTCCTCAACTCACTCATTTCAATTCACTTATCTCACCTCACCTCACCTCACCTCTTCTCACCTCAACTCACCTCACCTCAGTTATTTTACCTTACATCACCTTACCTAAATTACTCACCTCCCCTCACCTCCTCCTCTCCTCATGTAACTTCACCTCACTCACCTCACCTCACCTGCTTAACTCCTCACGTCACTTAAACTCCACCTCACCTCACTCAACTCACCTCACCTCAATCCTAAACTCACCTCACTTTCTCACGTCACCTGACCTCCTGACCTCACTAACTTCACTTAACTTTACTCACCTCACCTCACCTGTCCTCACCTCATGTCACCTCCGCCCCTAACTCACCCAAATTCACCTACTCACCTTTGTTACTCACTTCTTCACCTAACCTCATCTCACTCACCTCACCTTAATTCCTCAACTCACGTCACATCTCTTGGACGTTTAATCTTTCACTTCACTTCACCTCACTCACCTCACCTCACCTCACCTCAATTCCTCAACACCCCATCTCCTCCCGCCACCTCCCTTTCTCCACTCACTTGACCTAATTCACCCCAGGTCATCTCACCTTACCCCAATTCTTACCTCACCTCGTCACCTCCTCATTTCACCTCCCCTAAAATCCCCTCACCTCACTCACCTCACCTTAACTCCTCACCTCCTCACGTCACCTCACTTTGACATTTCATAATTCAGTCCACTTCACCTCACTCACCTCACCTCACCACAATCCTCACCTCATTTCACGTCCTCACATCATCACCTCACCTCACCTCACCACCTCACCTGACCTCTCCCCAATTCACCTCACCTCACCTCACTTAATCACCTTCTCACGTCACCTCACATCCTCAACTCAACTCACCTCACACACCTCACCTAAACCCCTCTCCTCATCATGTCACCTCACCTCGTTTTCAGCTCACTCACTTCACCTCAGTCACCTCATGTCACCTCAACACTAACCTCACATCTTCTACTCACCTCATCTCCTCGTCCCTCCTCACCTCTCCACACCACGCCTCACTCACTTAACCTCTCCTCACCTCACCTCAATTCCCTACCTCCCATCACCTCGACAACTCCTCACGTCACCTCAAATCCTCCTCACCTAACTCACTTCACTTCACTTTACTCACCTCACACCCTCACATCACATCACCTTACCCACCTAACCTCACCTCCTCACCTCACCTCATCTTATAATGTTCTCACCACAACTCACATCAGTTCACCCCACCTCACTGCACCTCACCACAATTCCTAAACTCTCCTCACCTCCTCACCTCACATCACCTCCCATCATCTCAAATCAACTTACTTCCTCACCTCCACAAGTCACCTAACTTCCTCCTACCTAACTGAATACACTTCACCTCACTCAGCTAACATCAGCACAATCCTCACTACACCTCAACTCCTTACATCATCTCCTCATCTCACCTCACATCCTCACCTCGCCTCACCTCACTCACTTCACCTCTCTTCACCTCATCCCAATTCCTAATCTCACCTCAACCCCACACCTCAACCTCAACCCACTCCACTTCTCTCACTTCACCTCACCTCAAACCTCATCTCAACTCACCTTCTCATCTTCTCACCTCACCTCAGCTCACCTCACTCATTTCACCTTACCTCAACTCTCCTCAATTCCTCACCTCACCTCACCTCCTCACCTCCTTATGTCACTTCACCTCACTCAACTCACCTCACCTCGTTTCTTCACCTCCTCATGTCACCTCCCCTCACCTCACCTTACCTCCTCACCTCCTCACGTCACCTCACTTCATCCTTACTTCACTCCCTTCACTTCACCTCACTGACCTCACTTCACCGAAAACCACATGTCACCTCAAACCCTCACATCACCTCCTCACATCAATTCACCTCACCTCACCTTACCTCACCTACTCACCTCCTCATTTCCCCTCAATTCCTCAGCTCACCACACCTCACTCAGGTCAGCCAACCTCTTCTCATGTCACCTCACACCTTCACATCACTCTACAATTCAGTCACCTCATCTCACCTCAATAGTAAACTCACCCCACCTCCTCACCTCACCCCCTCAAATATCCTCACATCACCTCACATCACTCAATTCACCTCTCCCCACTCACCTCAACTCACCTCCTTCCCTACTCATGTCACTTCACCTCACACACCTCCCCACACCTGCTCACTTCCTCACATCACATAAACTCCTAATCTCCTCACTCACCTCACCTCACCTCTATCCACACTTCACCTCACCTCCTCACCTCCTCACCTCACCTAACCCACCACAACTCATATCACCTCAATACCTCAACTCCACACCTCCTCATGCCACTTCACCTCCTCCTGACCTCACTCACTTCAATTCACTCCACTCACCTCACCTCTTTCCTCACCTCACCTCACCTCCTCACCTCATCTCCCCTCACCTCAACTCCTCACCTCCTCACCCTCATTCACCTCACCTCATCTCACCTCACCTACTCACCTCCTCACATCACTCACCTCCTCAACTCACCTCACCTCACTGAACTCACCGCACGTCGTCTCCTCTTGATGTCACCCCACCTCCTTTTCAGCTCACTCACATCACTTCAACTCATCTCATCTCACCTCAATTCTAACCTCACCTCATCTCCTCAAACCTCACCTCTCCTCACCTAACCCCACTCACTTCAGCTCCCCTCACTCACCTCAACTCACCTCACCTCTTCACCTCCTAAATTCACCCCCTCACCTCAGCTTACCTCGTCAACTCCTCACACCACCTCACATCCTTACCTCACTCAATTCCCTTCACATCACTCACCTTACCTCACAGGAATCCTCAATTCAACTCACCTCCTCACATAATCTCCCCAAATCACCTCACGTTCTCCCCTCACCTCACCTCACTCACTACACCACTCTTCACCTCACTCAAATTCCTCAGCTCACCTCACCTCCACAACTCCTCCTCGCCTCACTCACTTCACTGCTCTTCTCACCCCACCTCACCTCAAACCTCACCTTAACGCAACTCATCTTCTCAACTCACAAGAACTCAGTCATTTCCCCTTATTTCAACTCACCTCAATAAGTCATTGCACCTCGCCTCCTCACCACCTCACTTCGCAACCCCTCACCTCCCCTCACCTCAGTCACCTCAAATTACCTTCTCACTTCCTCACCTCGCCTCACTCAACACAACACATCTCACCTTAATTCCTCACCTCCACACCTCCTCAAGTCACCTCACCTCCTGAACTCACTCCACGTCACTCTACTCACCTCATGTCACCTCTTTCCTCACCTCACCTCACATCCACACGTCATCTCACCTCACCTCACCTCCTCCCCTCACCTCACACCAATTCACCCGACCACACATCACCTCACCTACTTACCTCCTCAACTCACATCACCTAACTCACCCCAACTCACTTCATCACCTAACCCCTCCTCAAATCACCTCACCTCACTCACTTTACCTCTCCTAACCTCACCTCAGTTCCTCAACTCACCAAACCTCCACAACTCCTCACATAACCTCACCTCGTCCTCACCTCACTCAATTCACTTCAGTTCAGTCACCTCACCTCCTCACCTCACGTCACCATGCCCACCTAAACTCACCCCCCAATTCACCTCACCTTATCATCATCTCACCACAACTCACCTCACCTCACCTCACTCACTTCACCTCACCTCACCTCACCTGAATTCCTCACCTCCTTGCCTCCACACGTCACCTCCCGTCCTGACCACACCTCACCTCACTAACTTAACATCACTTCACATCACCTCAAGTTCTCACCTCATCTCACCTCAACACGTCACCTCCCCTCAACCCACATCACTTACCTCCACAACTCCTCA
Source organism: Smutsia gigantea (assembly GCA_032199065.1). Taxonomy (NCBI): domain Eukaryota; kingdom Metazoa; phylum Chordata; class Mammalia; order Pholidota; family Manidae; genus Smutsia; species Smutsia gigantea. The sequence goes on from JAVSCE010009190.1 coordinate 136,435, forward strand.
TGACACCTCAATTCCTCCTCACCTCACTCACGTCACTTCACTTCTCTAATATCACCACACCTCAAACCTCACTTCAACTCACCTCATCTCACCTTAACTCACCTCACCTCACTCATTTCACCCCACCTCCACTCACCTAAATTACTCACCTCACCTCACCTCCTCCCCTCCTCATGTCACTTCACCTCACTCACCTTACCTGCTCACCTCCTCATGTCTTGTAAACTCCTCCTCACCTCACTCATCTCACCTAACCTCATTCCTCACCTCACCTCACCTCCTGACATCAGCTTACACACCATAACTCATCTCACCTCAATACGTCACCTCCAAACCTCCTCACATCACCTCACCTCCTCCTGACCTCACTCCTTCACTAAGTACACTCACCTCACCTCACCTTTCCTCACCACACGTGATCTGCTCAACTCACCTAACCTCACTCATCTCACCCCATGTCCTCACATCACCTCACCCCCTTTTAAACTCACTCACTTCACTTCAACTCACTAAACTCTTCTAACCTCAATCATAACCTCACCTCACCTCACTTCATCTCCTCAACCCTCCACACCTCACCTCACTTCAGCTCACTAAATTCATCTCTCCTCACCCCACGACAATTCCTCACCCCAAATCAAACCCATAACTCCTACCATCTCCTCACCTCCTCCTCATTTCACTCACTTCACTTCACTCACCTCACCTCCTCACCTCACGTCACATTTCCAATCTAACCTCACCTCACCTCACATTATCATCTTCTAACCGCATCTCACCTCACCTCACCTCACACACTTCACCACAACTCACCTCACCTCAATTACTCATGTCCTCACCTCATCACGTCAACTCCCCTGCTCACTTAACCTCACCTCTCTAACATCACGTCACTTCATATCAACTCAAGTCCTCACCCCACCCCCTCACCAACTCAGGTACCTCCACTCACCTCAACTCACCTTACCTACTCAACTTCTCACGTCACCTCACTTCTTCCTAACCACCCTCATTCACTTCACCTAACTCAAGTCACCTCACCACAATTTTCAACTCACCTCACCGCCTCACCTCTTCACTTCACCTCCCCTTACCTCAACTTACCTCTTCAAATCCTCACGTCAACTCAATTTCTCCTTATATTACTCACTTCACTTCACCTCACTCCCCTCACCTCACCAAAATCTTCATCTGACCTCACAACAAGCTTCATTTCTCCTCACTTCCTCACATCATCTGCTCATCTCACCTCACGTCATCACCTCACCTCACCTCCCTCACTACACCTCATTTCACCTCACCACAATTCCTCAGCTGACCACATCTCCACAACTCCCTTCACTCATTTCACTTCACTTCACTCACCTCACCTCCTCACCACACGTATGGAATGTAATGGAATGGAATGGTATTTGGTGGAATGCCATGGAATGTTGTGGAAAAGAATAGAATGTTGAGGAAAAGAATGGAAGGTTAAGGAAGGAAATGGAATTTTGTGGACTGGAATGGAATGTTATGCAATAGAATGAAATAGAATGTTTTAAGTGGAATGAAATGTTGTGTAATGGAATTAAACGTTATGGTGTGAAGTGGAATGTTGATGGAACCGACCGTTCAAGAATGGAATGGAATCTTAAGTAACAGAAAGGGAATGATATTTTGGAATCGAATTGAATGTCATGGAATGAAATGGAATGTTGTGGAATTGAATGGAATGTTATGGAATGGAATGGAATGATGTGGAATGCAATGGAATGTAGTGGAAAGGAATAGAATGTTAGGGAAAGCAATGGGAAGTTAAGGAATGGAATGCATTGTTTTGTAATGGAATGGAATCTTATGGAATGGAATGAAATAGAATGTTTTAAATGGAATGGAATGTTGTTGAATGGAAAGGAATGTTATGGTATGAAGTGGAATATTGATTAATCGAACTGAATTTTGAAGAATGGAATGAAATGTTAGATATTAATCAGAATAACGTGTTCGAATGGATTCGAATGTTATGGAATGGAATGCTATGATGTGGAATGAAATGGATTGATTTGGAATTTAATGGAATGTTGTGGAAAGGAATAGAGTGTTGGGAAAGGAATGGAAGTTAAGTAATTAGAATGTAATTTTGTGGGTTGGAAAGGAATCTTATGGAATGGAATGAAAGAGAATGTTTGAAATGGACTGGAATGTAGTATAATCGAATGGAATGTTATGTTGTGAAGTGCAATGTTGATTAATAGAACCGAATTTTGAAGGATGGTGTGGATTGTTTTGTAAAAGAATGGGAATAATGTGTTTGAGTGGAATCGAATGGAATGTTTTGGAATGGAATGGAATGTTGTTGAATAGAATGGAATGATGTGGAATACAATGAAATATATGGGGAAAGGAATAGAATGCTCGGGGATGCAATGGGAGGTTAAGGAATGGAATGGAATATTTTGGATTGGAATGGAATCTTATGCAAAAGAATTAAATAGAATGAATTGTAAAGGAATGTTGTGTGATGGAATGAGTGTTATACTATGAAGAGGAACACAGATTTATAGGTCCAAATTTTAATGAATGGAATAGAATGTTATGCAACAGAACGGTAATAATGTGTTGGAATGGAATCGAATGAAATGGAATGGAATGGAATATTTTGGAATGCAATGGAATGTTATGGAATGGAAAGGAATGCTGTGGAATGCAATGTAATGTTGAGGAAAGGAATAGAATGTTATGGAATTGAATGGAATGTTATGGATAGGAATGCAATGCTGTGGAATGAAATGGAATGTTGGGGAAAGGATACAGACTGGAATGGAATTTTGTGGATTTTAATGGAATATTATGCAAGAGAATGAAATAGAATGTTTGAAGTAGATTGGGATGCTGTGAAGTGGAACGGAAGTTATGGTATGAAGTTGAATGTTGATTAATAGAACTGAATATTAACGAATGGAATGAAATGTTAGGTGAAAGAATGGGAATAATGTGTTTGAATGGAATCGAAAACTGTGGAATGGAATGGAATGTTGTTTAACTGAATGGAATGTTATGGACAGGAATGGAATGCAGTGGAATGCAATGGAATGTTGTGGAAAACTATAGAATGTTGGGGAAAGGAATGGTGTGTGAAGGAATGGAATTTTGTGTATTGAAATGGAATGTTTGGCAATTGAATGAAATCGAATGTTGGGTTATGGAATGGAATGGAATGGTATGAAGTGGAATGTTGATTAATAGAACCGAATTGTGAAGAATTGAATGGAATGTTAGGTAATCGGAGTTATGTGTTCAAATGCAGTGGAATGTTATGGAATGGAATGGTATGTTGTGGAATGGAGTGGAATTTTGTGGAAAGGAATGGAGTGTTGGGAAAGGAATGGAAGTTAAAGGAATGGAATTGAATTATGTGGATTGGAATGGAATCTTATGGAATGGAATGAAATAGAATGTTTGAAATGGACTGGAATGCTGTATAATCGAATGGAATGTTATGGTGTGAAGTGCAATGTTGATTAATAGAACCGAATATTGAAGAATGGTATGGAATGTTTTGTAAAAGAATGGGAATAATGTTTTGCAATGAAATCGAATGGAATGGAAAGTAATGGAATGTTTTGGAACGGAATGGAATGTTGTGGAATTGAAAGGAATGTTACAGAACTGAATGGAATGCTGTGGAATGCAATGGAAAGTTTTGGAAAGTATTAGAACGTTGGGGATAGGAATGGAATGTTAAGGAATGGTATGGAATTTTGTAGTTGGAATGGAATCTTATGAAACAGAATGAAATAGAATGAATTGGAACGTAATGTTGTGGAATTAAATGGAGTGTTATGCTTTGATGGGGAATGTTGATTAATAGAAACGAATTTTAATGAATGGTATTGAATGTTTTGTAAAAGAATGGGAATAAGGTTGTGGAATGGAATCGAATGTTATGGAATGGAATGGAATGCTGTTGAATTGAATGGAATGTTACGAAATGGAAAGGAATGATGTAGAATTAAATGGAAAGTAGTGGAAAGGAATAGCATGTTGGGGAAAGGAATGGAATTCAATGCTGTGGAATGCAATGGAATGTTGTTGAAAGGAATAGAATGTTGTAGAAAAGAATGGAGGTTAAGGAATGGAATGGAATTTTGTGGATTGGAACGGAATCTTATGCAACAGAATGAAATAGAATGATTTGGAAAGGAATGTTGTATAATCGAATGGAATGCTTTGCTCTGAAGGGGAATGTTGTTTAATAGAACAGAATTTTAATGAATGATATCGAACATTTTGTAAGAGAACGGGAATAATGTGTTGGGAACGAATTGAATGTAATTGAATGGAATGGAATGCTGTGGAATTGAATGGAATGTTGGGAATGGAATGGAAGATAAAGGAATGGAAACAATTTTGTGGATTGGAATGGAATCTTATGCAATTGAAAGTAATATAATGTTTGAAATGGTATGTAATGTTGTGTAATCAAATGGAATGTTATGGTATGAAGGGGAGTGAAGATTAATAGAATAGAATTTTAATGAATGGATTGGAATGTTCGGTTACAGAGCGGGAATAATGTGTTTGAATGGAAACAAATGTTACGGAATGAAATGGAATGTTGTGGAATTCAATGGAAAGTTATGGAATGGAATGGAATGCAGTGGAATGTAATGGAATGTGGCACAAAGGCATAGAATGTTGGGGAAAGGAATGAAATGTTAAGGAATGGAATGGAATTTTGTGTTATGGAATGGAATCTTATGCAATGGAATGAAATAGAATGATTGAAATTGAAAGGAATGTTGTGTAATCGAATGGAATGTTATGCTATGAAGGGGAATGTTGATTAATGAACAGAATTTTAATGAATGGTATGGAATGTTTTGTAACTGAATGGGAATAATGTGTTGCAATGGAATCGTATGATGTGGAATATAATGCAATGTTGTGGAAATGAATGGAATGGAATGATGTGGAATGCAAGGAAAGTAGTGGAAAGTAATATAATGTTGGGGAAAGGTATTGAATGGAATCGTATGCAGTACAAGGAAAAAGAGTGTTTCAAATGGAATGGAATGTTGTGTAATCGAATGGAATGTTATGGTATGAAGGGGAATGTTGATTAATAGAACGGAATTTTTAAAAAATGGTATGGAATGTTTGGTAACAGAACAGGAATAAGGTGTTTGAATGGAATTCAAAGTTATGGAATGGAATGGAATTTTGTGGAATTGAACGGAATGTTACGGAATGGAATGGAATGATGTGAAATGCAGGGGAAAGTAGTGGAAAGGAATAGAATATTGGGGAAAGTAATGGAATTGAATGCTGTGGAAAGTAATTGAATGTTGTTGAAAGGAATAGAATGTTGGAAAAAGGAATGGAGGTTATGGAATGGAATGGAATTTTGGGGGTAGGAATGGAATCTTATGCAATGGAATGATATAAATTCTTTGAAGTGCAATAGAATGTTGTGTAATCGAATGGAATGTTATGCTATTAAGTGGAATGTTCATTAATAGGACAAAATTTTAATGAATAGAATGGAATGTTAGGCAACAGAATTGGAACAATGTGTTGGAATGAAATCAAATGTTACAGAGTGGAATGGAATCCTATAGAGTGCAATGGAATGTTGCGGAAAGGAATAGAATATTGTGGAAAGGAATGGGAGGTTAAGGAATGGAATGGAATTTTGTGGATTGCAATGGAATCTTATGCAACAGAATGAAATAGAATGAATTGGAAAGGAATGTTGTGTAATCGAATGGAATGTTATGCTTTGAAGTGGAATGTAGATTAATAAGACCAAATGTTAATGAATGGAATGGAATGTTATGCAACAGAACGGGAATAATGTGTTGGAATGGAATCGAATGTTATGGAATGGAATGGAATGTTTTTGAACGCAATGGAAAGTTATGGAATGGAACAGAACGCTTTGGAAAGCAATGGAATGTTTGAATAAGGATTGGAATGTAGGAAAAGTAATTAAATGTTAAGGAATTGAATGGAAATTGGGATTGAAATGGAGTGTTATGCAATAGAATAAAATAGACTGATTGAAATGGAATAGAACATTCTGTAATCGAATTGAATGTTATTGTATGAAGGGGAATGTTGATTAATAGAACCGAATTTTAATGAATGGTGTGGATTGTTTTGTAACTGAACTTGAATAATGTGTTGCAATTGAATTGAGTGTTCTGGAATGGAAAGGAATGTGGTGGAATTGAATGGATGGTTATTGAATGGAATAGAATGCTGTGGAATGCAATGGAATGTTGTGAAAGGAATAGAATGTTGGGGAAAGGAATGGAAGGTTAAGAATGGAATGGAATTTTGAAGATTGGCAATGCAATCTAATATAATAGAATGAAATAGAATGTTTGAAATGGAATGGAATGTTGTGTAATCAAATGAAATGTTATAGTACGAAGGGGAATGTTGATTAAAAGAAAAGAATTTTAATGAATGGAATGGAATATTAGGTTACAGAACGGGAGTAATTTGTTTGAATGGAAACAAATGTTACAGAATGGAATTGAAGGTTGTGGAATTGAATGGAATGTTAAGGAATGTAATGGAATGCTGTGGAATGCAATGGAATGTAGTGGAAAGGAATAGAGCGTTGGGGAAAGGAATGGAAGGTTAAGGATTGGAATGGAATTTTCTGTATTGTAATGGAATCGTATGCAGTAGAAGGAAAAAGAGTGTTTAAAATGAAATTGAATTTTGTGTAATTGAAAGGAATGTTATGGTATGAAGGGGAATGTTGATTAATAAAACAGAATTTTAAAGAATGCTATGGAATGTTAGGTAACAGAACAGGAATAAGGTGTTTGAATCGAATTGAAAGTTATGCAATGGAATGTCATGTTGTGGAATTGAATGGAATGTTACGGAATGGAATGGAATGATGTGGAAGGAAATGGAAAGTAGTGGAAAGGAATAGAATGTTGGGAAAAGGAATGGAATTGAATGCTGTGGAATGCAATGGAATGTTGTTGAAAGGAATAGAATGTTGGGGAAAGGAATGGAGGTAAAGGAGTGTAATGGAATTTTGTGGATAGGAATGGAATCTTACGCAATGGAATGATATAAATTGTATGTAGTACAATGGAATGTTGTGTAATCAAATGGAATGTGTGTTATGAAGTGAAATATAGATTAATAGAACTGAATTTTAATGAATCAAATGGAATGTTAGGTAACAGAACAGGAATAATGTATTGGAATTGAATCGAATGTTCCGAATGCAATGGAATGTTGTGGAATTGAAAGGAATGTTATGGAATGCAAGGGAATGCTCTGGAATGCAATGAAACGTTTTGGATAGGAATAGAATGTTGGGGAAAGTAATGGAAGGTTAAGGAATGGAAAAGAATTTTTTGGATAGGAATGGAACCTTATGCAACAGAATGAAATAGAATGTTTGAATTGGAAAGGAATGTTGCGTAATCGAATGGAATTTTATGCTATGAAGTGGAACGTTGTTTATTAGGACCGAATTTGGAAGAATGGAATGGAATGTTAGATAATAATTGGATTAACGTGTTTGAAAGGAGTGGAATGTTTGTGGAATGGAATGGAATGCTGTGGAATGGAATGGAATGTTGTGGAAAGGAAAGGAATGTTGGGAAAGGAATGGAAGTTAAAGGAATGGAATTTATTTATGTGGATTGGAGTGGAATCTTATGGATTGGAGTGGAATAGAATGTTTGAAATGGACTGGAATGTTGAATAATCGAATGGAATGTTATGGTATGAAGTTCAATGTTGATTAATAGAACCGAATTTTGAAGAATGGTATGGAATGTTTTGTAAAAGAATGGGAATAATGTGTTGGAATTAAATCGAATGGAATGGAAAGTAGTGGAGTGTTTTGGAATGGAATGGAATGTTTTGGAATTGAAAGGAATGTTACGGAATGGAATGGAATGCTGTGGAATGCAATGGAAAGTTGTGGAAAGCAATGGAATGTTCGGGAAAGCAATGGAAGTTTAAGGAATGGAAGGGAATTTTCTGGATTGGAATGGAATCTTATGCAACAAAATGAAACTGAATGTTTGCAATTGAATGGGATGTTGTGTAATCGAATGCAATGTTATGGTATAAAGGGGAATGTTGATTAATAAAGAGAATTTCAATGAATGGAATGGAATGTTAGGTTACAGAACGGGAATAATGTGTTTGAATGGAAACAAAGGTTACAGAATGGAATGGAATATTGTGGAATTGAATAGAATGTTAAGGAATGGAACGGAAAGCTGTGGAATGTAATGGAATGTTTTGGAAAGGATTAGAACGTTGGGGATAGGAATGGATCGTTAAGGAATGGTATGGAATTTTGCAGTTGGAATGGAATCTTATGAAAGAATGAAATAGAATGAATTGGAAAGAAATGTTGTGTAATCGAATGGAATGTTATTCTTTGAAGGGGAATGTTGATTAATAGAAACAAATTTTAATGAATGGTATTGAATGTTTTGTAGAAGAATGGGCAGAAGGTTGTGGAATGGAGTCGAATGTATGGAATGGAATGGAATGCTGTTGAATTGAATGGAATGTTTCGGAATGGAAAGAAATGGTGTGGAATGAAATGGAAAGTAGTGGAAAGGAATAGAATGTTGAGGAAAGGCATGGAAGGTGAATGAAGTGAATGGAATTTTGTGGATTTGAATGGAATCCTATGCAATAGAACGAAATAGAATATTTGAAATGGAATGGTGTTCTGTGTAATTGAGTGGAATGTTATGATATGAATTGGAATGTTAATTAATAGAACTAAATATTACTGAATAAAAGGAATGTTATGTATTAGAATGGGAATAATGTGCTGGAATGTAATCGAATGTTAAGGAATGGAACGGAATATTGTGGAATTGAATGGAATGATGTGGAATGGAATTGAATGTAGGGGAAAGAAATAGAATTTTGGGGAAAGGAAAGGAAGTTTAAGGAGTGAAATGCAATTTTGTGGTTTGGAATGGGATCTTTCTTATGCAATAGAATGAAATAGAATATTTGAAATGGAAAGGAATGTGGTGTAATCGAATGTAGTGTTATGGGATGATGTGGAATGTACAGTAGTAGAACCGAATTGTAATGAATTGAATGGAATGTTATGGAATTGAATGGAATTTTGTGGACTGGAATGTAATGTTATGCAATAGAGTGAAATAGAATGTTTTAAGTGGAATGGAATGTTGTGTAATGGAATTGAACGTTATAGTATGAAGTGGAATGTTGATTAATGGAACCGAATTTTGAAGAATGGAAGGAATGTTAGGTAACAGAAAGGGAATAATGTTTTGGAATGGAATTGAATGTCATGGAATGAAATGAAATGTTGTGGAATTGAATGGAATGTTATGGAATGGGAGAAACGGTGTGGAATGTAATGGAATGTAGTGCAAAGGAATAGAATGTAAGGGAAAGCAATGGGAAGTTAAGGAATGGAATGGAATTTTTTGGATTGGAATGGAATCTTATGGAATGGAATGAAATAGAATGTTTTAAATGGAATGGAATGTTGTGGAATGGAAAGTAATATTATTGTATGAAGTGGAATGTTGATTAATAGAACCAAATTTTGAAGAATGGAATGGAATGTTAGATAATAATTGGAATAACGTGTTTGAATTGAGTCGAATGTTATGGAATGGAATGGTATGTTGTGGAATGGAATGTGATGATGTAATATTTAATGGAATGTGGTGGAAAGAAAGAGTGTTGGGAAAGGAATGCAAGTTGAAGCACTGGAATGGAATTTTGTGGATTGGAATGGAATCTTATTGAATGGAATGAAAGAGAATGTTTGAAATGGACTGGAATGTAGTATAATTGAATGGAATATTATGGTGTGAAGTGCAATGTTCATTAATAGATTCGAATTTAGAAGAATTTTATGGAATGTTTTTTAAAAGAATAAGAATAATGTGTTGGAATGGATTCGAATGGAATAGAAAGGAATGGAATGTTTTTGAATGGAATGGAATGTTGTGGAATTGAATGGAATGCTGTGGAATGCAATGGAATGTAGGGAAAAGGAAGAGAATGCTAGGGAATGCAGTGGTAGTTTAAGGAATGGAATGGAATATTTTGGAATGGAATGGAATCTATGCAAAAGAATGAAATAGAATGAATTGGGAAGGAATGTTGTGTAATCGAATGAGTGTTATACTATGAAGGGGAACATACAATTATAGGTCCAAATTTTAATGAGTGGAATAGAATGTTATGCAACAGAATGGGAATAATGTGTTGGAATGGAATCGTATGAAATGTAATGGAATGGAATGCTTTGGAATGCAATAGAATGTTATGGAATGGAATGGAATGCTGTGGAATGCAATGGAATATTGTGGAGAGGAATCGAATATTTGTGTAAGGAATGGAAGGTTAAGGAATGGAATGTTATTTTTTGGACTGGAATGGAATCTTATGCAACAGAATAAAATAGAATGAATTGCAAAGGAATGTTGGGTAACCGAATGGAATGTTATGCTATGAAGTGGAATGTTAAATAATAGGACAAAATTTTAATGAATGGAATTGAATGTTATGCAACAGAACAGGAATAAAATGTTGGAATGAAATCAAATCTTATGGAATAAAATGGAATGTTGAGGAGTGCAATGTATTCTTGCAGAAAGGAAGAGAATGTTGGGGAAAGGAATGGGAGTGAAAGGAATGGAATGGAATTCTGTGGATTGGAACGGAGTCTTATGCAACAGAATGAAATAGTATGAATTGGAAAGTAATATTGTGTAGTTACTTTGGGGATGAACTGTTATGCTATGAAGTGGAATGATGATGAATAGGACCAAATTTTAATGAATGTAATGGAATATTATGCAACAGAATGGGAATAATGTGTTCCAATGGAATCGAATGTTATGGACTGGAATGGAAAGTATTGGAATGCAATGTAAAGTTATGGAATGGAAAGGAATGCTGTGGAATGCAATGGAGTGTGGAAGAAAGGAATGGAATGTTGGGGAAAGGAATGAAATGGAATTTTGTGGATTGGAATGGAATCTTATGCAATAGAATGAAATAGACAGATTGCAATGGAATAGAACGTTGTGTAATCGAATGGAGTGTTATGGTATAAAGTGGAAAGTTGATGAATAGAACAGAATTTTAATGAATGGAAAGGGATGTTAGTTTACAGAACGGGAATAATGTTTTTGAATGGAATCGAATGTTATGGAATGAAGTGGAATGTTGTGCAATTGAATGGAATGTTACTGAATGGAATGGAATGCTGTGGAATGTAATGGAATGTTGTGGAAAGGAATAGAATGTTAGGGAAAGCAATGGAAGGTTAAGGAATAGAATGGAATTTTGTGGATTGGAATGGAATCTTATGAAACAGAATGAAATAGAATGAATTGTTAAGGAATTTTGTGTAATCGAATGGAATGTTATGGTATGAAAGGGAATGTTGATTAATAGAACAGAATTTTAATGAATGGCATGGAATATTTTATAACAGAATGAGAGTAATGTGTTGGAATGGAATCGAATGTTATGGAATGGAATGGAATGTTTTGGAATGCAGTGGAAAGTAATGGAAAGGAATGCAATGCCTTTTAATGTACTGGAATGTTGGGGAAATGTTACGGAATGGAATGGAATTTTGTGTATTGGAATGGTATCTTCTGCAATAGAAAGAAATAGAATGTTTGAAACGGAATTTGATATTGTGAAATGGAATAGAATGCTATGCTATGAAGTGGAATGCTGATTAATGGAACCGAATATTAAAGAATGGAATGCAATGTTAGTAGAAAGAACGGGAATAATGTGTTTGAATGGAATCAAAAGTTATGGAATGGCATGGAATGTTGTTTAATTGAATGGAATGCAAAAGACAGGAATGGAATGCTTTGGAATGCAATGGAATGTTTCGCATCATTCCATTCCATTCCATAACATTCAATTCAATTCCAGCACACTATTCCCATTCTGTTTCCTAGCATTCCATTCCATTCATTAAAATTCTTTTCTATTAATCAACATTACACTTCATAGCATAGCATTCATTCGATTACACAACATCCCATTCAATTGCAAACAATGTATTTCAGTCCATTGCTTAAGATTCCAATCCAACCCACAAAATTCCATTCCATTCCTTAAACTTCCATTCCTTTCCCCAAAGTTCTATTCCTTTCCATGACACTGCATTCCACAGCATTCCATTCCATTCCTTAACATTCCATTCAATTACACAACATTACATTCCGTTCCATAACATTCGATTCCCTTCAAAAACATTATTCTCTTTCTGTTACATAACATTCCATTGCATTCATTAAAATTCACTTTTATTAAGGAACATTCCGTTTCATACCATAACATTCCAATCGAATATACAACATTCTATTCTATTTCAAATACTGTATTTCATTCTATTGCATACAATTCCATTCCAATCAACGAAATTCTATTCCATTCCTTAACATTTCATTCCTTTCGGGAACATTCCATTCCATTCCAGAGCATTCCATTCCATTCCATAATATTCCATTCAATTCCATAGCATTAGATTCGATTCCAGCACATTATTCCCATTCTGTTACATATCATTCCATACCATACATTAAAATTTGGTTCTATTAATCAACATTGCACTACACACCATAACATTCCATTCGGTTATACAACATTCTAGTCCTTTTCATGCATTCTATTTCATTCCATTCCATAAGATTCCATTCCAATCCACCAAATTGCATTCCATTCCTTTAACTTCCATTCATTTCCCAACACTCTATTCCTTTCCAAAACATTCAATTCCATTCCAAAGCATTCCATTCCATTCCATATCATAGCATTCCATTACATAACTTTCTACTCCATTCAAACATGTTATTCTGTTTATTACCTAACATTCCATTCCATTCTTCAAAATTCGGTTCTATTAATCCACATTTCACTTCATACCATAACATTCCATTCCATTACACAACATTCTATTTCATTGTTTCATAAGATTCCATTCCAATCCACAAAATTCCGTAACATTCCTTAACCTTCCATTCCTCTCCCCAACATTCTGTTCCTTTCCACAACATTCCATTGCATTCCAGAGCCTTCCATTCCATTCCGTAACATTTCATTCCTTTCCCCAACATTGTATGCCTTTCTGCAACACCCAATTGCATTCACCGGCATTCCATTCCATTCCATAACATTCCATTGCATTCCAAAGCATTCCAATCCATTCCATTCCATTTGATTCCATTGCAACACATTATTCCCATTCTTTTACAAAACATTACATACCATTCTTCAAAATTCGGTTCTATTAATCAACATTGCATTTCACACCATAACATTCCATTCGATTACACAACATTCCATTCCATTTCAAACACTCTTTTCCATTCTATTGCATAGGATTATATTCGAATCCAAAAAATTCCATTATGCTCCTGAACTTTCCATTCCTTTCCAAAACATTCTATTCCTTTTCACAACATTCCATTGCATTCCACAGCATTCCATACCATTCCTTAACATTCCTTTTAATTCCACATCATTCATTTCCATTCTGTAACACTTGTTTCCATTGAAACTCATTATTCCCGTTCTTTCACCTAACATTCCATTCCATTCTTTAATGTTTGGTTCCATTATTCAACATTCCATTTCATAGCATAACATTCCATTCCATTTCACAGTATCCCATTCCATTTCAAACATTCTATTTCTTTCTATTGCAGAAGATTCCATTCCAATACACAAAATTCCATTCCATTCCGTATCATTTCCCCAACATTCCAGTGTATTAAATGGCATTGCATTCCTTTCCATAACTTTCCACTGCATTCCAAAACATTCCTTTCCAATCCATAACATTCAATTCCATTCCAACATATTACTCTCATTCTGTTATAAAATATTCCATGCCATTCATTATATTCATTAAAATTCTGTTCTATTAATCAACACTCCCTTTCATACCATAACATTTCATTCGATTACACAAAATTCCTTAAAAATTCATTCTATTTCATTCTGTTTCATAAGATTCCATTCCAATCCACAAAATTCCATTCTATTCCTTAACCTTCCATTGCTTTCCCTAACATTCTATTCCTTTCCACAACATTCCATTCCATTCAGTAACATTCCATTCGATTCCACAACATTCCACTTCATTCCATAACATTCGATTCCATTCAAAAACATTATTCCCGTTCTGTAAACTAACATCCCTTTCCATTCATTAAAATTCTGTTCTATTAATCAACATTCCCCTTTATACCATAACATTCCACTTGATTACACATCATTCCCTTTCTATTCGTTCTATTTCATTCTATTGCATAACATTCCATTCCAGTCTACAAAATTCCATTTCATTCCTTTACCTTCCATTCCTTTCCTCTACATTCTATTCTTTTCCACAACATTTCATTGCATTCCACCGAATTCCATTCCATTCCATAACATTCCATTCAATTCCACAGCATTCCATGGCATTCCATAGCATTGTATTATTCCCAACACATTACTCCAATCTGTTACATAACATTCCATTCCATTCATTAAAATTTGTTTCTACTACTCTACATTCCATGTCATCCCATAACATTTTTTTCGATTACACCACATTCCATTCCATTTCATACTTTCTATTTCATTCTAATGCATAAGATTCCATTCCAAACCACAAAATTCCATTTCATTCCTAACCTTCCGTTCCTTTCCCCAAAATTCTATTCCTTTCCCCAACATTCAATTCCATTCCACAGCATTCCATTCAATTCCAGAATATTACATTCCATTCCTTAACATTCGATTCCATTCCAACACTTAATTCCCATTCTATTACATAACATTCCATTGATTCAGTAAAATTTGCTTCAATTAATATTCCCCCTCATACCATAACATTCCGTTCGATTACACGTTATATTCCATTTCAATCAGTCTACTTCATCTATTGCATAATATTCCATTCCAATCCACAAAATTACATTCCATTCCTTATCATTCCATTCCTTTCTCCAACATTCTATTCCTTTGCACCACAATCCATTGCATTCCACAGCATTCCATTCCATTCCTTTCCCCAACATTCCATGCCTTTCCACTACTTTCTGTCCATTCCACATCATTTCATTGCATTCAATTCCAGAGCATTCCATATCATTCGATTCCATTACAACACATTATTCACATTCTGTTACAAAATATTCCATGCCATTCATTAAAATTCTGTTCTATTAATCAGCATGCCCTTTCATACCTTAACTTTCCATTTGATTACGCAACATTTCATTACATTTCAAACATTCTATTTCTTTATGCTGCATACGATTCCATTTTAATCCTCAAAATTTCATTCCACTACTTAAGCTTCCATTCCTGTTGCCAACTTTCTATTCCTTTCACAACATTCCATTGAATTCCACAGCATTCCATTCAATTCTGTAACATTCCATTCAATTCCACAACATTCCATCCCATTCTGTAACATTTGATTCCATTCAGACATGTTATTCCCGTTCAGTAACCTAACATTTCATTCCATTCATTAAAATTCTGTTCTATTACTCAACATTCCCGTTCATACCATAACATTCCAGTTGAATACACATCACTTCATTCCATTTCAAACATTCTATTTCATTCTATTGCATAAGATTCAATTCCAATCCACAAAATTCCACTACATTCCTTAACCTCCCATTCCTTTCACCAACATTCTATTCCTTTCCACAACATTCCATTGCATTCCACTGCATTCTATTCCATTCCATAACATTCCAGTCAATTCCACAACATTTCATTCCATTCCATAACATTCGAATCCATTGCAACACACCATTCCCATTCAGTTACAAAATTTTCCATACCATTCATTAAGTTTCTGTTCCATTAATCAGCATTCCCCTTCATATCATAACATTTCATTCGATTACACAACATTCCTTTCAATTTCAATCATTCTATTTCATTCCATTGCATAAGATTCCATTCCATAACACAAAATTCCATTCCATTCCTTAACATTTCATTCCTTTCCCCAACATTCTATGCCTTTGTGCCACATTCCATGACATTCCACTGCATTCCATTCCATTCCATAACTTTCCATTGCATTCCAAAATATTCCATTACATTCGATTCAATTCCAACACATGACTCCCCTTCTGTTTCATAACATTCCATTCTATTCATTAAAATTTGGTCCTATTAATCAGCGTTCGCATAACATTCCATTCAATTACACAATATTCCATTCAGTTCCATAACATTCAATTCCTTTCCAACACATTATTCCATTTTTATTATATAATATTCCATTGATTCAGTAAAATTTAGTTCTATTAATTAACATTCCAATTCATACCATAACATTCCATTCGATTAAGCAGAACACCATTCCATTTCAACCACTCTATTTCGTTATATTGCATAGGATTCCATTCCAATTCACAAATTCCATTATATTCCTTGACCTTCCATGCCTTTTGCCAACGTTCTATTCCTTTCCACTACTTTCCATTTCATTCGACATCATTCCATTCATTTCCGTAACATTCTATTAAATCCACAACATTCGAATCCATTCCATAATATTCGATTCCATTCCAACATATTTTCCTGAATGTGTTACAAAACATTAAATACCATTCACTAAAATTCGGTTCTATTAATAAATATTCCCCTTCATAGCATAACATTCCATTCGATTACACAACATCCCATTCAATTGCAAACACTGTATCTCATTCCAATGCAGAAGTTTGGATTCCAATCCACAAAATTCCTTTACATTACTTAACATTTCATTCCTTTCACCAACATTCTATTCCTTTCCACAACCTTCCATTGCATTCCCCAGCATTCCATTCCATTCCGTAATATTCCATTCAATTAAACAACATTCCATTCCATTCCAAAACATTCCATTATTTTCCACTCCATTCGATTCCATTCCAACATATTATTCCCATTCTTTTACAAAACATTCCATATCATTCTTCAAAATTCAGTACTATTAATCAACATTGCACTCCATACCACACCATTCCATTCGATTACACAACATTCGATTCCATTTCAAACACTCTTTTTCTTTCTATTGCATAGGATTATATACCAATCCACAGAATTCCATTAAAACTCCTTTACCTTCCATTCCTTTCCAAAACATTCTATTCCTTTCCACAACATTCCATTGCATTACCCAGAATTCCATTCCATTCCTTAAAATTCCATTCAATTCCACAACATTCAATTCCATTTCGTAACATTTGTTTCCATTGAAACCCATTATTCCCGTTCTGTAACCAAACATTTCATTCAATTCATTAAAATTCGGTTCTATTAATCTACATTACCCTTCATACCATAACATTCTATTCGATTACACAACATTCCTTTCCAATTCATTCTATTTCATTCTGTTTCATAAGATTCCATTCCAATCCACCAAATTCCATTCCATTCCTTAACCTTCCATTGCTTTCCCTAACATTCTATTTCTTTCCACAACATTCCATTGTATTCCACAGCATTCCATTCCATTCCGTTACATTCCATTCAATTCCACAACATTCCATTCCATTCCAAAACTTTCCATTCCTTTCCATATCATTCGATTCCATTCCAAAACATTATTCCCATTCTTTTACAAAACATTCCATACCATTCTTCAAAATTCGGTTCTATTAACATTGCTCTTCATACCATAACATTCCATTCGATTATACAACATTCCAGTAAATTTCAATCATTCTATTTCATTCCATTCCATAAGATTCCATTCCAATCCACAAAATTCCATTCCATTCCGTAACCTTTCCTCAACATTCCATACCATTCCACAGCATTGCATTCCATTCCATAACATTCCATTCAATTTCATAACATTCTATTCCTTTCCTCAACATTCCATTGCATTCCACAGCATTCCATTCTGTTCCATAACTTTCCATTGCAATCCAAACCATTGCATTCCATTCGAATCTATTCCAACACCTTATTCCCGAGTTGTTGCATAGCATTCCATTCCATTCATTAAAATTTGGTCCTATTTACCAACATTCCACTTCATAACATAACATTCCATTCGATTACACAACATTCCTTTCCAATTCAATCTATTTCATTCTGTTGCATAAGATTCCATTCCAATCCACAAAATTCCATTCTATTCCTTGATCTTTCATGCCTTTCCCCAACCTTCAATTCCTTTCCACTTCTTTCCATTTCATTCCACTACATTCCATGCCTTTCCGTAACATTCCATTCAATTCCACAACATTCCAATCTATTTCATAATAATTCAATTCCAACACATTTTTCCCATTCTGTTACAAAATATTCAATACCGTTCATTAAAATTCTGTTCTATTAATCAGCATTCCCCTTCATACTATAACATTCTATTTGATTACACAATATTCCTTTCAATTTCATTCATTCTATTTCATTCCAATGCATAAGATTCCATTTGATACCACAAAATTCTATTCCATTCCTTAACATTTCATTCCTTTCACCAACATTCTATGCCTTTCTGCCAGATTCCTTTGCATTCTACTGCATTCCATTCCATTCAATAACTTTCCACTGCATTCCAAAATATTTCATTCCATTCTATTCTACTGCAACACATCATTCCCATTTTGTTGCATAACATTCCATTCCGTTCATTAAAATTTGGTCCTATTAATCAGTATTCCACTTCATAGCCTAACATTCCATTCGATTAAGCAGAGCACCATTCCATTTCGACCATTCTATTTTGTTCTATTGCATAGGATTCCATTCCAATCCACGAATTCCATTCTATTTCTTGACCTTCCACGCCTTTCCCCAATGTACGTTTCCTTTCCACTACTTTCCATTTCATTCCACATCATTCCACTCATTTCCGTAACATTCCATTAAATTCCACAGCATTCGAATAAATTCCATAATATTCGATTCCATTCCAATACATTTTTCCCATTCTGTTACAAAACATTCAATACCATTCATTAAAATTCGGTTCTATTAATCAACATTCCCCTTCATAGCATAAAATTCCATTTGATTACACAACATCCCATTCAATTGCAAACATTGTATCTCATTCCATTGCACAAGATTGGATTCCAATCCACAAAATTCCATTCCATTACTTAACATTTCATTCCTTTCCCCAACATTTTATTCCTTTCCACAATATTCCATTGAATTCCACAGCATTCTATTCCATTCCATAACATTCCATTCAATTCCACAACATTCCATTCCTCTCCTTAACATTTGATTCCTTTCAAACACATTATTACCCTTCTGTAACCTAACATTCTATTCCATTCATTAAAATTCTGTTCTATTTATCAACATTCCCCTTTATACCATACATTCCATTTGATTACACAACATTCCTTTCCAATTAATTCTATTTCATTCTGTTTCATAAGATTCCATTCCAATCCACAAAATTCCATTCCATTCCTTAAGCTTTCGTTGCCTTCCCTAACATTCTATTCCTTTCCACAACATTCCATTGCATTACCCAGCATTCCATTCATTCCATAACATTCCATTCAATTCCACAACATCCGTACCATTCCAAAACATTCCATTCCTTTCTACTCCATTCGATTCCATTCCAACACATTCCGATTCTTTTACTAACATTCCATATCATTCTTCAAAATTCAGTACTCTTAAGCAACATTGCACTCCATACCATACCATTCCATTCGACTACACAATATTCCATTCAATTTCAAACTCTCTTTTTCATTCTATTGCATAGGATTCCATTCCAATCCACAAAATTCCATTAAAAGTCCTTAACTGCCCATTCCTTTCTGAAACATTCTATTCCTTTCCACAACATTCCATTGCATTACACAGCATTCCATTCCATTCCTTAACATTCCATTCAGTTCCACAACATTCAATTCATTCTGTAACATTTGTTTCCATTTAAACACATTTTTCCCGTTCTGTAACCTAACATTCCATTCAATTCATTAAAATTCGGTTCTATTAATCTACATTCCCCTTCATACCACAACATTCCATTTGATTACACCACATTCAATTCCATTTCAATTTTTCTATTTCATTCTATTGCATAAGTTTCCATTCAAATCCACAAATTTCCATTCCATTACTAAACCTCCCATTCCTTTCCCCAATATTCTTTTCCTTTCTGCAACATTCCATTGCACTCCACAGCATTCCATTCCATTCCATAACATTCGAATCAATTCGAACACATTATTCCAATTATTACCTAACATTCCTTTCTATTCTTCAAAATTCGGTTTTATTAAACAAAATTCCAATTCATAGCTTAAGATTTTATTCGATTACACAACATTCCTTTCCAATTCACTCTATTTCATATTGTTACAAAAGATTCCATTTTAATGCAAAAAATTTAATTCCATTCCTTAACCTTCCATTCCTTTCCACAACATTCGATTCCTTTCCACAGCATTCCATTTCATTGAACAGCATTCCATTCCATTCCTTTCCCCAACATTCTATTCCTTTCCACTACATTCCATTGCATTCTACAGCACTCAATTCCATTCCAAATATTTCATTCAATTGCACATTCCATTCCGTTCCATAACTTTCGTTTCCATTCAAAAACATTATTCCCATTCTTTTACCTAACATTCCATTCCTTTCTTTTATATTCGGTTCTATTAATCGACATTCCACTTCATACCATAGCATTCAATTCCATTTAACAGCATCGATTTCCATTTCAAACATTCTATTTCATTCTATTGCATAAGATTATATTACAATCCACCAAATTCCATTCTATTCCTTAACCTTCCTTTCCTTTCCCAACATTCCATTCCAGTCCACAACATTCCATTGCATTCCTCTGCATTCCATTGCATTCCATTCAATTCCACAATATTCCATTCCATTCCTTAACATTCGATTCCATTCCAACACATTATTCCCGTTTTAGTACATAACATTCCATTGATTCAGTAAAATTTGGTTCTATTAACATTCCAGTTCATACCATGACATTCTATTCGATTACACAGAACACCATTCCATTTCAATCATTCTATTTCGTTCTATTGCATAGGATTCCATTCCAATCCACAAAATTCCATTTTCTTCCTTGAACTTCCATGCCTTTCCCAACGTTCTATTACATTCCTCTTCTTTCCATTGCATTCCACATCATTCCAATCCATTCTGTAACATTCCATTCAATTCCACAACATTCCATTATATTCAATAATATTCGATTCCATTAAAAAGCATTCTCATTCTTTTACAAAACATCCATACCATTGTTCAAAATTGGGTTCTATTAATCAATATTGCACTTCACACCATAACATTCCATTTGATTATACAACATTCCAGTCCATTTCAAACATTCTATCTCATTCCATTCCATAAGATTCCATTCCAATCCACAAAATTCCATTCCATTCCTTTAACTTCCAGTCCTTTCTCAACACTCTATTCCTTTCCACAACATTCCATTCCATTCCACAGCATTCCATTCCATTACACAACATAGAATTCCATTCCAAACATTTCATTCAATTCCAAAATATTCCATTCCATTCCATAACTTTCGTTCCCCTTCAAACACATTATTGTGATTATTTTACCGAATATTCCATTCCATTCTTTAATATTCGGTTCTATTAATCAATATTCCACTTCATACCATAGCATTCAATTCAATTTAACAGCATCAAATTCCATTTCAAACATTCAATTTCATTCTATTGCATAAGATTCCATTACAATCCACCAAATTGCATTCTATTCCTTAACCTTCCATTTCTTTCCCACCATTCCATTCCAGTCCACAACAGCCTATTGCATTCCACAGCATTCCATTCAATTCAATTCAATTCAACAATATTCCATTCCATTCCTTAAGCCATTATATTCCACAGCATTCCATTCAGAACTTTCGAATTCGAAAACCTTATTCCGATTATTCCATATATTCCACAACCATTAGCATTCCATTCGAACTTTCGACTCCATTCGAAAACCTTATTCCGATTATTACCTAATAGTCCATTCCTTTCTTCACAATTCGGTTCTATTAATCGACATTGCACTTCATACCATATCATTCCTTTCCATTCAACAACATTCCATTCCATTTAAAACATTCTATTTCATTCCATTCCATAAATTTTGATTCCAATTTAAAAAATTCTATTCCATTCCTTAACCTCCCATTGCTTTCCCTAACATTCTATTCCTTTCCACTACATTCCATTGCATTCCACATCATTCCATTCCATTCCAGAACATTCCATTATATTCCATGACATTTAGTTCCATTCCAAAACATAATTCAAGTTCTGTTGCCTAACAGTCCATTCCATTCTTCAAAATTTGATTCCATTAAACTACATACCACTTCATACCATAATGTTCAATTCCATTACCGAACATTCCGTTCCACTTAAAATATTCTATTTCATTCTATTGCATAATATTCCATTCCAGTCCACAAAATTCCATTTCATTCCTTAACTTTCCATTCCTTTCCTCAATATTCTATTCTTTTTCTCAACATTCCATTGCATTCCACCGAATTCCATTCCATTCCATAACATTAAATTCAGTTCCACAACATTCCATTCCTTTCCATAACATTCAATTCATTCCCAACACATTATTCCCATTCTGTTACATAACATTCCATTCCATTCATTAAAATTCGGTTCTATTACTCTACATTCCACGTCATCATATAACATTACATTCGACTACACCACATTCCATTCCATTTCAAAAATTCTATTTCATTCTATTGCAAAGATCCCATTCAAAACCACAAAATTGCATTTCATTCGTTAACCTTCCTTTCCTTTCCCCAAAATTCTATTCCTTTCCCCAACACCCAATTCCATGCCACAGCGTTCCATTCAATCCCACAATATTCCATTCCATTCCTTAACATTCGATTCAATTTAAACACATTATTCCCGTTCTATTACATAACATTCCATTCCATTCTTCAAAATTCAGTTATATTAATCAACATTCCACTTCATACCATAACATTCCATTCCATTACACATTCTATTTCATTCTCTTGCATAACATTCCATTAAAATCCACAAAATCTAATTTCATTCATTGACCCTCCACTCTTTTCTCCACCTTCTATTGCTTTCCACAATATTCCATTGCATTCCACAGCATTCCATTCCAGTCCATAACATTCCATTCCACTTCACAGCATCCAATTCCATTTCAAACAGTCTATTTCATTCTATTGCATAAGATTCCATTCCAATCCACAAAATTCCATTCCATTCCGTTACCTTTCCCAAACATTCTATTTCATTCCACAGCATTGCATTCCATTCCATAACATTCCATTCAATTCCATAGCATTCTATTCCTTCCTCAACATTCCATTGCATTCCACAGCATTCAGTCCATTCCATAACTTTCCACTGCATTCCAAAATTTTCCACT
The DNA here is from genome assembly GCA_032199065.1 of Smutsia gigantea. NCBI lineage: Eukaryota > Metazoa > Chordata > Mammalia > Pholidota > Manidae > Smutsia > Smutsia gigantea. The sequence goes on from JAVSCE010009190.1 coordinate 159,901, forward strand.
CCATACCATTACATTCGATGTCATTCCAACACATTATTCCCGTTCTGTTGCATAACATTCCATTCCATTTATTAAAATTTGATCCTATAAACCTACATTCCACTTCATACCATAACACTCCATTCATTTACACAACATTTCTTTCCAATTCATTTCATTTCATTCTTTTGCATAAGATTCCTTCCATCCCCAAAATTCCATTCCACCCCTTATCCTCCCATTGCTTTCCCTAACATTCTATTCCTTTCCACTACATTCCATTGCATTCCACAGAATTAAATTCCATTCTGCAACATTCCATTCAATTCAACAACATTCCATTCCATTCCAAAACATTACATTTCTTTCCATTCCATTCCAACACATTATAACCATTTTTTCAAAACATTCCATACCATTCTTGAAAATTCGTTTCTGTTATTCAACATTTCACTTCACACCATAACATTCCTTTCCATTCAGCACCATTCCATTCAATTTAAAACATTCTATTATATTCCATTCCATAAGATTTGATTCCAAACCAAAAAATTCTATTCCATTCCTTAACCTCCCATTGCTTTCCCTAACATTATATTCCTTTCCACAACATTCCATTGCATTCCATAGCATTCCCTTCCATTCCATAACATTCCTTTCAATTCCACCACATTCCAATCCATTCTGTATCATTCTATTCAATTCCAACACATTATTCTTGTTCTGTTACCTAACATTCCATTTCATTCATTAAAATTCAGTTCTACTCATCTACATTTCACTTCATACCATACATTCCATTCGATTACACAACATTCCATTGCACTTCATACAATTTTATCATTCAATTGCATGAGATTCCATTCCAATCCACAAAATTCCATTACATTCCTTAACCTCTATTCCTTCCTCCAGCTTCTATTCCTTTCAACAACATTGCATTGCATTCCACAGCATTCAATTCCATTCCTTTCCCCAACATTCTATTCCTTTCCCCTACTTTCCATTGGCTTTCACATCATTCCATTCCACTCTGTAACATTCCATTCAATTCCACAACATGACATTCCATTCCATAACATTCACTTCCATTCAAACACCTTATTCCTGTTCTGTTACCTAACATTCAATAACATTCTTTAAAATTCTGTTCTATTAATCAACATTCCACTTATTACCATAACATTCCATTCGATTACACAACATTCCTTTCCATTGCAAACATTCTAATTCATTCCATTGCATAAGATTCCATTCCAAACCAAAAAATTTCATTCCATTCCTTAACCTTCCATTCCTTTCCAAAATATTCCATTGCATTCCTCAGCATTCCTTCCCATTCCTTTCCCCAAAATTCTATTCCTTTCCACTATGTTTGATTGCATTCCACATCATTCCATTCCATTCATTAAAATTCTTTTCAATTAATCAACATTCCACTTCATAACATAGCATTCTTTCGATTACACAACATCCCATTAAATTGCAAACATTGTATCTCATTCCATTGCATAATATTCCAATCCAACCACAAAATTGCATTCCATTCCTTAAACTTCCACTCCATTCCCCAAAGTTCTATTCCTTTCCACAACATGACACTGCATTCTACAGCATTCCATTCCACTCCCTAACATTCCATTCAGTTACATAATATTTCATTCCGTTCCATAACATTCAATTCCCTTCAAACACATTATTCTCGTTCTGTTACATAACATTCCATTGTATTAATTAAATTCACTTTTATTAAGCAACATTCCACTTCATACCATAACATCCCAATCGAATATACCACATTCTGTTCTATTTCAAATACTGTATTTCATTCTATTGAATAGGACTCCATTCCAATCCACCAAATTCTATTCCATTTTTTACATTCCATGCCTTTCTCCAACATTCCATTAGTTTCCACAACATTCCATTGCATTCCACAGCACTCATTTCCATTCCAAACATTTCATTCAATTCCACATTTCATTCCATTCCATAACTTTTGTTTCCGTTCAAAAACATAATTCAGGACTTCCGGGAATGGCGGTGTGAGCAGGGCGGCAGAAATCTTCTCCCAACACTATATTTATCTACGAAAACACAGCAAATATATCTATTCCTAAAAGAGAGACGATAATACACAGGAAAGCGCACAGCATGCAGCTACACCCGAGAGGACTTGGCACACCAAGAGGTGGGTAATATACAGAGCTGCGACCCGGCCGGAACCGAGCCCTCCCCCACTCCAGTGCACTGGTGGGAGGAGAGGATTCAGAGCTGGGAGGGAGTGGAAGGATACCCCGCGAAGTAGCCAGCCCGGTGATCTGCGCGGGGAGCGCTGACCCACATTGTGCAGTGCAGCAGAGATTGGAGAGACAAAGGGGCGGGATCTGAGTGGGGAACATGCCAGGGTGCTTGCAGTCGGCTCCCGGGAAGGAAAAAAAAAGTGTGCGCTTTCTTCAGTGGTCTTAAAGAGACAGGAGCATAGTGGAGGAGCCGTATCATCCAGCACACTTAGCCCAGCAGGCTTGGAGTCCAGGGGAGTTTCAGAAGCCTAAAATGGCGACTGAGGAAGCGTAGCCATACTTAACACTTCTCACTGACATCAAAAGCCCCCTATTCGTTCCAACCCCTGCCAGAGCGATAAAGAGCCATGCAGAGTGGCGCAGTCACAGCTGTGGAATAGTGGGGCAATAGCGCCACCTACAGCATTCCCACAAATTCTACGTCCGGTGGGCAATTTTTTTGTTTTGTTTTGTTTTTTGTTTTGTTTTTGTTTTTTCTTTTCTTTCTTTTTTTTCTTTCTTTCTTTCTTCTTTTTCTTTTTTCTCTCTTTTTTTTTCTTTCCTTGTTAAAGTCTTAAATAGCCCAGCTGACATACGTGGCAACTATCAGTGACCAATTCTATAGCCATGAAAAGACAGAGTATTATGGTTCAGACCAAAATCAACCAGACAATCACAGAGAGGGAGTCTGAAGGGATGGAAATGCACAGTTCTCCTGATAAAGAATTCGGAATAAAAGTCATAACCATGCTGATGGACCTACAGAGAAATGTGCAAGAGCTGAGGGAGGAAGTGAGGGAACTGAGGAATGACAATGCAGAAATCAGACAAGCGATCAACAGGCTTAGCAGCAGAATGGATGAGATGCAAGAGACTGTTGATGGAATAGAAAACAGAGAACAGGAGTACAGAGCAGCTGAGGCAGAGAGAGATAAAAGGATTTCTAGGAATGAAAGACTATTAAGAGAACTGTGTGACCAATCCAAACGGAACAATATTCGCATTTTAGGAGTACCAGAGGAAGAAGAGAGAGAAAAAGGGATAGAAAGTGTCTTTGAAGAAATAATTGCTGAAAACTTTCCCTCCCTGAGGAAGGAAGTAGTCTCGCAGTCCACCAAAGCTCATAGATCTCCCAACACAAGGGACCCAAGGAAGACAACACCAAGATATATAATAATTAAGATGGCAAAGATCAAAGACAAGGACAGGGTATTAAAGGCAGGTAGAGAGAGAAAAAAGATCACCTACAAAGGAAAACCCATCAGACTATCATCAGACTTCTCAACAGAAACCTTACAGGCCAGAAGAGAATGGCATGATATATTTAACGTTATGAAACAGAAGGGCCTCGAACCAAGAATACTGTATCCAGCACGATTATCATTTAAATATGATGGTGGGATTAAACAATTTCCAGAAAAACGAAAGTTGAGAGAATTTGCCTCTCATAAACCACCACTACAGGATATCTTAAATGGACTGCTCTAGATGGAAGCACACCTAAGGCTAAAAAGATGTCACCAGAGAAAATAAAATCATAGCAAAGAAAGCAGACCATCCAAATACTAACTAAAGGCAAAGAATAAAACACCTATTATAGAAAGACTGGAGGAAGAGGAATCAGAAGGGAGAGAAATAAAGAAACATCAGACAGTCTTTACAATAACTAAACAAGAAACTTAAGTTAGATTGTAAGATAGTAAAGAAGCAACTTTTGAACCCTTGGTAACCACGAATCTAAAGCCAGCAATGGCAATAAGTACATATCTATCTATAATCACCCTAAATGTGAATGGACTGAATGCACCAATCAAAAGACATAGAGTAACAGAATGGATAAAAAAGCAAGACAAATCTATATGCTGCCTACAAGAAACTCACCTTAAATCCAAAGATATACACAGGCTAAAAGTGAAGGGATGGAAAAAGATATATCATGCAAACAATAAAGAGAAAAAAGCAGGTGTTGCAGTACTTGTATCAGACAAAACAGACTTCAAAACGAAGAAAGTAGCAAAAGATAAAAAAGGACATTACATAATGATAAAGGGGTCAGTCCAACAGGAAGATATAACCATTATAAATATATATGCACACAACACAGGAGCGCCAGCATATGTAAAACAAATACTAACAGAATTAAAGGAGGAAATAGGCAGCAATGCATTCATCTTAGGAGAATTCAACACACCACTCACTCCAGAGGACAGATTAACCAGACAGAAAATAAGTAAAGACACAGGCACTGAACAACACACTAGAACAGATGAACCTAACAGACATCTACAGAACTCTACACCCAAAAGGAACAGGATACACATTCTTCTCAAGTGCACATGGAACATTTTCCAGAATAGACCACATACTAGGCCACAAAAAGAACCTCAGTAATTTCAAAAATATTGAAATCCTACCAACCAACTTCTCAGATCACCAAGGTATAAAACTAGACATAAATTTTAGAAAGAAATCAAAAAGGCTCACAAATACATGGAGACTTAACAACACTCTCCTAATTAATCAATGGTTAACGACCAAATCAAAACAGAAATCAAACAATATACGGAGACTAATGGCAACAACAACACAAAGCCACAACTTCTGTGGGATGCAACAAAGGCAGTTCTAAGAGGAAAGTATATTGCAATCCAGGCCTATTTAAAGAAGGAAGAACATTCCCAAATGAATAGTCTAAAGACACAATTACTGAAATTGGATAAATAAGAACAAATGAGGCCCAAAGTCAACAGAAGGAGGGACATAATAAATATTACAGAAGAAATAAATAAAATTGAGAAGAATGAAACAACAGAAAAAAATCAATAAAACCAAGATCTGGTTCTTTGAAAAAATAAACAAAATAGATAAACCCCTAGCCAGACTCACTAAGAGAAAAAGAGAATCTACACACATAAACACAATCAGAAATGAGAAAGGAAAAATCATGACGGACCCCACAGAAATACAAAGAATCATAAGAGAATATTATGAAAATCTATATGCTAACAAGCTGGAAAACATAGAAGAAATGGACAACTTCTTAGAAAAATACAACCTTCCAAGACTGACCAAGCAAGAAACAGAAAAACTGAACAGACCAATCACCAGAGACGAAATCGAATTGGAAATCAAAACTACCCAAGAACAAAACTCCCGGGCCTGATGGATTCACCTCTGAATTCTACCAGACATATAGAGAAGAAATAACACCGATTCTCCTTAAAGTTTTCCAAAAAATAGAAGAGGAGGGAATACTTCCAAAGTCATTCTATGAAGCCAGCATCACTCTAATACCAAAACCGGGCAAAGACCTCACCAAAAAAGAAAATTAGAGACCAATATCCCTGATGAACGTAGATGCAAAAATACTCAACAAAATATTAGCAAACCGAATTCAAAAATACATCAAGAGGATCATACACCATGATCAAGTGGGATTCATCCCGGGGATGCAAGGACGGTACAACATTCGAAAATCCATCAACATCATCCACCACATCAACAAAAAGGGGAACAAAAACCACATGATCATCTCCATAGATGCTGGAAAGGCATTTGACAAAATTCAGCATCCATTCCTGATTAAAACTCTCAACAAAATGGGTATAGATGGCAAATACCTCAAAACCATAAAGGCTATATATGAGAAACTCACAGCTAACATCATACTTAATGGCGAGACGCTGAAGGCTTTTTGTCTAAGATCGTGAACAAGACAGGGATGCCCAATCTCTCCACTGTTATTTAACATAGTACTGGAGGTCCTAGCCACAGCAATAAGACAAAACAAAGACATACAAGGCATCCAGATTGGTAAAGAAGAAGTCAAATTGTCACTATTTGCACATGGCATGATACTGTACATAAAAAATCCTAAAGACTCCATTCCAAAACTACTAGAATTAATATCTGAATTCAGCAAAGTTGCAGGATACAAAATTAACACACAGAAATCTGTTGCTTTCCTATACACTAACGATGAACTAACAGAAAGAGAAATCAGAAAAACAATTCCCTTCACAATTGCATCAAAAGGAATAAAATACCTAGGAAGAAACCTAATGAAGGAAGTGAAAGACCTGTACTCTGAAAACTACAAGACACTCCTAAGAGAAATTAAAGAGGACACTAACAAATGGAATTGCATCCCATGCTCTTGGCTAGGAAGAATAAATATTTCAAAATGGCTATACTACCTAAAGCAATCTACAGATTCAATGCAGTCCCTATCAAACTACAAATAGCTTTCTTCAAAGAACTGGAACAAATAAATCTAAAATTCATATGGAACCACAAAAGACCCCGAATAGCCAAGGAAATCCTGAGAAGGAGGAATAAAACAGGGGGAATTATACTCCCTGACTTCAAGCTCTTCTACAAAGCCGCAGTAATCAAGACAATTTGGTATTGGCACAAAAACAGACCCACAGACCAGTGGAACAGAATAGAAAATCCAAACATTAACCCAAACATATACAGTCAATTAATATTTGATAAAAGTGCCTTGGATATACAATGGGGAGATAGCCTCTTCAGCAGCTGGTGTTGGAAAACCTGGACAGCTACATGTAAGAGAATGAAACTGGACTACTGTCTAGCCCCATACACAAAGGTAAACTCAAGGTGGATCAAAGACCTGAATGTAAGTCATGAAACCATCAGACTCTCAGAAAAAGACATAGGCAAAAATCTCTTGGATATAAACATGAGTTACTTCTTCATGAACATGTCTCCCCGGGAAGGGAAACAAAAGCAAAATGAATAAGTGGGACTATATCAAGCTGCAAACCTTCGGTACAGCAAAGGACACCATCAGTAGAACAAAAAGACATCCTACAGTATGGGAGAATATATTCATACAAAACGTATCTGATAAAGGGTTGACATCCAAAATATATAAAGAATTCATGCACCTTAACAAACAGAAAGCAAATAATCCAATTAAGAAATGGGCAGAGGACATGAATAGACACTTCTCCAAAGAAGAAATTCAGATGGCCAACAGGCACATGAAAAGATGCTCCACATCGCTAATCATCAGAGAAATGCAGATTAAAACCACAATGAGATATCACCTCACACCAGTGAGGATGGCCAACATCCAAAACACAAACAACAACAAATGTTGGCGAGGATGTGGAGAAAAGGGAACCCTCCTACACTGCTGGTGGGAATGCAAATTAGTTCAACCATTGTGGAAAGCAGTATGGAGGTTCCTCAAAAAACTCAAAATAGAAATACCATTTGACCCAGGAAATCCACTCCTAGGAATTAACCCTAAGAATGCAGCAGCCCAATATGAAAAGGACAGATGCACCCCTTTGTTTATTGCAGCACTGTTTACAATAGCCAAGAAATGGAAGCAACCTAAGTGTCCATCAGTAAACGAAAGGATAAAGAAGATGTGGTACATATACACAATGGAATATTATTCAGCCGTAAGAAGAAAACAAATCCTATCATTTGCAACAACGTGGATGGAGCTAGAGGGTATTATGCTCAGTGAAATAAGCCAAGCCGAAAAAGACAAGTATCAAATGATTTCACTCATGTGTGGAGTATAAGAACAAAGAAAAAACTCTGAATGAACAAAACAGCAGCCGACTCACAAAACCCAAGAATGGACTAATAGTTACCAAAGGGAAAGTGACTGGGGAAATTGGGCGGGAAGGGAGGGATAAGAGGTAAAAAGGGCATTACGATTAGCAGATATAATGTTGGGGGGGCACGGGGAGGACAGTACAACTCAGAGAAGACAAGTAGTGATTCTATAGCAACTCATTACGCTGATGGACAGTGACTGTAATGGGGTTGGTGGGGGGGAACTGATGTAGGGATAGTTTAATAACCGTAATATTGCATATGTAATTGTAGATTAATGATAATAAAATAAATTATATTAAAAAGAACATTATTCCCATTCTTATACCTAATATTCCATTCCTTTCTTTAATATTCGGTTCTATTAATCGACATTCCACTTCATACCATAGCATTCCATTCCATTTCACAGCATCCCATTCCATTTCAAACATTCTGTTTCATTCCATTCCATAAGATTCCATTTCAATTCACAAAATTCTATTGCATTCCTTTAACGTCCATTCCTTTCTCAACATTCTATTCCTTTACACTACATTCCATTGCATTCCACAGCATCCATTCGAATTCCACAACATTCCATTCAATTCCACAACATTACACTCCATTTCGTAACATTCCATTGATTTCGAACACATTATTCCCTCTATGTTACATAGCATCCCATTCCTTTCATTAAAATTCGTTTCTATTAATCTACATTCAACTTCATACCATAGCATTCTATTCGATTACAAAACATTCCATTCCATTTCAAACATTCTATTTCATTATGTTGCATAAGATTCCATTCCAATCCACCTAATTCCATTCCTTTGCATAACTTTCCTTTCCTTTCTCCAACATTCTACTGCTCCCTACTGCATTCCATTGCATTCCACAGAATTCCACTCCATTTCATAACATTCCATTCAATTCCACAATATTCCATTTCACTCCATAACATTCATTTCCAACACATTATTCGCATTGTTACATAACATTCCATTCCATTCATTAAAATTCAGTTCTATTATTCTACATTCTACATCATCCCACAACATTCCATTCGATTACACCACATTCCATTCCATTTCAAACATTCTATTTCATTGTATTGCATAAGATTCCATTCCAAACCACAAAATTCCATTTCATTCCTTTAACTTCCTTTCCTTTCCCCAACATTCCATTCCATTCCATAGCATTCCATTCAATTCCCCAGTATTCCTTTCCATTCCTTAACATTGAATACCATTCCAACACATTATTCCCATACGATTACATAACTTTCCATTGATTCAATAAAATTTGGTTCTATTAACTTTCCTATTCATATCATAATACTCCCCTTGATTATAGAACACCATTCCATTTCAACCATTCTATGTCGTTCTATTGCATAGGATTCCATTCCAGTCCACAAAATTCCATTCCATTCCTTAAACTCCCATTCCTTTCCCCAACGTTCTATTCCTTTCCACAACATGCCATTATATTATACACCATTCCATTCTATTCCTTAACATTCAATTCCATTCCACAACATTCAACTCAATTGCATAACATTGATTCCATTCAAACACATTATTCCAATTCTGTTACCTAACATTCCATTCCATACTTTGTAACTCGGTTCTATTAATCAACATTCCACTTCATACCATAACATTCCATTCCATTACACAACATCCCACTCAATTGCAAACATTGTATCTCATTCCATTGCATACGATTCCATTCCAATCCACAAAATTCTTTTACATTCCCTCACCCTCCATTCCTTACAGAACTTTCTATTGCTTTCCACATCATTGCATTGCATTCCACAGCATTCGATTCCTGTCCATAACATTCCATTCAATTCCACAACATTCCATTAAATTACATAACATTCAAATCCATGCCAAAACCTTATTCTCGTTCTGTTACCTAACTTTCAATTCCATTCATTAAAATTCTTTTCTGTTAAACAACATTCCACTTTATCCCTTTACATTCCATTCGATTACACAACATTCCATTCCATTTCAGACATTCTATTTCATTCTATTGCATAACATTCCATTCCAATCCACAAAATTACATTCCATTCCTTAACCTTTCCCCAACATGCCATTCCATTCCACAGCATTGCATTCCATTCCATAAAATTCCATTCAGTTCCACATTCCATTCCATTCCATAATAATCGATTCCATTCCAACACATCATTCCCATTCTGTTAAATAACATTCCATTTAAATACATTAAAATTCAGTTCTTTTACTCTACATTCCACGTCATCCAATAACATTCCATTCGATTAAACCACATTCCATTCCATTTCAAACACTCTATTTCTTTCTATTGCATAAGATTCCATTCCAAACAACAAAATTCCATTCCATTCCTTCACCCTCCATTATTTTACCCAACATTCTATTCCTTTCAACAACATTCCACTGCATTCCACAGCATTTCATTCCATTCGTGACATTCCATTCAATTCCACAACATTCAATTCCATTCCATAACATTTGATTGCACTCAAACACATTATTCCCGTTCTGTAACCTACTATTCCATTCCACTCATAAAAATTTTGTCCTATTAATGAACATTCCACTTCATAGCATAACATTCCATTCGATGACACAACATTCCTTTCCAATTCATTCTATTTAATTCTGTTGCATAAGATTTCATTGCAATCCAATAAATTCAGTTCCATTCCCTAACCTTCCAGTCTTTTCACCAACGTTCTATTCCTTTCCACAATATTCCATTGCATCCCACAGCATTCTATTCCATTCCTTTCTCCAACATTCTATACCTTTACACTACATTTCATTGCATTCCACATCATTCCATTCCATTCCATAACATTAAAATCAATTCCACAAGATTCCATTACATTCCATTACCTTCGATTCCATTCCAACCCATTATTCCCATTCTGTAACCTAACATTCCATTCCATTCATAAAAATTCTTTTCTATTAATCAACATTCCACTTCATACCATAACATTCCATTCGATTACACAACATTCCTTTCAATTGCAAACATTCTAGTTCATTCCATTGCATAAGATTCCATTCCAATCCACAAAATTCCATTCCATTCCTAACCTTCCATTCCTTCCCCAACATTCTATTCCTTTCCACAAGAATCAACTGCATTCCACATCATTCCATTCCATTACAGAATATTCCACAACATTCCACTACATTCCATAACATTTGATTCCATTCCAACACATTCCCGTTTTGTTAGCTAACATAACATTCCATTCATTAAAATTCATTTATAATAATCAAAATTCCACTTCATACCATAACATTCATACCATTACACAACATTCCATTCCATTTAAAACATTCTATTTCATTCTGTTGCATAACATTCCAATCTAGTCCACAAAATTACACATCATTCGTTAACCTTCCTTTCCTTCCCCCAACATTCTATAACTTTCCAAAACATTCCATTGCATTCCACAGCATTCAGTTCCATGCCATAACATTCCATTCAGTTCCACAACATTCCATTCCATTCCATAACATTATATTCCTTTCCAACACATTATTCCCATTCTGTTACAAAACATTCAATATCATTCATTAAAATTCGGTTTTATTAGTCAATATTCCCATTCATAACATAACATTCCATTCCATTACACAACATTCCATTCCATTTCAATCATGCTATTTCATTCTATTGCAGAAGATTCCATACCAATCCACAAAACTGAATTCCATTACTTAACATTCATTCCTTTCCCCAACATTCTATCCCTTTCCACAACATTCCATTGCATTCCACAGCATTCCATTCCATTCCATAACATTCCATTCAATTCCACAACATTCCATTCCATTCTGTAACATTTGATTCCATTCAAACACATTTTTCCGGTTCTGTAACATAACATTCTATTTCATTCATTAAAATTCTGTTCTATCAATCAACATTACCCTTTATACCATAACATTCCATTGGATTACACAACATTCCTTTCCAATTCATTCTATTTCATTCTGTTTCATAAGATTCCATTCCAATTTACAAAATTCCAGTCAATTCCTTTATATTCCATTTCTTTCCCTAACACTCTATACCTTTCCAGAACATTCCATTACATTCCAAAACATTCCATTCCTTTCCATTCCATTCGATTCCATTCCAACACATTATTCCCATTCTTTTACAAAACATTCCATACCATTCTTTAAAATTCGGTTCTATTAATCAACATTGCACTTCATATCATAACATTCCACTCGATTGCACAACATTCCATTCCATTTCAAACACTCTTTTTCATTCTATTGCATAGGATTCCATTCTAATCCACAAAATTCCATTATACTCCTTAGCTTTCCATTCCTTTCCGAAAAATTCTATTCCTTTCCACAACATTCAATTGCATTGTACAGCATTCCATTACATTCTTTAACATTAATTTCAATTCCACATCATTCAATTCCATTCTGTAACATTTGTTTCCATTGAAACACATTATTGCTGTTCTGTAACCTAACATTCCATACCATTCTTCAAAATTCGTTTCTATTCATCAACATTCCACTTCATACCATAATATTTATTCGATTATTCAACATTACAGTCCATTTCAAACATTCTATTTTATTCCATTCCATAAGATTCTATTCCAATCCGCAAAATTCCATTTCATTCCTTTAAATTCCATTATTTCCCAACAGTCTATTCCTTTCCACAACATTCCATTCCTTCCACAGCATTCCATTGCATTCCACAACAGTCCATTTTATTCCATAACATTCGATTCTATTTGAACATGTAATTCCCATTATTACCTAACATTCCATTCCATTCTTCAAAATTCGGTTCTATTAATCAATATTCCACTTCATACCATAACATTCCATTCCATTACACAACATTCCATTCCATTTAAAACATTTTATTTTATTCTATTGCATAACATTCAATTCTAATCCACAAAATTCCATTCTGTTCCTTCACCCTCCATTCCTTCCCCAATTTCTAATGCTTTCCACAACATTAAATTGCATTCCACAGCGTTCCATTCATGTCCATAACTTTCCATTCAATTCCACAGCATTAAATTCCATTTCATAACTTTTGATTTCATTCAAACACATTATTCCCATTCTTTTACCTAACATTTTATTTCATTCTTTTATATTTGGTTCTATTAATCAACATTCCACTTCATAGCATAACATTCCATTTAATTTCACAGCATCCCATTCCCTTTTAAACATTCTATTTCATTCTATTGCATCAGAATCCATTCCAATCCACAAAATTCCATTCCATTCCTTAACCTTTCACCAATATTCCATTTCATTCCACAGCACTGCATTCCATTCCATAACACTGCACTCAATTCCATAACATTCGATTCCATTCCAAACATTATTCCCATTCTGTTACAAAATGTTCCATACCACTCATTAAAATTCAGTACATTAATCAACACTGCACTTCATACCATAACATTCCATTCGATTACACCACATTCCATTCCATTTCAAACATTCTTTATCATTCTATTGTATAAGATTCCAATCCAAACCACAAAATTGCATTTCATTCCTTAACCTTCCTTTCTTTCCCGAAAATTCTATTCCTTTCCCTAACATTCAATTCCACTCCACAGCATTCCATTCAATTCCACAATATTCCATTCCATTCCTTAACATTCGATTCCATTCCAACACATTGTTCCCATTCTACTACATAACATTCCATTGATTCAGTAAAATTTGGTTATATTAATTAACATTCCAATTCATACCATAACATTCTATTCTATTACACAGAACAGCATTCCATTTCAAACATTCCATTCCGTTCTGTTGCATAGGATTCCATTCCAATCCACAAAATTCCATTCTCCTCCATGACCTTCCATACCTTTCCGAACCTTCTACTCCTTTCCACTACTTTCCATTGCATTCCACGTCTTTCCATTCCATTCCGTAACATTCCATTCAATTCCACAGCATTCCATTCCACTCCATAACATTCGATTCCATTCTAACACATTATTCCCGTTCTGTTATGAACCATTCAATACCATTCATTAAAATTCGGTTCTATTAATCAACATTCCCCTTCATACCATAACATTCCATTCGTTTACACAACATTCCATTCCATTTCAAACATTCTATTTCATTCTATTGCATAAGATTCCAATCCAAACCACAAAATTGCCTTTCATTCCTTCACCTTTCATTCCCTTCCCCAAATTTCTATTCCTTTCCCTAACATTGAATTCCAATCCGCAGCATTCCATTCAATTGCACAATATTAATTCCATTCCTTAACATTCGATTCCATTCCATCACATTATTCTGGTTCTATTACATAACATTCCATCGATTCAGTAAAATTTGGTTCTATTAATTAACATTCCAATTCGTACCATAACATTCTATTCAATTACACAGAACACCATTCCATTACAAACATTCAATTTTGTTCTATTGCATAGGATTCCATTCCAATTCACAAAATTTGATTCTCGTCCTTGACCTTCCATGCATTTCCCCAATGTTCTATTCCTCTCCACTACATTCCATTGCATTCCACATCATTCCATTCCATTTCGTTACATTCTATTCAATTCCACAGCATTCCATTCCATTCGATTTCCTTTCCAACACATTATTCCCATTCTGTTACAAAACATTCAATACCATTCATTAAAATTTGGTTCTGTTAGTCAATATTCCCTTTCAAAACGTAACATTCCATTCCATTACAAAACATTCCATTCCATTTCAATCATGCTATTTCAGTCTATTGCAGAAGATTCCATACCAATCCACGAAAATGAATTCCATTACTTAACATTTCATTCCTTTTACCAACATTCTATTCCTTCCCACAACATTCCGCTGCATTCCACAGCATTCCATTCCATTCCATAACATTCCATTCAATTCCACAACCTTCCATTCGATTCTGTAACATTTTATTCCATTCAAACACATTTTTCCGGTTCTGTAACATAACATTCTATTTCATTCATTAAAATTCTGTTCTATCAATCAATATTACCCTTTATACAGTAACATTCCATTCGATTACACAACATTCCTTTACAATTCATTCTATTTCATTCTGTTTCATAAGATTCCATTCCAATTTACAAAATTCCAGTCAATTTCTTAATATTCCATTTCTTTCCCTAGCACTCTATACCTTTCCAGAACATTCCATTACATTCCACAGCATTCCATTTGATTCCATTTTATAACTTTCTATTGAATTCCAAAACATTCCATTCCATTCGATTCCATAACAACACATTATTCCCGTTCTTTTCATTCCATTCCATTCATAAAATTTCCAAACTTCATAGCATTTCCATTCCAATTCCTTTTCATTCTAATTCCCTTGCATTCTATTCCCATTCCCTTCAAAATTCCATTCCATTCTGGTTCCTTTCCATTCCATTCGATTCTATTAACAACATTGCACTTCACACCATTACTTTCCATTCATTATACCAGATTCCAGCCATTTCAAACATTCTTATTTCATTCCATTCCATCCATCAAAATTCCATTCCATTCCTTTAACTTCCATTCCTTTCCCAACATTATATTCCTTGCCACAACATTCCATTCCATTCCACAGCATTCCATTCCATTCATCAACATAGCATTCCATTCCATAACATTTGACTCCATTTGAACACGTTATTCCGATTATTACCTAACACTACATTCCATTCTTCAAAATTCGCTTCTATTCAACATTCCACCTCACACCATAACATTCCATTCCATTAAAAAACATTCTAATTCATTCTATTGCATGATTCATTCCATGCCCATTCCATTCCACAAAATTCCATTCCATTCCTTCACATTCTCCATTCCATTTCCACAACCATTCCATATCCATGCTTTCCACAACATTCCATTTGCATTCCACAGCATTCCATTCCATTCCATAACATTCCTTTCAATTGCACAACATTCCATTCAATTCGGTAAAATTCAATTATATTCCAACACATCATTCCCGTTCTGTTGCATAACATTCCATTCCATTCATTAAAATTTGGTCCTATTATTCAACATTACACATGATAGTGTAATATTCCATTCTACTACACAACATTCC
The DNA here is from genome assembly GCA_032199065.1 of Smutsia gigantea. NCBI lineage: Eukaryota > Metazoa > Chordata > Mammalia > Pholidota > Manidae > Smutsia > Smutsia gigantea. Next base: position 175,881 of record JAVSCE010009190.1, read on the forward strand.
TTTTCAATTCATTATATTTCCGTTTCATAAGATACCATTCCTATCCACAAAATTCCATTCCATTCCTTAACCTAACATTGCTTTGCCTAACATGCTATTCCTTTCCACAACATTCCATTGCATTACGCAGCATTCCATTCTGTTCTGTAACATTCCATTTCATTCCAAAACATTCCATTCCTTTCCATTCCATTCGATTCCATTTCAACACATTATTCCCATTCTTTTAAAAAACATCCATACCATTCATTAAAATTCAGTATATTAATCAACATTGCACTTCATACCATAACATTTCATTCGATTATAAAACATTCTCCATTTCGAATATTCAATTTCATTCCATTCCATAAGATTCCATTGCAATTCACTAGATTCTTTTCCATTCCTTTATGTCCATTCCTTTCCCAACATTCTATTCCTTTACATTACAATCCATTGCATTCCACAGCATCCATTCCATTCCATAACATTCCTTTCAATTCCACAACATTTCACTCCATTCCATAACATTCCATTGCATTCCAACACATTATTCCCTTTCTGTTACATAACATTCCATTCCATTCATTAAAATTCGATTCTGTTAATCTACTTTCAACTTCATACCATAACATTCTATTCGATTACACTGCATTCCATTCCATTTCAAACAATCTATTTCATTATGTTGCATAAGTTTCCATTCCAATCCAGAAAATTCCCTTCCTTTCCTTTCTCCAACATTCTACACCTTCCCCCAACATTCCATTGCATTCCACCAAATTCCATTCCATTCCAGAACATTCCATTCCATTCCACAACATTCCATTCCATAACATTCAATTCATTTCCAAAACCTTATTCCTGTTCTGTTACATAACATTCCATACAATTAAAATTCAGTTCTATTGCATTCCACATTCCCATAACATTCCATTCGTTTACACACATTCCATTCCATTTCAAAATTTCATTCTATTAATAAGATTCCATTCCACCACAAAATTCCATTTCATTCCTTAACATTCCATTCATTTCCCCAACATTCTATTCCTTTCCCCAACATTCCATTCCATTCCAAAGCATTCCATTCAATTCCACAATATTCAATTCCATTCCAACACATGTTAGGTTCACCTATTATTCCATTCCATAATATTCCATTCGATTACACAACATTCCATTTCAACCATTTTATTTCCTATTCATAAGATTCCATTCCAATCCACAAAATTCCATTCCATTCCTTAACCGCCCATTCCTTCCCCAACATTCTATTCCTTTCCACAACATTCCACAGCATTGCATTACGCAGCATATTCAAACACATTCCCATTCATAACATTCCATTCCATTCTTCCTTTCCATTCCATTCGATTCCATTTCAACACATTATTCCCATTCTTTTAAAAAACATCCATGCCATTCATTAAAATTCCAGTATATTAATTTGCAGGCGATTATATTCGGATTCATTATTCAGTATATTAATCATTGCACTTCATACCATAACATTTCATTCGATTATAAAACATTCTCCATTTCGAATATTCAATTTCATTCCATTCCATAAGATTCCATTGCAATTCACTAGATTCTTTTCCATTCCTTTTATGTCCATTCCTTTCCCAACATTCTATTCCTTTACATTACAATCCATTGCATTCCACAGCATCCATTCCATTCCATAACATTCCTTTCAATTCCACAACATTTCACTCCATTCCATAACATTCCATTGCATTCCAACACATTATTCCCTTTCTGTTACATAACATTCCATTCCATTCATTAAAATTCGATTCTGTTAATCTACTTTCAACTTCATACCATAACATTCTATTCGATTACACTGCATTCCATTCCATTTCAAACAATCTATTTCATTATGTTGCATAAGTTTCCATTCCAATCCAGAAAATTCCCTTCCTTTCCTTTCTCCAACATTCTACACCTTCCCCCAACATTCCATTGCATTCCACCAAATTCCATTCCATTCCAGAACATTCCATTCCATTCCACAACATTCCATTCCATAACATTCAATTCATTTCCAAAACCTTATTCCTGTTCTGTTACATAACATTCCATACATTAATTAAAATTCAGTTCTATTTCTCTGCATTCCACATCGTCCCATAACATTCCATTCGTTTACACCACATTCCATTCCATTTCAAACGCTCTATTTCATTCTATTGAATAAGATTCCATTCCAAACCACAAAATTCCATTTCATTCCTTACATTCCATTCATTTCCCCAACTTTCTATTCCTTTCCCCAACATTCCATTCCATTCCAAAGCATTCCATTCAATTCCACAATATTCAATTCCATTCCAACACATTATTCCTGTACTATTACATACCTCTCCATTGGTTCAATAAAATTCGGTTCTATTAACATTCCAATTCATATCATAATATTCCATTCGATTACACAGAACACCATTCCATTTCAACCATTTTATTTCGTTCTATTGCATAGGATTCCATTCCAATCCACAAAATTCCATTCCATTCCTTAACCGCCCATTCCTCTCCCCAACGTTCTATTCCTTTCCACAACATGCCATGGCATTCCACAGCATTCCATTCCATTCCTTAACGTTGCATGCAATTCCACAACATTCAATTCCATTGCATAACATTGTTTCCATTCAAACACATTTTTCCCATTCTGTTACCTAACATTCAATTCCATTCTTTGAAATTCGGTTCTGTTAATCAACATTCCATTCATAACATTACATTCCATTTGATTACAGAACATCCCATTCAATTGGACACATTGTATCTCCTTCCATTGCATAATTTTCCATTCCAATCCAGAAAATTCCTTTCCATTCCTTCATCCTCCATACCTTCCCCAACTTTCTATTGCTTTCCACAACTTTTCATTGCATTCTACAGCATTCCATTCCTTTCCATAACATTCCATTAAATTCCACAACATTCCGTTCCATTCCATAACATTCATTTCCATACCAACATATTATTCTCGTTCTCTTACCTAACATTCCATTCCATTCATTAAAATTATTTTCTGTAAATCAATATTCTACTTCATCCCATTGCATTACATTTGATTACACATTTCTTTCCATTTCAAACATTCTATTTCATTCTATTACATTGGATACCATGCAAAACCACAAAATTCCATTCCATCCCTTAACCTTTCATTCCTTTCCCCAACATTCTATTCCATTCCGAAACATTCCATTGCATTCCATTCCATACATTCTATTCCACTCCAACACATTATTTCCATTATGTTGTATAACATTCCATTCCATTCATTAAATTTGGTTCTATTAATCAACATTGCACTTCATAGCATAAAATTCGATTCAATTGCACAACATTCCTTTACAATTCATTCTATTTCATTCTGTTTCATTAGTTTCCATTTCAATCCACAAAATTCCGTTCCATTCCTTAAACTTCCATTGCTTTCACTAACATTCTATTCCCTTCCGCAACATTCCCTTGCATTCCACAACATTCCATTCCATTCCATAACATTGCATTCCATTCCAAAACATTCCATTCCTTTCCATTCCATTCGATTCCACTAAAACACATTATTCCCATTCTTTTATAAAACATTCCATACCATTCTTCAAAATTCGGTTCTAATAATCAACATGGCACTTCACACCATTACTTTCCATTCGATTATACAACATTCCAGCCCATTTCAAACATTCTATTTCATTCCATTCCAATCCTCAAAATTCCATTCCATTCCTTTAACTTCCAATCCTTTCCCAACATTCTATTCCTTTCCACAGCATTCCATTCCATTCCACAGCTTTCAATTCCATTCCACAACATAGCATTCCATTCCATAACATTTGACTCCATTTGAACACGTTATTCTGATTATTACCTAACACTACATTCCATTCTTCAAAATTCGCTTCTATTCAACATTCCACCTCACACCATAACATTCCATTCCATTAAAAAACATTCTATTTCATTCTATTGCGTGACATTCCATGCCAATCCACAAAATTCCATTGCATTCCTTCACACTCCATTCATTTCCACAACTTTCTGTTGCTTTCCACAACATTCCATTTCATTCCACAGCATTGCATTCCATTCCATAACATTACATTCAAATCCATAACATCCTATTCCATTCGCAAACATTCCATTGCATTCCACAGACTTCGATTCCATAAATTACCATTCCATTCCAAAACAATCCATTCCTTTCCATAACATTCGATTCCATTCCAACACATTATTCCCATTCTGTTCCGTATCATTCAATACCATTCATTAACATTTGGGTCTCTTAATCAACATTCCCCTTCTTATAGTAACATTACACTCGATTACACAACATTCCTTTGCAATTCATTCTATTTCATTCTGTTTCATAAGATTCCAGTCCAATCCACAAAATTCCACACCATTCCTTAACCTTCCATTACCATCCCCAAGTTCTATTCCTTTACACAGCATTCCATTGCATCCCACAGCATTCCATTCCATTCCGTAACATTCCATTCAATTCCATAGCATTCCTTTAAATTCCGTAACATTTGATTCCTTTCAAACACATAATTCCCGTTCTCTAAACTAACATTCCATTCATTCATTAAAATTCTGTTCTATTAATCAACATTCCCCTTTATACCATAACATGCCATTCGATTACACAACATTTCTTTCCAATTCATTCTATTTCATTCTGTTTCGTAAGATTCCATTCAAATCCACAAAATTCCATTTCATTCCGTAACCTTCCATATATTTCCCTGACATTCTATTCCTTTCCACAGCATTCCATTGAATTCCACAGCATTCCATTCCGATCTGTAACATGCCATTCAATGTCACAACATTCCATTCCATTCCAAAACATTCCATTCAATTCCATTTCAACACATTATTCCCATTCTTATACAAAACATTCGATAGCATTCTTCAAAATTTGGATCTATTAACATTGCACTTCACACGACAGCATTCCATTCGATTATACAACACTCCAGTCCATTTAAGACATTCTATTTCATTCCATTCCATAAGTTTCCACTCCAAACCACAAAATTCCATTCCATTCCTTTAACTTCCATTCCTTTATCAACACTCTATTCCTTTCCACAATATTCCATTCCATTCCACAGCATTCCATTCCATTCCACAACATAGCATTCCATTCCATAATATTCGACTAAATTCATACACGTTATTCCGATTATAACCCAGCATTCCAATCCATTCTTCAAAATTCGGTTCTATTAATCAACATTCCACTTCATACCATTACACAACATTCCATTCAATTTAAAACATTCTATTGCATTCCATTCCATAACTTTCCACTGCATTCCAAAATATTCCATTCCATAACATTCGATTCCATTACAACACATTATTCACATTCTGCGACAAAACATTCCATGCCATTCATTAAAATTCTTTTCTATTAATCAACATTCCCATTCATACCATACCATTCCATTTGATTACACAACATTCCATTATATTTCAAACATTCTATTTCATTCTACTGCATATGATTCCATTCCAATCCACAAATTTCCATTCCACTCCTTAACCTTCCATTCCTGTATCAACTTTCTATTCCTTTCCACAACATTCCATTGCATTCCACAGCATTCCATTACATTCCTTAACATTCCCGTGAATTCCACAACATTCTATTCCATTCCATAACATTTGTCTCCATTCAAACACAATATTCCCATTTTGTAGCCTAACACTCCATTCCATTCATTAAAATTCTGTTCTATTAATCAACATTCCCCTTCAAACCGTAACATTCCTCTTGATTACATATCATTACATTCCATTTCAAATATTCTATTTCTTTCTATTGCATAATATTCCATTCCCATCCACAGAATTCCATTCCATTCCTTCACCCTCCATTCCTTTCCCCACCTTTCTATTGCTTTCCACAATATTCCTTTGCATTCCACAGTATTCCCGTCCATTCCATAACATTCCTTTCAATTGCACAACATTCCATTCCATTCCGTAACATTCATTTCCATTCCAATACATTAATCCTGTTCTTTAAACTAACATTCCATTCATTCATTAAAATTCTGTTCTATTAATCAACATTCCCCTTTATACCATAACATGCCATTCGATTACACAACATTTCTTTCCAATTCATTCTATTTCATTCTGTTTCGTAAGATTCCATTCAAATCCACAAAATTCCATTTCATTCCGTAACCTTCCATGTATTTCCCTGACATTCTATTCCTTTCCACAGCATTCCATTGAATTCCACAGCATTCCATTCCGATCTGTAACATGCCATTCAATGTCACAACATTCCATTCCGTTCCTTTCCATTCCATTCAATTCCATTTCAACACATTATTCCCATTCTTATACAAAACATTCGATAGCATTCTTCAAAATTTGGATCTATTAACATTGCACTTCACACGACAGCATTCTATTCGATTATACAACACTCCAGTCCATTTAAGACATTCTATTTCATTCCATTCCATAAGTTTCCACTCCAAACCACAAAATTCCATTCCATTCCTTTAACTTCCATTCCTTTATCAACACTCTATTCCTTTCCACAATATTCCATTCCATTCCACAGCATTCCATTCCATTCCACAACATAGCATTCCATTCCATAATATTCGACTAAATTCGTACACGTTATTCCGATTATAACCCAGCATTCCAGTCCATTCTTCAAAATTCGGTTCTATTAATCAACATTCCACTTCATACCATTACACAGCATTCCATTCAATTTAAAACATTCTATTGCATTCCATTCCATAACTTTCCACTGCATTCCAAAATATTCCTTTCCATAACATTCGATTCCATTACAACACATTATTCACATTCTGCGACAAAATATTCCATGCCATTCATCAAAATTCTTTTCTATTAATCAACATTCCCATTCATACCATAACATTCCATTTGATTACACAACATTCCATTATATTTCAAACATTCTATTTCATTCTACTGCATATGATTCCATTCCAATCCACAAAATTCCATTCCACTCCTTAAACTTCCATTCCTGTATCCAACTTTCTATTCCTTTCCACAACATTCCATTGCATTCCACAGCATTCCATTACATTCCTTAACATTCCCGTGAATTCCACATTCTATTCCATTCCATAACATTTGTCTCCATTCAAACACAATATTCCCATTTTGTAGCCTAACACTCCATTCCATTCATTAAAATTCTGTTCTATTAATCAACATTCCACTTCAAACCGTAACATTCCACTTGATTACATATCATTACATTCCATTTCAAATATTCTATTTCTTTCTATTGCATAATATTCCATTCCCATCCACAGAATTCCATTCCATTCCTTCACCCTCCATTCCTTTCCCCACCTTTCTATTGCTTTCCACAATATTCCTTTGCATTCCACAGTATTCCCGTCCATTCCATAACATTCCTTTCAATTGCACAACATTCCATTCCATTCCGTAACATTCATTTCCATTCCAATACATTAATCCTGTTCTTTAAACTAACATTCCATTCATTCATTAAAATTCTGTTCTATTAATCAACATTCCCCTTTATACCATAACATGCCATTCGATTACACAACATTTCTTTCCAATTCATTCTATTTAATTCTGTTTTGTAAGTTTCCATTCAAATCCACAAAATTCCATTTCATTCCGTAACATTCCATATATTTCCCTTACATTCTATTCCTTTCCACAGCATTCCATTGAATTCCACAGCATTCGATTTGGATCTGTAACATGCCATACAATGTCACAACATTCCATTCCATTCCATTCCTTTCCATTCCATTCAATTCCATTTCAACACATTATTCCCATTCTTTTATAAAACATTCGATACCATTCTTCAAAATTTGGATCTATTAACATTGCACTTCACACCACAGCATTCCATTTGATTATACAACATTCCAGTCCATTAAAGACATTCTATTTCATTCCATTCCATAAGATTAGACTCCAATCCACAAAATTCCATTCCATTCCTTTAACTTCCATTCCTTTTCCAACACTCTATTCCTTTCCACAACATTCCATTCCATTCCACAGCATTCCATTCCATTCCACAACATAGCATTCCATTCCATAATATTCGACTAAATTTGAACACGTTATTCCGATTATAACCTAGCATTACAATACCTTCTTCAAAATTCGGTTCTATTAATCAACATTTCACTTCATACCATAACATTCCATTCCATTACACAACATTCCATTCAATTTAATACATTCTATTGTATTCCATTCCATAACTTTCCATTGCATTCCAAAATATTCCATTCCTTTCCATAACATTCGGTTCCTTTCCAACACATTATTCACATTTTTTACAAAACATTCCATGACATTCATTAAAATTCTGCTTTATATTAATCAACATTCCCATTCTTACCATAACATTCCATTTGATTACACAACATTCAATTATATTTCAAATTTCTATTTCATTCTACTGCATATGATTCCATTCCAATCCACAAAATTCCATTCCACTCCTTAACCTTCCATTCCTGTACCTAACCTTCCATTCCTGTTCCCAACTTTCTATTCCTTTCCACAACATTCCATTGCATTCCACAGCATTCCAATACATTCCTAACATTCCATTGAATTCCACAACATTATATTCCATTCCAGAACATTTTTCTCCATTCAAACACAATATTACCATTTTGTAACCTAACATTCCATTCCATTCATTAAAATTCTGTTCTATTAATCAACATTCCCCTTCAAACCATATCATTCCATTTGATTACGTATCATTACATTCCATTTCAAATATTCTATTTCATTCTATTGCATAATATGCCATTCCCATCCACAAATTTCCATTCCATTCCTTCACCCTCCATTCCTTTCCCCACCTTTCTATTGCTTTCCACAATATTCCTTTGCATTTCACAGCATTCCCCTCCATTCCATAACATTCCTTTCAATTGCACAACATTCCATTCCTTTCCATAACATTCATTTCCATTCCAACACATTAATCCTGCTACTTAACCTAACATTTCATTCCATTCATTAAAATTCTGTTTTATTAATCAACATTCCCCTCCATACCATAACATTCCATCTGATTACATAACATTACATTCCATTTCAAACATTCTAGTTCATTCTATTGCATAGGATTCCATTCCAATCCACAAAGTTCCATTCCATTCCTTAAAATCCCATCCCTTTCCCCAACGTTCTATTCCTTTCCACAACATGCCATTACATTCCACAGCATTCCATTCCATTCCTTAACGTTCCATTCAATTCCACAACATTCAACTCCATTGCAAAGCATTGATTCCATTCAAACACATTATTCCCATTCCCTTACCTAATATTCCATTCCATTCTTTGAAATTAGGTTCTATTAATCAACATTCCACTTCATACCATAACATTCCATTCCATTACATAACATCTCCATCAATTGCAAACATTTTATCTCATTCCATTGCATCAGATTCTATTCCAATCCACAAAATTCCTTTCCATTCCTTCACCTTCCATTCCTTTCCCCAACATTCTATTACTTTCTACAACATTCCATTGCATTCCACAGCATTCCATTCCATTTTGTAACATTCCATTCAATGCCACAGCATTCCATTCCATTCCAGCACATTATTCCCATTCTGTTACAAAAGTTTCAATACCATTCATTAAAATTCGGTTCCATTAATCAACATTCCCCTTCATAGCATAACATACCATTCGATTACACAACATTCCTTTCCAATTCATTCCATTTCATTCTATTTCATAAGAATCCACTCCAATCGACAAAATTGCATTCCATTCCTTAACCTTCCATTGCTTTCCCTAACATTCTATTCCTTTCCACAGCATTTCATTGCATTCCACAGCATTCCATTCCATTCCAAAACATTCAATTCCTTTCCATTCCATTCGTTTCCACTCCAACACATTATTCCCATTCTGTTACAATCATTCCATACCATTCATTAAAATTAAGAACACTAATCAACATTGCACTTCACACCATAACATTCCATTCGATTATACAACATTCCAGTTCATTTCAAACATTTTATTCCATTCCATTCCATAAGATTCCATTCCAATCCTCAAAATTCCATTCTATTCCTTTAACTTCCACTCCTTTCTCAACACTCTATTCCCTTCCACAACATTAGATTCCATTCCACAGCATAGCATTCCATTCCATAACATTCGACTCCATTCGAACATGTTATTCTGATTATTACCTAACATTCCATTCCATTCTTGAAAATTCGGTTCTATTAATCAACATTCCACTTCATACCATAACATTCCACTCCATTACACAACATTCCTTTCCAATTCATTCTATTTCATTCTTTTGCATAAGGTTCCATTCCAATCCAAAAATTCCATCCCATTCCTTAACCTCCCATTGCATTCCACAGCATTCCATTCCTGTCCATAACATTCCATTAAATTCCACAACATTCCATTCCATTCCATATCATTCAAATCCATGCCAAAACTTTATTCTCCTTCTGTTACGTAACATTCCATTCCATTCATTAAAATTCTTTTCTGTTAATCAACATTCCACTTCATCCCATTACATTCCTTTCGATTAAACATTCCACTCCATTTCAAACACTCTGTTTCATTCTATCGTATGATTCCATTCCAATCCACAAAGTTCCATTTCATTCCATAACATTTCATTCCTTTCCCTAACATTCTATTCCATTCCCGAAACATTCCATTGCATTCCACAGCATTCCATTCCATTCAATTCCATTCTATGAAATTCGATTCAATTCCAACACATCGTTCCCATTCTGTTCCATAACACTCCATTCCATTCATTAAATTTGGTTCTATTAATCAACTTTCCACTTCATAGCATAAAATTCCTTTCGACTACATAACATTCCTTTCCAATTCAAACATTCTATTTCATTCTTTTACATAAGATTCCATTCCAATCCAAAAAATTATTTTCCATTCCTTAACCTTCCATTCCTTTCACAAATATTCTATTCCTTTTCACAACATATCATTGCATTCGACAGCATTCTCTTCCATTCCATAACATTCCTTTCAATTCCACAACATTCCATTCCATTCTGTAACATTCGATTCCATTCCAACACATTATTCCTGTTCTGTTACCTAACATTCCATTTCATTCATTAAAATTCACTTCTATTAATCTACATTTCACTTCATACCATGCATACCATTCGATTACACAACATTCCATGGCACTTCATACAATTTATATTATTCCATTGCATAAGATTCCATTCCAGTTCACAAAATTCTATTACATTCCTTAACCTCCATTCCTTTCTCCAACATTCTATTTCTTTCAACATTCCATTGCATTCCACAGCATTCAATTCTATTCCTTTCCACTACTTTCCATTGCCCTCCACATCATTCCATTCCATTCTGTAACATTCCGTTCAATTCCACAATATGACATTCCATTCCATAACATTCAATTCCATTCAAACACCTTTTTCCTGCTCTGTTACTTAACATTACATACCGTTCTTTAAAATTCTGTTCTATTAATCAACATTACACTTCCTACCATAACATTCCATTCGATTACACAACATTCCTTTCCATTGCAAACATTCTATTTCATTCCATTGCATATTATTCCATTCCGATCCACAAAATTCAATTCCATTCCTTAACCTTCCATTCCTTTCCCCAGCGTTCTATTCCTATCCAAAATATCCCATTGCATTCCGCAGCATTCCATTCCATTCCACAACATTCAATTCAATTCCAACACATTATTCCAGTTCTGTTACCTAACATTCCATTCCATTCATTAAAATTCTTTTCTATTAATCAACATTCCACTTCATAGCATAGCATTCTTTCAATTACACAACATCCCATTCAATTGCAAACATTGTATCTCATTCCATTGCAGAAGATTCCATTCCAATCTACAAAATTCAATTCCATTTCTTCACCTCCATTCCTTTCCCCAACTTTCTATTGCTTTCCACAACCTTCCATTGCATTCCACAGCATTGCATTCCTATCCGTCACATTCCATTCCAATCCATAAATTCCGTTCCATTCCTTAACCCTCCATTCCTTTTCCCAATTTTCTACTATTTCCACAACATTCCACTGCATTCCAAAGCATTGCATTCCATTCCATATCTTTCCATTGCATTCCAAAAGATTCCATTCCATTCCATTCCTTTCAAACACATTATTCCCGTTCTTTCACCTAACATTCCATTCCTTTCTTTAATACTCAGTTATATTAATCAACATTTCACTTCATACCATAACATTCCATTCCATTTCACAGCATCCCATTCCATTTCAAACATTCTATTTCATTATATAGCAAAAGATTCCATTCCAATACACAAAATTAGATTCCATTCCATAAACTTTCCCCAACATTCCAATCCATTCCACAGCATTGCATTCCATACCTTAACATTCCATTCAATTCCATAACATTCTATTACTTTCCTCAACATTCCATTGCATTCCACAGCATTCCATTCCATTCCACATCATTTGTTGCATTCGGAAACATTCCATTACATTCGAATCCATTCCAACACATTTTTTCCATACTGTTGCATAACATTCTGTACCATTCATTAAAATTTGGTCCTATTAATCAACATTCCACTTCATAGCATAACATTCCATTCCATTACACAACATTCCTTTCCAATTCTTTCTATTTCATTCTTTTGCATAAGATTCTATTTCTATCAAAAATTCGATGCCATTACATAACCTCCTATTGCATTCCACAGCATTCCAATCCTGTCCATAACATTTCATTCAATTCCACAACATTCCATTCCATTCCATAACATTCAAATCCATGCCAAAATGTTATTGTCGTTCTGTTACCAAACATTCCATTCCATTCATTAAAATTCTTTTCTGTTAATCAATATTCCACTTCATCCCATTACATTACATTAGATTACACAACATTCCATTCCATTTCAAACATTCTGTTTCAATCTGTTGCATAAAATTCCATTCCAATCCACAAAGTTCCATTCCATTCCTTAACATTTCATTCCTTTCCCCAACATTCTATTCCATTCCCGAAACATTCCATTGCATTCCACAGCATTCCATTCCATTCCATTCTATGAAATTCGATTCAATTCCAACACATCATTCGCGTTCTGTTCCATAACACTCCATTCCATTCATTAAATTTGGTTCTATTAATCAGCTTTCCACATCATAGCATAAAATTCCTTTCGATTACACAAAATTCCTTTCCAATTCAAACATTCTATTTCATTCTTTTACATAAGGTTCCATTCCAATAAAAAAAATATTTTCCTTTCCTTAACCTTCCATTCCTTTCCCAAATATTCTATTCCTTTCCACAACATATCATTGCATTCCACAGCATTCCCTTCCATTCCATAACATTCCTTTCAATTCCACAATATTCCATTCCATTCTGTTACATTCGATTCCATTCCAACACATTATTCCTGTTCTGTTACCTAACATTCCATTTCTTTCATTGATATTCACTTCTATTAATCTACATTTCACTTCATACCGTACATTCCAATCCATTACACAACATTCCATTACACTTCATACAATTTATATCATTCCATTGCATAAGATTTCATTCCAATACACAAAATACCATTACATTGCTTAACCTCCATACTTTTCTCCAACATTCTATTCCTTTCAAAAACATTCCATTGCATTCCACAGCATTAAAATCCATTCTTTTCCCCAACATCCTATTCCTTTCCACTACTTTCCATTGCCTTCCACATCATTCCATTCCATTCCGAAACATTTCGTTCAATTCCACAACATGGCATTCCATTCCATAACTTCAATTCCATTAAAACACCTTATTCCTGTTCTGTTACCTAACATTCCATATCACTCTATAAATTCGGTTCTATTAATCAACATTCCACTTCATAACATAACATTCCATTTGATTACACAACATTCTTTCCATTGCAAAAATTCTAGTTCATTCCATTGCATAAGGTTCCATTCCAATCCAAAAAATTCCGTTCCATTCCTTAACCTTCACTTCCTTACCCCAATGTTCTATGCCTTTCCACAACATTCCATTGCATTCCACAGCATTCCATTCCATTCTGTAACATTCCATTCAATTCCGCCACATTCCATTCCACTCGGCAACATTTGATTCCATTCAAAGACATTATTCCTGTTCTGTAACCTAACATTCCATTCCATTCATTAAAATTCTGTTCTATTAATTAACATTCTCCTTTATATCATAACATTCCATTCGATTACACAACATTCCTTTCAATTTCACTGTATTTCTTTTTTCAATAAGTTTATTTTCATATCATTAATCTACAATTAAATGAGTAATATGATGGTGATTACACTCCCCCATTCATCAGGTTCCGCCCTGCAACCCATTACAGTCACTATCCATCAGCGTAGTGAGAAGCCATTGAGTCACTACTTGTCCCTCTGGGTTGTACAGCCCTCCCTATGGCCCTCCAAAATTACATCTGTTAATCGTAATGTCCCTTCGTCCCCCTTGCCCCACATGCCCACCCATCCTCCCCAGTCCCTTTCCCTTTGGTAAATATTAGTCCAATCTTGGGTTCTGTAAGTCTGCTGCTGTTTTGTTCATTCAGTATTTTACTTTGTTCTTATACTCCACATATGAGTGAAATCATTTGATACTTGTCTTTTCCGGCTTGGCTTATTTCACTGAGCATAATACCCTCTAGCTCCATCCATGTTGTTGCAAATAGTAGGATTTGTTTCTTCTTATGGCTGAATAATATTCTATTGTGTATATGTACCACATCTTCTTCATTCATCTACCGATGGACACTTAGGTTGCTTCCATTTCTTGGCTATTGTAAATAGTGCTGCAATAAACATAGAGGTGCATCTGTCCTTTTCAAATTGGGCTGCTGCATTCTTAGGGTAAATTCCCAGGAGTGGAATTACTGGGTCAAGTGGTATTTCTATTTTGAGTTTTTGGAGGAACCTCCATACTGCTTTCCACAATGGTTGAACTAATTTGCATTCCCACCAGCAGTGTAGGAGGGTACCCTTTTCTCCACATCCTCGCCAACATTTGTTGTTGTTTGTGTTTTGGATGTTGGCCATCCTCACTGGTGTGAGGTGATATCTCATTGATGTTTTAATCTACATTTCTCTGATGATTAGTTATGTGGAGCATCTGTTCATGTGTCTCTTGGCCATCTGAATTTCTTCTTTGGAGAAGTGTCTGTTCAGCTCCTCCACCCATTTTTTAATTGGATTATTTGCTTTTTGTTTGTTGAGGTGCATGAGTTCTTTATATATTTTGGATGTCAGCCCGTTATCGGATACGTCACTTATGTATATATTCTCCCATACTGTAGGATGTCTTTTTGTTCTACTGATGGTGTCCTTTGCTCTACAGAAGCTTTTCAGCTTCATATAGTCCCACTTGTTCATTTTTGCTTTTGTTTCCCTTGCTCGGGGAGATATGTTCATGAAGAAGTCGCTCATGTTTATGTCCAAGAGTTTTGCCTATATTTTTTTCTAAGACTTTCATAGTTTCATGCCTTACATTCAGGTCTTTGATCCACCTTGAGTTTACCTTTGTTTATGGGGTTATACAGCAGTCCAATTTCATTCTCTTAAATGTAGCTGTCCAGTTTTTCCAAAACAAGCTGCTGAAGAGGCCGTCATCTCCCCAATGTATATGCAAGGCTCCCTTATCAAATATTAATTGATTGTATGTCTTTGGGTTGTTGTTTGGATTTTCTATTCTATTCCACTGATCTGTGTGTCTGGTTTTGTGTCAATACCAAATTGTCTTGATTACTGTGGCTTTGTAGTAGAACTTGAAGTCAGGGAGCATAATTTCCCATGTTTTATTCCTCCTTCTCAGGATTGCTTTGGCTATTTGGGGTCTTTGGTTGTGCCATCTGAATTTTAGAATTCTTTGTTCGAGTTCATTGAAGAAAGCTGTTTGTAGTTTGATAGGGATTGCATTGAATCTGAAGATTACTTTGGGTGGTACAGAAATTTTGAGAATATTTATTCCTCGTAGCCGAGAGCATGGGATGCATTTCCATTTGATAGTGTCCTCTTTAATTTCTCTTAGGAATGTGGTGTAGTTTTCAGGGTACAGGTCTTTCACTTCCTTCGTTAGGTTTATTCCTAGGTATTTTATTCTTTTTGATGCAATTGTGAATGGAATTGTTTTTCTGATTTCTCTTTCTGTTAGTTCATCGTTAGTGTATAGGAAAGCAACAGATTTCTGTGTGTTAATTTTGTATCCTGCAACTTTGCTGAATTCAGATATTAATTCTAGTAGTTTGGAGTTGAGTCTTTAGGGTTTTTTATGTACAATATCATGTCATCTGCAAATAGTGACAATTTGACTTCTTCTTTACCAATCTGCATCCCTTGTATGTCTTTGTTTTGTCTGATTGCCGTGGCTAGGACCTCCAGTACTATGTTGAATAACAGTGGAGAGAGTGGGCATCCCTGTATTGTTCCTGATCTTAGATTAAAAGCTTTCAGCTTCTCGCCATTAAGTATGGTGTTAGCTGTGTGTTTGTCATATATGGCCTTTATGATGTTGAGGTACTTGCCGTCTATACCCATTTTCTTGAGAGTTAATCATGAATGGATGGTGAATTTTGTCAAATGTTTTTTCAGCATCTATGGAGATGATCATGTGGTTGTTGTTCTTCTTTTTATTGATGTGGTGGATGATGTTGATGGATTTTCGAATGTTGTAACATCCTTGCATCCCTGGGATGAATCCTACTTGATCATGGTGTATGATCCTCTTGATGTATTTTTGAATTCAGTTTGCTAATATTTTGTTGAGTATTTTTGCATCCACATTCGTCAGGGATATTGGTCTATAGTTTTCTTTTCTGGTGAGGTCTTTGCCTGGTTTTGGTATTAGAGTGATGCTGGCTTCGTAGAATGAGTTTTGAAGTACTCCCTCCTCTTCTATTTTTTGTAAAACTTTAAGGAGAATGGGTGTTATTTCTTCCCTATATGTCTGGTAGAACTCAGAGGTAAATTCATCTAGTCCAGAGGTTTTGTTCTTGGGTAGTTTTTTGAATACAGCTTCAATTTTGTTGCTGGTGTTTGGTCTGTTTAGTTTTTCTGTTTCTTGTTTGGTCAGTTATGGAAGGTTGTATTTTTCTAAAAAGTTGTCCATTTCTTCTCGGTTTTCCAGTTGTTATCATATAGATTCTCATAATATTCTCTTATAATTCTTTGTATTTCTGTGGGATCCATCGTGATTTTTCCTTTCTCATTTCTTATTCTGTTTATGTGTGTAGGTTCTCTTTTTCTCTTAATGAGTCTGGCCAGGGGTTTATCTATTTAGTTTATTTTTTCAAAGACCAGCTCTTGGTTTCATTGATATTTTTCTATTGTTTTATTCTTCTCAATTTTATTTATTTCTTCTCTGATCTTTATTATGTCCCTCCTTCTGGTGACTATGGGTCTCATTTGTTCTTCTTTTTCCAATTTCAGTAATTGTGTCTTTAGACTATTCATTTGGGAATGTTCTTCTTTCTTTAGATAGGCCTGGATTGCAATATACTTTCCTCTTAGAACTGCCTTTGCTGCATCCCATAGAAGCTGTGGCTTTGAGTTGTTGTTGTCATTTGTCTCCATATATTCTTTCATTTCTATTTTGATTTAGCCGTTGACCCATTAATTAATTAGGAGAATATTGTTAAGTCTCCATGTATTTGTGAGCCTTTTTGTTTTCTTTCTAAAGTTTAATTCTAGTTTAATACCTTTATGGTCGGGGAGTTGGTTGGTAGAATTTCAATATTTTCGATTTTACTGAGGTTCTTTTTGTGGCCTAGTATGTGGTCTATTCTGGAAAATGTTCAATGTGCACTTGAGAAGAATGTGTATCCTGTTGCTCTTAGGTGTAGAGTTCTGTAGATGTCTGCTATGTCCATCTGTTCTAGTGTGTTGCTCAGTGCCTCTGTGTCTGTACTTATTTTCTGTCTGGTTGATCTGTCCCTTAGACTGAGTGGTGTGTTGAAGTCACCTAAGATGAATGCATTGCGGTCTATTTCCTCCTTTAATTCTGTTAGTATTTGTTTCACAAATGCCAGTGCCCCTGTGTTGGGTGCATATATATTTAAAATGGTTATATCCTCTTGTTGGATTGACCCCTTTAACATTATGCAATGTTCTTCTTTATCTCTTTCTTCTTTCTTCGTTTTGAAGTCTATTTTGTCTGATACAAGTACTGCAACACCTGCTTTTTTCTCTTTCTTATTTGCATGAAATATCTTTTTCCATCCCTTCACTTTTAATCTGGGGATATCTTTGTGTTTGAGGTGATTTTCTTGTAGGCAGCATATAGATGGGTCTTGCTTTTTTGTCCATTCTCTTAGTCTGTGTCTTTTGATTGGTGCATGCAGTCCATTTACGTTTAGCGTGATTATCGAAAGATATGTACTTATTGCCATGGCTGGCTTTAGATTTGTGGTTACCAAACGTTCAAGGGTTGCTTCTTTACTATCTAACAATCTAACTTAACTTTCTAGTTAAGTTGTTGTAAACACAGTCTGGTGTTTCTTTATTTCTCTCCCTTCTTATTCTTCCTCCTCCATTCTTTATATACTAGGTGTTTTATTCTTTGCCTTTAGTTAGTTTTGGATGGTCTGCTTTCTTTGCTATGATTTTATTTTCTCTGGTGACAGCTTTTTAGCCTTAGGAGTGCTTCCCTCTAGAGCAGGTCCTTTAAGATGTCCTGTAGAGGTGGTTTATGGGAGGCAAATTCTCTCAGCTTTTGCTTGTCTGGAAATTGTTTAATCAAGCCTTCATATTTAAATGATAATCATGCTCGATACAGTATTCTTGGTTCGAGGCCCTTCTGTTTCATTGGTTAAATATATCATGCCATTCTCTTCTAGCCTGTAAGGTTTCTGTTGAGAAGTCTGACGTTAGTCTGATGGGTTTTCCTTTTCAGGTGATCTTTTTTCTTTCTCTAGCTGCCTTTAATACTCTGTCCTTATATTTGATCTTTGCCATTTAAATTATTATGTGTCTTGGTTTTGTCTTTCTGGGGTCCCTTGTGTTAGGAGATCTCTGGGCTTCCATTGACTGCGAGACTATTTCCTTCCCCAGCATGGGGAAGCTTTCAGCAATTATTTCTTCTAAGACACTTTCTATCCCTTTTTCTCTCTCTTCTTCCTCTTGTACTCCTATAATGCGAATATTGTTCCTTTTGAATTGGTCACACAGTTCTCTTAATATTCTTTCATTCCTAGAGATCCTTTTATCTCTCTCTGCCTCAGCTGCTCTTATTCCTGTTCTCTGATTTCTATTGCATTAACAGACTCTTGCATCTCGTCCAGTCCACTGCTGAGCCCGTCGATGGCTTGTCTCATTTCTGCATTATCATTCCTGACTTCCCTCTCTTCCTCCTTTAGCTCCTGCATATTTCTCTGTAGATCCATCAGCATGGTTATGACTTATATTCTGAATTCTTTTCAGGAAGATGGTGCATTTCCATCCTTTCAGATTCCTTGTCAGAGGGGCTCTGGATCTTGGTGATTTTTGTCTGTATCATATACTTCTGTCTTGTCATGTTGACAGGAGTGTTCGCTGATCGGTGCCACGTTTGTCAGCTGTGCTCTTTAAGGTATAAAAAGAAAAGAAAAAAAAGCACCATCAGAAAAACAGGCAAGCCCCCAAAAAGGAAGGAAGAGAAAGAAAAGAGAGAAAGAAGAAAGAAAGGAATGAAAGAAAAGGAAGGTGTAAAGAAGAGAAAAAAATGGCAGGAAATAACACAAACGAGCAAAAAAAAAATGCCCACCTGGAGCGGTTTCTCTAAGCTTGCTGTAGGTATCACTGTTGCTCCACTAATTTGCAGCCGCGGCCGTTCTGCTTTTTAAAAATTCTTTTGTAGGTCTGTGCTGTGCAGGAATGAACGGGACGCTATTGTTTTCTGTATAAAGTTCCAGCATGGCTCCTTCCTTCTCTCTGTCACTAGAGAAGGGGACTGAAGTTCCCCAGGACTTCCAGCCTGCAGGGCTGAGCCCGCCGCGGTGATGGTGTCCCTTCGCTGGGCCCACCGCCTCTCTGAGACGGCTACAAATGGCGCGCGCTTTTCTCTTGTCCCTGGGCACTGGCTGCATGGTCCCGGCCCCTTCCAGGCTCAAAACCTGCATCTTCTGCCTCTCCAATGTCTGCTGCACCGTGCATTGTGTGTTAGTGTTCCCAGCACTCCTGGTGCGGACCACCAGGGCTGGATATTTCACGGACCTGCTCTTCCACTCCCTCCCGGCTCCAAATCCTCTCCTCCTGGTGGCACGCTTGGCTGGGTGAGGGTTCGAATGCTGCTGGGTCGCAGCTCTGTATCTTACCTGCCTCGCGGGGTGCTGAGTCCTCCCAGGTGTGGCTGCACGCTGTGCACTTTCCTGTGTGCTCCGATATCTTTTAGGAATAGTTGTATTTGCTGTGTTTTCATAGATTTATATAGCTTTGGGAGGAGATTTCTGCGGCCCTGCTCAAACCGCCATCTTCCCGGAAGTTCAATTAATTCTATTTCATTCTGTTTCATAAGATTCCATTCAAATCCACAAAATTCCATTCCTTTTCTTAAACTTCCATTGCTTTTTCTAACATTCTATTACTTTAAACAACATTCCATTGCATTGCACAGCATTCCATTCCATTCCAAAACATTCCATTCCTTCCCATTCCAACACATTATTTACATTCTTTTACAAAACATTCCAAAACCTTCTTCAAATTTCCTTTCTATTAATGAACATTGCACTTCACACTGTAACATTCCATTCGATTATACAACATTCCAGTCCTTTTCAAACATTCTATTTCATTCCATTCCATAAGATTCCATTCCAATTCACAAAATTCCAATCCATTCTTTTAACGTACATTCCTTTCCCAACATTCTATTTCATAACACTACATTCCATTGCATTCCACAGAATCCATTCCATTCCATAACATTCCATTCAACTCCACAACATTGCACTCAATTCCGTAACATTACATTGCATTCGAACACATTATTCCCTTTCTGTTACATAGCATTCCATTCTCTCATTAAAATTCGTTTCTATTAATCTACAATCAACTTCACACCATATTATATTCGATTACACAACACTCCATTCCATTTCAAACATTCCATTTCATTATGTTGCATAATATTCCATTCCAATCCACGTAATTCCATTCCTTTCCTTAAAATACCATTCCTTTCTCCAACATTCTATTCCTTCCCACAACATTCCATTGCATTCCACCGAATTCCTTTCCATTCCATAACATTCCATTCAATTCAACATTTCATTCCATTCCATAACATTTGACTCATTTCCAACACATTATTCACATTCTGTTACATAACATTCCATTCCATTCATTAAAATTCAGTTCTATTACTCTACATTACACGTCATCCCATAACATTCCATTTGATTACACCACATTCCATTCCATTTCAAACATTCTATTTCATTCTATTGCATAAGATTCCATTCCAAACCACAAAATTCCATTTCATTCGTTAACCTTACATTCCTTTCACGAACATTCTATTCCTTTCCCCAACATTCCATTCCATTCCACAGCATTCCATTCAATTCCAAAATATTACATTCCATTCCTTAACATTCGATACCATTCCAACACATTATTCCCGTACTATTACATAACTTTCCATTGATTCAGTAAAATTTGGTTCTTTTAACATTCCAATTTATATCATAATATTCCACTTGATTACACAGAACACATTTCCATTTCAACCATTCTATTTCGTTCTATTGCATAGGATTCCATTCCAATCCACAAAATTCCATTCCATTCCTTAAACTCCCATCCCTTTCCCCAACGTTCTATTCCTTTCCACAACATGCCATTACATTCCACAGCATTCCATTCCATTCCTTAACGTTCCATTCAATTCCACAACATTCATTTCCATTGCATAACATTGATTCCATTCAAACACAATATTCCCATTCTCCTACCTAACATTCCATTCCATTCTTTGAAATTCGGTTCTATTAATCAACATTCCACTTCATACCATAACATTCCATTCCATTACACATCTCATTCAATTGCAAACATTGAATCTCATTCCATTGCATCAGATTCTATTCCAATCCACAAAATTCCTTTCCATTCCTTCACCTTCCATTCCTTTCCCCAACATTCTATTACTTTCTACAGCATTCCATTGCATTGCACAGCATTCCATTCCATTTTGTAACATTCCATTCAATGCCACAGCATTCCATTTCATTCCAGCACATAATTCCCATTCTGTTACAAGTTTCAATACCATTCATTAAAATTCGGTTCTATTAATCAACATTCCCCTTCATAGCATAACATACCATTCGATTACACAACATTCCTTTTCAATTCATTCCATTTCATTTTATTTCATAAGATTCCATTCCAATTGACAAAATTCCATTCCATCCCTTAACCTTCCATTGCTTTCCCTAACATTTTATTCCTTTCCACAGCATTCCATTCCATTCCAAAACATTCAATTCCTTTCCATTCCATTCGTTTCCACCCCAACACATTATTCCCATTCTGTTACAAACATTCCATACCATTCATTAAAATTAAGAACACTAATCATCATTGCACTTCACACCATAACATTCCATTCGATTATACAACATTCCAGTTCATTTCAAACATTCTATTCCATTCCGTTCCATAAGATTCCATTCCAATCCTCAAAATTCCATTCCATTCCTTTAACTTCCACTCCTTTCTCAACACTCTATTCCTTTCCACAACATTAGATTCCATTCCACAACATAGCATTCCGTTCCATAACATTCGACTTCATTCGAACATGTTATTCTGATTATTACCTAACATTCCATTCCATTCTTGAAAATTCGGTTCTATTAATCAACTTTCCACTTCATACCATAACATTCCACTCCATTACCCAACATTCCTTTCCAATTCATTCTATTTCATTCTTTTGCATAAGATTCCATTCCAATCAAAAAAATTCCATCCCATTCCTTAACCTCCCATTGCATTCCACAGCATTCCATCCCTGTCCATAACATTCCATTAAATTCCACAACATTCCATTCCATTCCATATCATTCAAATCCATGCCAAAACCTTATTCTCGTTCTGTTACCTAACATTCCATTCCATTGTCCAAAATTCGGTTCCATTAATCAACATTCCACTTCATACCATAACGTTCAATTACATTTCACAACATTGCATTCCACTTAAAACCTTCTATTTCATTCTACTGCATAACATTCCATTCCAGTCCACAAAATTCCATTTCATTCCTTTACCTTCAATTCCTTTCCTCAACATTGTATTCTTTTCCACAATATTCCATTGCATTCCACCGAATTCCATTCCACCCCATAACATTGCATTCAATTCTACAACATTCCATTCCATTCCATAATATTCAATTCATTCCCAACACATTATTCCCATTCTATTACATAACATTCCATTGATTCAGTAAAATTTGGTTCTATTAATTAACATTCCAATTCATACCACAATATTCCATTCGATTACACAGAGCACCATTCCATTTCAAGCATTATATTTCGTTCTATTGCATAGGATTCCATTCGAATCCACAAAACCCCATTCTCCTCCTTGAACTTCCATGTCTTTCCCCAACCTCTATTCCATTCCACTTCTCTCCATTGCATTCCACTTCATTGCATTCCATTTCTTAACATTCCATTCATTTCCACATCATTCCATTCCATTCCCTAACATTCGATTCCATTCCAACACATTTTTCCCATTCTGTTACAAAACATTCAACACTATTCATTAAAATACAGTTCTATCAATCAACATTCCCCTTCATAGCATAAAGTTCCCTCGATTACACTACTTTCCTTTCCAAAATCATTTATTTCATTCTCTTTCATAAGATTCCTTTCCAATCCACAAAATTCTGTACCATTCCTTAACCTTCCATTCCTTACCACAACGTTCTATCTCTTTCCACAACACTCCATTGCATTCTACAACATTCCATTCCTTTCCATAACATTCCATTCATTTCCACAACATTCCATTCATTTCCACAACATTCCATTCAATTCCATAACATTTGATTCCATTCAGACACATTATTCCCGTTCTGTAACATAACATTCCATTCCATTCATTAAAATTCTGTTCTATTAATCTACATTCCCCTTCATACCATAACATTCCTCTTGATTACACAACATTGCATTCCATTTCGAACATTCTATTTCATTCTATTGCATAAGATTCAATTCCAATCCCCAAAATTCCATTCCATTCCTTAACCTCCCATTCCTTTCCCAACATTCTCTTCCCTTCAGAACACTCCTTTGCACTACATAGCCTTCCATTCCATTCCATAACAGTCGATTTCATTGCAACACATTTTTCCCATTGTGTTACAAAACATTCCATTCCATTTATTAAAATTTTTTCCTGTTAATTAATCTTCCACTTCATAGCATAACATTCCATTCGATTACACAACATTCCTTTCCAATTCATTCTATTTCATTCTGTTGCATAGATTCCATTCCAGTCCACAAAATTCCATTCCATTCCTTAACCTCCATTCCTTTCTCCAACATTCTATTCCATTCAACAACATTCCATTGCATTCCACAGCATTCAATTCCATTCTTTTGCCCACCATTCTATTCCTTTCTACAACATTCCATTCCTTCCACAACACTCCATTCCATTCCACAACATTCCATTCCATTCCATAACATTCGAATCCATGTGAACATATTCCCATTATTACCTAAGATTACATTCCATTCTTCAAAATTCGGTTCTATTAGTCAATATTCCACTTCATACCATAACATTCCATTCCATTTAAAACATTCTATTTCATTCTATTGCATAACATTCCATTCCAATCCACAAAATTCCGTTCCATGCCTTCACCCTAAATTCCTTCCCCCAACTTTCTATTGCTTTTCACAACATTCCACTGCATTCCACAGCATTCCATTCCTGTCCATAACATCCCATTCAATTCCACAGCATTCCATTGCATTTCGTAACTTTCCTTTCCATTGGAACACATTATTCCCGTACTCTTACCTAACATTCCATTTCATTCTTTAATATTCGGTTCTGCTAATCAACATTCCACTTCATACCATAACATTCAGTTCCATTTCCCAGCATCCCATTCCTTTTCAAACATTCTATTTCATTCTGTTGCATAGCATTCCATTCCAATCCACAAAATTCCATTCTCTTCCTTGACCTTCCGTGTCTTTCCACAACATTCTATTCCTTTCCACTGCTCTCCATTGCATTCCACTTCCTTCCATTCCATTTCTTAACATTCCATTCATTTCCACAGCATTCCATTCCATTCCATAACATTCCATTCCATTCCAACAGATTATTCCCATTCTGTTACAAAGCATTCAATACCATTGATTATAATTCTGTTCTATTAATCAACATTCCCATTCAGAGCATAGCATTCCATTCGATTACACAACTTTCCTTTCCAATTCATTCTATTTCATTCTGTTTCATAAGATTCCATTCCAATACCACAAAATTGTATACCATTCCTTAACCATCCATTCCATTCCCCAACGTTCTATTCCTTTCCACAACATTCCATTGCATTCCACAGCATTCCATTCCATTCCGTAACATTCCATTCAATCCACAACATTCAATTCCATTCCGGAACATTTGAGTCCATTCAAACACATTATTCCCATTCTGTCACCTAACATTCCATTCCATTAATTAAAATTTAGTCTGATTAATGAACATTTCATTTCATAGCATAACATTCCATTCGATTACACAACATTCCTTTCCAATTCATTGTATTTCATTCTGTTGCATAAGATTCCAATCCAATCCAAAAAATTCCATTCCATTCCTTAAACTTCCATTCCTTTCCCCAACATTCTATTCCTTTCCACAATAATCCATTGCATTCCACAGCATTCCATTCCATTCCTTCCCCAACATTCTTTTCCTTTCCACTACTTTCCATTGCATTCCACATCATTCCATTCCATTACATAATATTCCACAACATTCCATTACATTCCATAACATTCGATTCCATTCCAACACATTCCTGTTCTGTAACCTAACATAACATTCCATTCATTAAAATTCATTTATATTAATCAAAATTCCACTTCATACCATAACATTAATTCCATTACACAACATTCCATTCCATTTAAAACATTCTATTTCTATTTCATGCTGTTGCATAACATTCCATTCCAGTCCACAAAATTACATATCATTCCTTAACCTTCCTTTCCTTTCCCCAACATTCTATTCCTTTCCACAACTTCCATTGCATTCCACAGCATTCAGTTCCATGCCATAACATTCCATTCAGTTCCACAACATTCCATTCCATTACATTACATTTGGTTCATTTCCAACACATTATTCTTGTTCTGTTACATAACATTCCATTCCATTCATTAAAATTCTGCTCTATTATTCAACATTCCCCGTCATACCATAACATTCCATTCGATTACACAACATTCCATTCAATTTGAAACACTCATTTTCGTTCTACTGCATACGATTCCATTGCAATCCACAAAATTCCATTCAACTCCTTAACCGTCCATTCCTTTCCCCAATGCTCTATTCCTTTCTACTACATTCCAGTGCATTCCACAGCATTCCACTACATTCCTTAACATTACATTCAATTCCACAATATTCCATTCAGTTCCATAACATTCGATTCCATTCCAACACATTATTCCCGTTCTATTACATAACATTCCATTGATACAGTAAAATATGGTTCTATTAAATAACATTCCAATTCATACCATAACATCCTATTCGATTACACAGAACACCATTCCATTTCAAACATTCCATTTCGTTCTATCGCATAGGATTCTATTCCAATCCACAAAATTCCATTCTCTTACTTGACTTTCCATGCTTTTCCCCAACGTTCTATTCCTTTCCAACGCTTTCCATTGCATTCCACATCATTCCAATCCATTTCATAACATTCCAGTCAATTCCACAGTATTCCATTCCATTCCATAACATTCGATTATATTCCAAATCATTATTCACATTCTGTTACCAATCATTTAATACCATTCATTAAAATTCAGTTCAATTAATCAACATTCCCCTTCATAGCATAACATTCCATTCAATTACACAAAATTCCTTCCCAATTCATTCGATTTCATTCTGTTTCATAAGATTAAATTCCTATCCACAAAATTCCATAACATTCCTTAACGTTCCATTCCTTTCCCCAACGTTGTATTCCTTTCCACAACATTATATTGCATTCCACATGATTCCATTCCATTCCATAACATTTGATTCCATTGAAACACATTATTCCCATTCTGTAACCTAACATTCCATTCCATTCATTAAAATTCTGTTCTATTAATCAACATTCCCCTTTATACCATAACATTCCATTGGATTACACAACATTCCTTTCCAATTCATTCTATTTCATTCTGGTTCATAACATTCCATTCCAGTCCACAAAATTCCATTCCATTCCTTATACTTCCTTTGCTTTCTATTTCAAATACTGTATTTCATTCTATTGCATAAGATTCCATTCCAATCCACGAAATTGCTTTGCATTCTTTAACATTTCATTCCTTTCCCCAACATTCTATTCCTTTCCACAACATTCCATTCCATTCCACAACATTACATTTCATTCCATAATATTCCATTCAATTCCATAACATTAGATTCGATTACAGCCCATTATTCCCATTCTGTTACAAATCATTCCATACAATTCATTAAAATTTGGTTTTTTAATCAACATTGCACTTCATACTAGAACTTTCCATTTGATTATACAACATTCCAGTCCATTTCAAACTTTTAGTTTCGTTCCATTCCATAAGATTCCATTCCTATCCACAAAATTCCATTCCATTCCCTTCACTTCCATTCCTTTCCCAACACTCTATTCTTTTCCATAACATTCCATTCCTTCCACAGCATTCCATTGCATTCCAGAACATTCCATTCCATTCCATAACATTTGATTCCATTTGAACACGTTTTTCCCATTATTACCTAATATTCCTTTCCATTCTTAAAAATTCGGTTCTATTAATTAGTATTCCTCTTCATACCATAACATTCCATTACATTACACCACATTCCTTTCCATTTAAAACATTCTATTTCATTCTATTGCATAACATTCCATTCCAGTCCACACAATTCCATTTCATTCCTTAACCTTTCATTGCTTTCCTCAATATTCTATTCTTTACCACAATATTCCATTTCATTCCACCGAATTCCATTCCATTCCATAACATTCGATTCAATACCACAACACTCCATTCCATTCATTAAAATTCTGTTTTATTACTCAACATTCCCCTTTATACCATAACATTCCACTCGATTACACTACATTCCTTTCAAATTCATTCTATTTCATTCTTTTTCATAAGATTCGATACCAATCCACAAAATTCCATTACATTTCTTAACCTTCCATTGCTTTCCCTAACATTCTATTCCTTTCCACAATATTTCACTGCATTACATTACATTCAATTCATTCCCAGCACATTATTACCATTCTGTTACATAACATTCCATTCCATTCATTAAAATTCGGTTCTACTACTCTACATTCCATGTCACCCCATGACATTCCATTCGATTACACCACATTCCATTCCTTTTCAAACATTCTATTTCATTCTATTGCATAAGATTCCATTCCAAACCACAAAATTCCATTTTATTCCTTAACCTTCCAATCCTTTCCCCAAAATTCTGTTCCTTTCCCCAACATTTAATTCCATTCCACAGCATTCCATTCCAACACATTATTCCCATTCTATTACATAACATTCCATTGATTCCATAAAATTTGGTTCTATTAATTAACATTCCAATGCATACCATAACATTCCATTAGATTACACAGAACAGCATTCCATTTCAAACATTCTATTTCGTTGTATTGCATAGGATTCTATTCCAATCCACAAAATTCCATTCTTTTCCTTGACCTTCCATGCCTTTCCCCAACATTCTATTCCTTTCCACTACTTTCCATTACATTCCACAACATTCCATTCCATTTCATGACATTCCATTCAATTCCACAGCATTTAATTCAATTCCATAACATTCGATTCCATTCCAACACATTATTCCCATTCTGTTACAAAACATTCAATACCATTCATTAAAATTCGGTTCTATTAATCAACATTCCCCTTCATAGCATAACATTCCATTCGATTACACCACGTTCCTTTCTAATTCATTCTATTTCATTCTGTTTCATTAGATTCCATTCCAATCCACAAAATTCCATACTATTCCTTAACCTTCCACTCCTTTCCCCAATCTTCTATTCCTTTCCACAATATTCCATTGCATTCCACAGCATTCCAATCCATTGCACAACATTCTTTTCCATTCGGTAACATTTGATTCCTTTCAAACACATTTTTCCCATTCTGTAATCTCACATTCCATTCCATTTATTAAAATTCTTTTCTATTAATCTACATTCTCCTTTATGCCATAACATTCCATTCGATTACACAACATCCCTTCCAATTCATTCTATTTCATCCTGTGTCACAACATTCTCTTCCAATCCACAAAATTCCATTCCATTCCTTAACATTCCATTGCTTTCCCTAACATTCTATTCCTTTCCACAACATTCCATTGGATTCCACAGCATTCCATTCCATTCCGTAGCATTCCATTCAATACCACAACATTCCATTCTATTTCAAAACATTCCATTCCTTTCCATTCCATTCGATTCCATTCCAACACATTATTCCCATTATTTTACAAAACATTCCATAGCATTCTTTAAAATTCGGTCCTATTAATCAACATTGCACTTCATACCATAACATTCCCTTCAATTATACAACATTCCAGTGCATTTCAAACATTCTATTTCATTCCATTCCATAATATTCCATTCCAACCCACAAAATTACATTCCGTTCCTTTAACTTCCGTTTCTTTACCAGCACTCTATTCCGTTCCACAAAATTCCATTCCATTCCACAGCATTCCATTCCATAACATTTGACTCCATTCGAACACGTTATTCCGATTATTACCTAACATTCCATTCCATTCTTCAAAACTCAGTTCTATTAATCAACATTCCACTTGATACCTTAACATTCCATTGCATTATGCAATATTCCATTCCATTTAAAACATTCTATTTCATTTAATGTCATAACATTCCATTCCAATCCACAAAATTCCATTTCATTACTCCACCCTCCATTCCTTTCCCCAACTTTCTATTGCTTTCCACAATATTCCATTCAATTCCACAACATTCCATTCAATTCCATAACTTTTGATTACATTCAAACACATTATTCTCTTCTTTTTACCTAACATTCCATTCCATTCTTTAATATTCGGTTCTGTTAATCAACATTCCACTTCACACCATAACATTCATTCCATTACACAACATTCCATTCCATTTAAAACATTCTATTTCATTCTATTGCCTGACATTCCATTCCAGTCCACACAATTCCATTTCATTCCTTAACCATCCATTCCTTTCCCCAAAATTCTATTCCTTTCCCCAACAGCCCATTCCATTCCACAGCGTTCCATTCAATTCCACAATATTCCTTTCCATTCCTTAACATTCGATTCCATTCCAACACATTATTCCCGTTCTATTACATTCGATTTCCTTCCAACACATTATTTCCATTATGTTGCAAACATTCCATTCCATTCATTAAAATTTTGTCCTATTAATGAACATTCCACTTCATAGCATAACATTCCATTTGATTACACAACATTCCTTTCCAATTCACTCTATTTCATTCTGATGCATAAGATTCCATTCCATTACTTAACCTTCCATTCCTTTCCCAACACTCTTCCTTTCCACAGCATTCCATTCCATTCATTCCCCAACATTCTATTCCTTTCCAATACTTTCCATTGCATTCCACATCATTCCATTCCATACCATAATATTCCATTCAATTCCACAACATTCCATTTCATTCAATTCCATTCAAAAATATAATTCCCGTTCTGTTACATAACATTCCATTCCATTCTTCCAAATTCGGTTCCATTAATCAACATTCCACTTCATACCATAATGTTCAATTCCATTACACAACATTCCATTCCAGTTAAAACATTCTCTTTCATTCTATTGCATAACATTACAATCCAGTCCACAAAATTCCATTTCATTCCTTTACCTTCCATTCCTTTCCCCAAAATTCTATTCCATTCCCCAACATTCAATTCCGTTCCACAGCATTCCATTCAATTCCACAATATTCCATTCCATTCCTTAACATTCTATTCCATTCCAACACATTATTCCCGTTCTATTACATAACATTCCACTGATTCAGTAAAATTTGGTTCTATTAACATTCCAATTCATACCATAACATTCCATTTGATTACACAGAACACCATTAAATTTCAAACATTCTATTTCGTTCTATTGTATAGGATTCCATTCCAATCCACAAAATTCCAATCCATTCCTTCACCTTCCATGCCTTTCCCCAGCATTCTATTCCTTTCCACTACTTTCCCTTGCATTCCACAGCATTCCATTCCATTCCATAACATTCGATTCCATTCGAACACATGATTCCCATTCTGTTACAAAACATTCAATACCATTCATTAAAATTCCTTTCTTTAATCAACATTCCCCTTCATACCATAACATTCCATTCGATTACACAACATTCCATTCCATTTCAATTATCGTCTTTCATTCTATTGTTGAAGATTCCATTCCAAGCCACAAAATTCCATGCCATTACTTAACATTTCATTCCTTTCCCCAACATTCTATTGCTTTCCACAACATTCCATTGCATTCCACAGGATTCCACTCCATTTCATTCCATAACATTTATTGTTTTAAAGCAGATTATTCTCATTCTGTTACCTAACATTCCATTGATTCATTTAAATTCGGTTCTATTAATCAACATTCCACTTCATAGAATAACATTCCATTCAATTACACAACACTCCATTCCATTTCAAACACTCTATATTATTCTACTGCATAAGATTACATTCCAATCCACAAAATTCCATTCCATTTCTTAAACTTCCATTTTTTTCCCGAACGTTCTATTCCTTTCCACAACATTGCAAGCATTCCATTTCATTCCATTCCATTCCATAACATTCCAACCAATTGCACAACATTCCATTCCATTCCATTCCATTCCATTCCAACACTTTATTCCTGTTCTGTTACCTACATTCCATTCCATTCATTTAAATTTGGTTCTATTAATCAACATTCCACTTCATGCCACCACATTCCATTCCATTACATAACATTCCATTCCTTTTCAAATATTCTATTTCGTTCTATTGCATAAGATTCCATTTCAATACACAAAATTCCATTCCATTCGTTAACCTTCCATTCCTTTCCCCAACATTCTATTCCTTTCCACAATATCCCATTGCATTCCACAGCATTCCGTTCAATTCCATAACATTCCATTCAATTTCACATCATTCAATTCCATTCAATAACATTTGATTCCATTCAAACACATTATTCCCATTCAGTAACCTAACATTCCATTCCTTTCACTAAATTCTGTTCTATTAATCATCATTCCCCTTCATACCATAACATTCCATTTGATTACCCAACATTACATTCCATTCAGGCCGAGCTCCTCCTACCTGTCATTTGTCCCTAATGCAAGGCCAGTGTGTGGACACAACCCTACACTGAGACCTAACTCTCAGCCTCTCACTCTCTCATGCGGAACTGTAACCCCACAACTAACCCTAAAATTAACAATCACGCTAAACCCTTAACCAAACTCTAATGCTAACCAAAATGTATTTCTAAAACCAACTCTAGAGTTACACTAGAGGTAGCCCTAATCCTAACCTTAACAACCGGACAGCTACATGTAAGTGAATGAAACTGGATTATTCTATAACACCATACACAAAAGTAAACTCAAAACGGATCAAAGAACTGAATGCAAGTCATGCAGAACTGAAACCATCAAACTCTTAGAAAAACAAGTAGGCAATAATGTCCTGGACATAAACACTAACAACTTCTTCATGAACATACCTCCCTGGGTAGGGAAACAAAAGGAAAAATGAACAAGCAGGACTATATCAAACAAAAAGCTTCTGTACAGCAAAATACACCATCAGTAGAACAAAAAGACATCATACAGGAAGGGAGAATGTATTCATAAATGATATACCCGATAAGGGGTTGACATCCAAGTTACATAAAGTGCTCACGCAGTTCAACCAACAACAAGCAAATAAGTGTATTAAAAAAATGGGCAGAGGAGCTGAACAGACACTTCACCAAAGAAGAAATTCAGATGGCCAACAGGCACATGAAAAGATATCCCACATCGCTAATCATCAGAGAAATGCAAATTAAAACCATAATGAGATATCACCTCATACCAATTAGGACGGCCACCATCCAAAAGACAAACAAAATCAAATGTTGCCAAGGATGTGGAGAAAGGAAAACCCTCCTACACAGCTGGTCAGGATGTAAATTAGTTCAACCATGGCGGAAAGCACTATGAGGTTTCCTCTAAAGACTCAAAATAGAAAGAACATTTGACCAAGGATTTCCAGTCCTAGGAACTTACCCTAAGATTGGAGGAGCACAGTTTGAAAAATACATACATATGCAGCCTATGTTTATCACAGCACTATTTACAATAGCCATGAAATGGAAGCAACCTAAGTGCCCATAAGTAGATGAATGTATAAAGAAGGTGTGGTACATATACACAATGGAATATTATTCAGCCATAAGAAGAAAACAAATCCTACCATTTGCAACAACATGGATGGAGATAGAGGGTATTATGCCCAGCGAAATAAGCCAGGAAGAGAAAGACAAGTATCAAATGATTTCACTCACCTGTGGAGTATAAGAACAAAGAAAAAACAGAAGGAACAAAACAGGAGCAGACTCACAGAAACCACTAATGGACTAACAGTTACTACACGGAAAGGGATTGGGGAGGATGGCTGCGAAGGGAGGGATAACGGGGCAAAATGCTCCTGAAAATTAGTGCGTATAATGTAGGGGGACACAGGGAAAGTAGTACAGCACAGAGAAGACAGGTAGTGGCTCAACAGCAGGTAGTGGCTCAACAGCATCTTAGTACTCTGGTGGACAGTGACTGCAATGGGGTATGTGCTGGGGACTTGATAACAGATGGAACCTAGTACCCACAATGTTGCTCATGTAATTGTATATTAATGATACAAAAATAAACATAATATACATAACCCTACTCCTTAGCCTGGCCCCTCCCCTTCACCCGCACACTTTCTACCACACCTAAGCGTAAGTGTCAACCAACACCTCACCCTAAACCTAACATTAAACCTGAAATGGTACTCTCACTGGAACCCTATCCTGACCCTACACTGAGCCATAAACGGAACCATAACAATAACATGGGCCCTTCAGCCTAACCCCTCCCACTCATCACCTTCACCCACACCTAACTGTAACTGAAAACATAAACCAAACACACACCCTAACACTGGACCCTCATTTGTGGAGCATAACAACAAAGAAAAACTGAGAGGATCAAACAGCAGCAGACTCACAGAAACCCCCGCCTGGCGGCCACATCCCAGGAACACCACCACCCCAACTTGTTGGCTCCACAGGGGCCCCACCCTCAATGTCCCACTCCTCAGAGGAGCCCCGTGAAACCCCGCCCTGTTCCTCAGAGGGAACCCGCACCCCGCTGCCTCGCTCCTCACAGGGAACACTGCACCCATGCCCATGACCCATCCTACCTCGAGCCAGCACCTGGAGCAGGTGCAACTGGAGCGTCAGGATATCTCACCACCCATGCCGCTGGCCTGCGCTCAACTTTGGATTTGGCTGCCCGCCGCAGCACCACACGTCCTGGCCAGGGTTCTCAGGAGACACCCAGGCGATGCGGTGAAGCCGCGGCCTCCCGTGTCTGGGCAGGAATCCCCACCAGCCATACTGAAGGGCCAAGGGGCGCAGCATCAGCAAAGTTATCAATAGGGAATTTCCCCTCAGACCGTTTTCAGCGGCCCTGCAGCCAGAGCTCTGGGGCCGTGCTGCTTCTCCTGCCAAGTACAACTGGAGCCGAGGAGAAGGTTCGCACGCGAATGCGCCCACCGCATCCACTGATTGGCCGCACGGAGCTGTCATCTGTGGAGTAAAAGAACAAGGAAAAAACTGAAGGCACAAAAGAGCATCAGACTCACAGAAATGAAGAAAGTACTAACAGTTACCAAAGGGAAAGGGACTGGAGAAAGTGGATCAGAAGGTAGGGAAAAGGGGAATTAATCAGCATTATGATTAGCACACACAAAGAAGACAGTATAGCACAGACAAGACAGGTAGTGGCTCGAGAGCCTCTCATTATGCTGATGGACAGTGACTGTAATGGGCTATGCTAGGGGTACTTGATAATGGGGGGAATCTAG
Source organism: Smutsia gigantea (assembly GCA_032199065.1). Lineage (NCBI taxonomy): Eukaryota > Metazoa > Chordata > Mammalia > Pholidota > Manidae > Smutsia > Smutsia gigantea. The sequence goes on from JAVSCE010009190.1 coordinate 211,482, forward strand.
TAACCACAATGTTGCTCATGTAGCTGGATATTAATGATACAAAAATAAAACAAACATAAAAAACATAACCCTAATCCTAACCATGGCCCCTCACCCTCACCCTCACCCTTTCTCCCACACTTAAGCGTAAGAATCAACCCAAGCCTAACCCTGAATCTAACACTAAAACTGAAATGTAACTCTCCCTGTAACCTTATCCTCACCCTACACTGAACTCTAAACCTAAACCTAACCCTAACCTTGGTCCTTCAGACTAACCCCTCACACTCACCATCACCTAAACACACCTAACTGTAACCAAAAACCTAAACCAAGCCCAAACCCTAACACTGAACCTTAAATTTCACTGTCGCCATAACCATATCCTCACCCTACAACTAACGCTAAGCCTAACCATAAGTCTTGCCCCCTAACCCTCCACCTCCCACAGACATAACCGTAACCGTTCAGCTAACTCTCTCATAAACCCTCCACCTAAACCCAAATCCTAACACTACCCAAAACAATCACTTAATCCTAAAAAAACCCTACGACTAACTCCAACCCAAACAAAACCCATATCCTGATCCCCTCATACTCACACTTTTGTAACACACACCTTACCACAACCCTAAACCTCAATCTCGCCCTTACCTTAACATTTGACATGAACCTTAACTCTGAACTTAACCCTAGTCTCCTGATACACTTAATGCAAAACCTGACCTTAACCAAAACTCTAACCCATACTCAAACGCGAAACCGAACCATAAACAACTCCCAAACCATCCTGGAGAACCTGATCAACGACAAAAACTTACATTAAATAACGGGAGAAGATACGCCTTGTCTTCTCTAAACACAATTAAGGAGCAATATGGTGGAACGCATACGGAATAAAATGCATGTATAATCAAACTCTACTACTTACACCAAAATCAACCATGAACAAATTTAAAATTCAAAGGTGTTAAGATTCTTGGGTAAGACCAAGAAAGGGAACTTACATGATCTTAGGTTTAGGGATTAGTTTTAACACCAAACACCTAAAGCCAAGCCACAAAGGAAACATAATTACTTGGACTTTACAAAATTAAAATTTTTCTTGTCTGTGGAGGACCTTGTTCAAAGCACTCAAAGCAAGATGAAGACTGGGAAACTTTATTTGCAAAATACATCTCTGATAAGGGGCTTGTACTAAAAACATATAAAGAACCATAACACAAACAAACAAAAAAATCACTGAACCACATGGCTTCACTGCGGAATTTTATCAAACATTTACTGAAGACCTAATACCCACACTGATTAAAGTTTTCCAAAAAGAAGAAGAGGATGGAATACTTCCAAGCTCATTCTTTGAGGCCACTCTAAAACCAAAATGAGGCAAAGACACAACAAAAAAAGGAATCCACATGCCAATATCCCTGATGAACAGAGATGCAACCACACTAAACAAAATACTCCAAAGCAAATTCAAAAGTACATCAGAAAGGTCACTCATCAGGATTAATTAGGATTTATTCCAAACATGCAGATGGTACACTATTAGAAAATCCATCATCATCATCGACCACATGTACAAAAAATGCATGATCATCTCCATAGATGCTGGAAAAGTATTCGACAAAATTCAACAGCCATTTAGGATAAAAATGCTCAACAAAATGAGTAAATAGGGCAATAATCTCAACATAGTAAAGGCTAGATATGACAAACCCACAGCCAACATCATACTGAAAGCTTGTCCTTCTAACATCGGGAATAAGACAAGGATGCCCACTCTCCCCACTTTCAGTCAAGATGACTCTGGCGTCCCTGCAAACAGCAATCAGTCAACATAAAGAAATATAATGCAACCAGATTGGTAAAGAAGAGGATAAAATGTCCCTTTTTGCAGTGGACATGATATTGTACATAAAATTCCGTAAAGAATCCACTCCAAAACTACCATATCTAATATCTTATTTCAGCAAGGTTGCAGGATACAAAATTAATGCACAGAACTCTGTTGCATTCATATACACTAATGATGAACGAGGAGAAAGAAACCAGGAAAAAAATTCCATTCACAATGGCATCAAAAACAATAAAATACCTAGGAATCATCTTAACAAGGAAGTTTAAGACATATAACTATGAAATTTACAAGACAATCATGAGAGAAATTAAAGATTCCTATAAATGGAAATACATTTATAGGAATGGACAGGGAGAATTAGTCTTCTCAAAATGGCCATTCTGCCTAAAGCAATCTACAGATTCAATGCAATTCCTATCAAAATACCAACAGCATTCTTCAACGAGCTAGAGCAGACAGTTCAAAAATTCATATGAAACCACAAAAGACCCTGAAGAGCCAATGAAATCCTGAAAAGAAAGGATAAACCATCGGTGGATTACGCTCCCCGACTTCAAGCTCTACTACAAAGCCATGGACATTATGGTACTGGCACAAGAACACACCTACAGACAAAAGGAACTGACTAGAGAGGCCAGATATGGACCCAAGCATATATGGACAATTAATATACAATAAAGGAGCCATGGATATACAATGGGAAATGACCGTCTCTTCAACAACTGGTGCTGTAAAAAATGGACAGTTACATGCAAGAGAATGAAACTGGATTACCGTCTAACCCCATACACAAAAGAAAACTCAAAATTTATAAAAGACATGAATGGATGTCAGGAAACCATAAAACTCTTAGAGGAACACATAGGCAAAAACCTCTTGATGATAAACATGAGAAACTCTATCTTGAATGAATCACCTTGGGCAATGAATCAAAAGCAGAAATGAATAACTGGGAAAACATCATGCTAACATCTTCTGTACAGCAGAGGGCACCATCAGCAGAACAAAAGGCATCCATGTAATGCAGGGGTTTACAGACAGCAATGTAGCGATCATAGGACATGGCTGCCAGGAGAAAAATTATGTTGCTCCAAAGAGAATAACAAAAAATATTTGACTGGCACAACCATTGTACATAATGGTATTGTCCCCAGTTGACATTCTGTACAGGAATCTAGGAATACAAACAGTTGTAAATGACTCTTCTAGGAAGGAAAATTTTCTGAGGAAAAAGTACATAGGGGTTTTAAGGTGGGAGTCGACCAATGTGAGGGTGATAATAGTCAGGTTCCCTGTTACGCTCAACATGTAGGTGAGAAATAGGAAGATAAAAAGCAGGATTTGCAGTTGAGGATCATCTGTGAGTCCCAAGAGGATAAAGTTGTTATTGCCGTGTGGTTTCTCATCACTGACTTTTGAACTGTGCTCAGTAAGCATATAAATATCAAAGAGAGTTTAGGAGGAGGTAGATATTCAAATTCTATAGCAAAAGACTATGCTTATAAAAGCCAAGCAAACAAGGCTCTAATAAATTCCTCCTTTCACACCATAATCAACATTGCCAGTATTCCAATAATCTTTCTGAATATTGTATGTATGAGTAACAGATTATTGCTTCAGAATTAATGTTGTAAAACAATCCAACTTTTTCTCACATCATTCTTTGCCCTTCAAAATTAAAAACCATCGCTGATTTTCTGTATTTCATTACATGGACTGGATTTAGAAATAGGGGGAAAAAAGATGATGTTACTTCATGTTTAATTAAACATTCTTTATCCAGAAAACCTTGTGATTGGGACATATCTGGATAATTCAGAAAGTGAGTTCCCTTCAATTGTGACTCTCAGGTTGTTTTAAGGGTAAGATGCATTTCTCCTGGAAAACAAACCACAATGACAAAAATACACAATTCAGAAACCTGAGATTTTCCTTTGTCTCTTTATTCTTCTCTCTCTGTAGTCCTTACTCTTAAATCAAAGGTGGTTTGATGTACATCTATTTTAACTAAAGTGCAAAACACCATTGCATTCAAAATATTTACAAACAGAATATCTTCATATGCATTCAGGTGATTTTTCAGTTTATTGACTGTCGTTTCATTTCTCTGAAAGCCCCTGAAGATAAAACTACATTTAATATCACTAAACATAGTCTTCTAGGCTGTGTTTTTTTTTCGTTATGGTTTTTAATTCCTTTGCAAAGATAGCGTGTCAGCAACTTCTCTGCTTACCCATACTCGGTGTAGGATTTTAGCCTCTGAGACTTGACTTTCTCTTGTAACTCACTGTTGCTTTTCCTCATACCTACAGCAACTTCTGTACTATTGGACCCCATGGCACAATTTTTGAAGTTATTTTGTGTGGCGTCCCCACAATTTATTTTTTATTTTAAGTTCAGTCACTCTTTAAATGGATTCCATGTCGTTGTTTTGATTTTCTCCTCATTCTAGACCTACACAGTCTCCTCACTATTTGTCTATGAAGTATTACTGTTACCCAATATTCCATGTTGAGACCTCTCCTTTCTTGTTTTCTTTTTGTGATTCTTCCTACTCCATATTCTATAAGGTGATTTCACTCCAAGCCATTGATTTCATTGTCATATATATGATGAATTCCAAAGGCCAGAATTATTCCCAATGAAAAGCATTGCTAATATCAGTCAGGAGTTGCAAGTTCCACAGACACATCACACACCATGTGCTCAAAGTGAAATCAGACTCCCTCCCAACCTTCTCCTCTCCCAGTGTTAACTGTTTCTGGATAAAGGTCAATGTCTTTGTGTGGCTTTCCAGGCTCTTCATGGACAGGGCCTTCCTTATTTTCTCTCCCATCATTTACAGTTCCTGAACTTTGTTCCTCTGAACTTAAGGTCCACTGACATTGACTATTTGCAATTATTCTTATTTTTCTACATGCTGTCTCCTTGGTAAGGGCTAATCCTCTTACTGACTGATGCCTGTTGGTCCTTCAGTGTTCTCCATAGGTGTTAGTTCTTCAAGTAGGTCTTCATTTACCACACAGAATGTGAGATTCTGATCCTGTGTTATTTCTAAGAAGTTGTTGCCTATCATGTCTTGGAACATATCACACTGTATACTTCTGTGTATGTATATTTATCTCTGTGTTTCTGTAAACTTCTCCACATAGAGCTTATATTTTATATAGAGTTATGTTCTCTCATATCCGGTACATGAAAGTTGTTATGTGTATGTGAACTGAAAAATAAAACAGTTATCTATGTGCTGAGGCTGAGCTGTGTTCTTCAATTCCTATTCTGGTCCATTGGTCAACATCTTTTTTCATATCTGTTTCACATTGCACTGTCATTTCATGTACATTCTTATTCACATGGTCTGAAAAATACCAATTTTAAACTTTGTTTGTCCTCCTTTTCAAGACATTTTCCTGTGGCCTATGAACTTGACTTTACCTTACATGTTGTAATTCTCCATCTGGTGATGTTGACATGTTGGTTGATTCCTAGAAATCTCTGTCCTGGACCTCTTGCTTTTTACAGACTTATATTTTTATCCCATTGCCCAGAACTTACCACCATCCAACATTTGTAGAAAGTATGGTTGTTTTACTTTTTGCTTTCTTTTCTTTTTCAGAGCTGACATTACTGTGTGCCTACATATTCACTCTTCTCTAAGACTGTGGAGAGTGGATCATTCTCTTTATTATTAGAGCAAAACCACTTAATTCTATATCAGGACATACTTCCTCTTGACTAATGGAAAATCTGAGACCAACTATTTTAAATGCAACTATTTCATCCAGTGGTTACTATTTGCAAAGGACAGGACTAGTATGTGTATCATGAAAATCACTTCATGTATATAAAAATTCACTGTAGTTATTTGAGTGTTTGTTCAAGTAATGTTTAATTTCTTCTTCCAGATGCATTTGTGTTTCACAAGGTTTCTAAATGTTTACAACTCTCTGATATAGGATCACCAAGTGGGTTTTCTTAATACATATTCCTAAACTCAGAGAGACCTAAAGAATTATAGCCAGACAGAGGGGGAAAGGGATTTGGTGTCACTGAAGAAATAAAAAATTAGAAATATTATTAATACAATGATCAAGAGTTTCATGGACATATTGATGTCTGAGATTCACATAGATAATTAAGGAAGTTTTTTGCCCCATCATCACATATCCACACTGCCTTCTTAAGTAGTTCTGTCCTTTATGTCACATGCAGTCACTTGATTTATATATTTACATTATAATTTTATACAACCAAGAAATATGCGTAACATATTAACTGGTTTCTTTTCCCTGTATTTTGAGTCTTATTTTGTTGATATTACCTGTGACCATTATGTATATTCTTCAGTAAGAAAAGGCGCTATTTCTGTTCACAGAGCAATAACCATTCCTTGTCCTTAACCTGTACCAATTACTAGAATTGTAGCAGTGAAAATATGTCCTACCTGAAAAACAGTCTTGAGAATTCCTGCTACTTTTCCATTACCTACAAGTAATTCTCCCCAGGAAACAATTCATTTGTTATATGAAATGTATTTTTCCTCAGTTGGCTTTAAAATGTTGCCTGCAAAGGACATGAGCCCTGCAAAATCAATAAATAATGGAACATATTTCTTTTGATGACCTTCCACTCCCAAAGGAGTGGTCTCTCTGCAAGCCACACATACCAAACAGCATCCTATTCAAGGAAAGAAAAACAGAATTCTTTGTTTTCAAACTTTCAGATTTCATTCAGTCCTCTTCCTACATGCAAATGCTTTTTTTGTCTTTGTTAGATAGTGTCAATTTATAATGGTTTCTCTTTAATGTGGGTAAAATACTGTGCTACTACTAACCATGCCTTATTTTTTGCCTTGTCCTTTGATTTGGGGTTTATCTAAGAATTGATTCTTTCTCAACTCCTTCAGGGCTACAAAAAGTGCAATAAGTAGAACTACGAAGTTACAAAAAATTGACTTCCTTGTTGTCATCTCCTTTTTCACACACTCCCCCCCTCCACCAAATACACACCAGGCAAACACTGCCTGAGGGAAACAGCCCCCTCAGCCTTGCTCTCCCGTGCAGCGCTTCCTGAAGAACAAAGGTACCTCTCTCCTCAAGCACCTGATTACTCTCCACTGAATAATTTAGATGCTAATAAAACTTTCCCATTGAACTAAATGCTTAGGAGGGATGGAAGTATTTCTGCTTAAATTGTCCATCACAAAAGAATACTTACAATTTAGAAAATGTTGACAGTTTTAAGGAGAGTAATATTGTTTTGAGACATAAATTCCAGGGATTTGGAAGGTATATGTCTATATTCTTGAAGTTGTACTATATGGTGACTACTTATGGCTGCAGAAATGTATCCCCGGCTATGACCTTTGTCTTACAAATGCCTGTTGGGGAGTTCATAACATGCCTAGTATAATCTTCCATACTAAATGTTGAAACAAGCTTAACTAGCCACATTATGGAAGAAAATGCCAACAAATATTTCTTTCTTTTATCTCTCAAAAGAAAAGACAATTCTCATCTCGACCTCTGGTACTTAGTCTTTCGATATTTTTCATGGTTTCAGCTGGCAGCTCCTTTCTGTGTTTAACTGTTGTGTTAAGGGAGACATGTCTCTGCACAGGTCTAACAGGATCATTATCCTGCACATACCGGCCACGCATTTTCTAGCGGCTCTTTAGTTCTTCAAGTTTCCCACTTTCATATCACAAAGGCTCCAATTAGAGATTCTGTTCTTATTTTAATCCTTGGGAACATTTCCCTTGGTCTCTGTCATGGAGGAAAGACAACCTAATGTAAGGGAGGAGAACAAAAGAACGTCCCTTGGGTTTTGGAAGAGCTCTGATTGCTTTGAGCAGGGAGGTGACTTTTCTCCTCCAGAACTAGTGATAGTCATGCTCTTCTACTCAGTCTGCTGGGGGTGCCCTGGGACCTCCTCTGCGAGTGAGGGAAAGGATCCTCAGTGGCCTAGGTTCTAGTGCCAGTAACGAACCTTTTGCTTAATGAACTTTAGCAAAGCAACTAAAATAGCAGCCAGGATATGTCCTTTGAGATGGTTAAGATAAAACAATAGCATCAGACAGAGGTCAAGGCCCATCCTACTAGTGGGAAAAAAGCAGGTGATTCACTTCCCCACTGCACTTTCTAAGGAAATGGGTGGGAAATATTTTAATAATTCAAGTACTTGCTTCACCTAATCTCCCATGATATAATTGCTAATAAACTATCTATTTAATATCAAAATACATATTGAGAAAAATTACTATGTATTCAGTGACATTGTGTAATGAATGTTAATCACAGAAGCTAATTTATCTACATTTGAAAAATTGGAAAAATTATATATAATAAATGTATTCCTTATTCTGCCTACAAACAAGGCTTCATAAGATTATGGTCACATGGATGCATCAAAAACAGTTCACTCACTAAAAATCACTGACCTAATGATTTCTGTTTGAAGTATCTGCTCCTGAGATTTTGAACATTGTATGTTTAAAAGGAAACCTTCTGAGAACATTTTAAGACATAAAACTAAGATTTGGTTGACTGGTCAAGCAATGTTGCTTTTGGTCAATGAGGAAAGGGAAAGAAATGTTATACTATCTTGGAGATGAGACGACTGTTTAGAAATCTGGGCAAACCTACGATTCCATATTAGTTGCTTTAGGATTTTATGGTGTGAAGATGGTAGATCAGTGCTCATGAGGAATGAATTTGCAATGATTAAGAAAGGAAGCTCCCATGTTTAAAGGATGTAGGGAAAAAAGCCCTTGTTGCTGTTCACTTGAATAAATAGGCTGCTCTCTTTTTTCTTTAATAGTTTTTATTATACCATTACACCACTAGTTTATGGATTTCTTTCTTAATTTTGTATTTTAATTAAGGCAAGGCTTTGTATTTTGCTTATCATTCATTTTCATAAGTTTCATATTTTATAAGGAATAAAATTTTCTTTATAACTGCATTTGTGTTATGAGAAACAATATATCATAGGATTAGGCTGTTATAATGACAGTAAGTATTGATATCTTTGCTCTGAATAAGAGGTTAAAACAATATAAGCTTTATAAAAATCATGACATTGCATGTTCAGTTTGAAATGATGAGAATGAAGCATACCAAGCAAGTATTAATATGTAAGGAACAGAACATTACCTGTTCCATGGAAAGCTTCTGTTTGTCAATCTCTGACCACATCACAGTATCCTTTTTTCCTAATAGATGAATTCAGGGACTGCGTCAGTTCTGTTTGCATTTTTCTTCATCTGGCTCTTTGTCTGGGGAGGCTGGCAGAGAGATTATATACACAGACACCTTTTCCAGTGGATTTGACTTTGTTCAAACTTAGAGACCCCCTTATAATATCATCACCAATTTTATATCAAGATATGCTGTTCTTATTTTCGTAATTGAATTATGGTTGATACATAGTATTATGTTTGTTTCAGGTGTGCAACATCGTAATTTAACAATTACATACATTACTAAATGCTCACCACAATAAGTGTAGTTACCAACTGTTACCATTCAAGGAAATTAAAATATTAGACTATATTTCCTATGCTATATTTTCATCCCAGTTACTGATTTACCTTATAGTTGGAAGTTCCTATCTGTTTATCCCCACTCACCTATTTCACCCATTCTCCCACTGCCCTTCCTGTGGCAACCACCAGTTTATTCTCTGTGTTTATGAATATATTTCTGTTTTATTTGTTTAAGTTTTGGATTCCAGATGTAAGTAAAATTATATGGTATTTGTCTTCTTCTATCTGACTTATTTCATTTAGAGCCATATCTTCTAGGTCCATCCATGTTGTCATAGATGGCATGACTTCCTTCTTTTTTATTTGATCTTATTTCATCTTATTATTAAGTTGGTTACACCATCTATGGTTTTTACAATTGTGTATTATATTTTCCATGATTTTACTTGAAATTTGTGTACATATTTTAGTTGTATCTCTTGTAAGAAAACATGTGTGTTTTTAAAAAGTATTTTTTGACAAGGTTTGTATTTCAAAAAAGCATTTATTTCATATAAATTTATAAGCACAGTTTAAACAAAAGATTTTGCTTTTGTACAAGAGAATCTATGTTTTAAACTTATTAACACTGTCTTTTAAGAGATTCTAGCTGTTAAAAGTGATGTCAGCTGTGTTACTAGGCAATATCACTTAGAGCAATTTTCACTCTGATTTTTAAAATGTGTATGTACTGGAGGACAGTTAGCAAACTAAAAATAATGATTGGGTAACCATAGCTTTGGTCTTCCATGAATCTAATAACTCTTGTCACTTGGCATGTCCCTGTAGACACCATGGAATCTATGTTCACGAATTATTAAAAGAGACTTTAACTCCTGCGAGGCATGGGGCTTCTAAGCTTAGGTAGATCTGCACTGATGCATGAGAATAATCATCTTATTTTCCTGGGGCCTGCCAGCAGGAGTCGAACAGTTCCTGAGTGGGGGCGTAGATCTGTATATACAAGATGACAGGAGGGCAAACTGGTGCAGAATGCCAAGAAGCTTTATTGTGGCATGACTTATATACACATGAATTGCCTACAGATTAGATTCACACACTGTTCTCAAGGACCTCAATCCAATCACTTAAGTATTGCCCACAGATCAATACAATCGGACATTAATCCAATACTTAAGTCACATACGCCTGGGGGCTTCTGGTCCAGGTGGCTGGCCTTGAGATAAGACCTCCCTGCATTCCTGAGATACTTGTTCCTGGAATTTAGGAAACTTTTCAAGGTTTCTTTCAGAGTCAGGCCCCGTTCAGGCCTTAGATGGAGACTAGGCACAAAAACACAATCAGTCCTGTCCTGTACTCTTGCTCCTTCTGTCCCAACCGCTCTCCACATTATTGTACTTGGAGTTCCAAAGGAAACAGTTTTGGAGTGTTGCAAGGACTGAGAAACACCTTTTCTGGCACAACTGAGATTCCTGTCTATAATTCTTGTGAATTAATAGCATGGATATTCTGGTCTTGTGATACATTATTGTCTGTTTAAGTCACAGAGGAGTCACTGTGTTTTTTGTTACATTGAATAGTATTGAATTTAATACTATATTGAATTTAAATCCATAATTTTATTATTTGATTTATTTTGTTTGCTCAGCACAATTTTTTATTTCTTGTTTTCTTTTGGATTTAACATTGTCTTTCATATGATTCATTTTCCCACATAGATGCTTAATAATTTGTGAATTTCTTTTTTGTTTTTAGTACTTCTGAAACGTTTACTTGAGGGTATTTATCTTGACTTAAATTTGTCTTAAATTATGTGGTTACTTTTACATTTCTCTGGATAATGCAATTACTTTAGCATGCTTTAATGTCATTTGTCACACAACTACTGAATCTTACACTTTAAAAAAATGTATTTTATTTTTAATATTTTCAAGCCATTCAGAATGATTTGATTAACCTGATGATCAATGTTCATTTGGATTTTCTAATACCGGAGTCCTTATTTATTCCTCTCTTCCATTCTCCGTTCCTCTTTTAATTCTCATCTTTATGTGTGGGTCAACTGGTAAAGAATCCTCTTAGAATTTACTGCTCTGAATGTCTTATTTCGCCTCCTTTTATAGTGTATCTTCAAGTGGCACATAATAGGATTCTGAGTTGATATTTATTTTCTTTTAGAATTCACTTTGAGGATATTTCATTTTCTTCTCTCTTCAATTTATTTGTGGAGATATTAGCTATCATTGTTATGGTTGCCATTTGATGGTAATCTGTGTGTTTGCATGGACTGTTTGTTATATTTCTTCTTTGTCTTTGGTTTTCAACAGTTTTATAGTGATTTTTACTGGAATTCTTAGTCTTTATCTCATGAAGTGTTGCTGGTGACTTTTGAATCTGTCACCTGTCATTGCTCCAATAGGTTTGGAGTTTCTCAGCCAATAACTTTTTTATTATTCTCCATGGAAAATGGTTTAAACTCCATTTTCTGGATTGCCATTGGTCTCTTTCTACATTGATGGCAATCTTTTCTTTTTTTGTTTTAAAAAATAATGTGCCTTTCTCCCCATGTATTGTTATGTTTTATAGAGTGTAATACATTGTATGTGAAATGCACACAGGCAATTTGAGGTTTAATGTATTATTGTCTTTCTTCAGGATGGTTTACATTTATTTTTGCTAGGGAGTGTAGTCACCTGAAATTCCACATTCCCTTAATACTGTTAAGAAGTGGTTTCTTTATTGTTTTTTTCTGTAGTCTGAGCATGGTGCTTATACTTAATAATGTATTATATATTTGAAATTTGCGGAGATAGTAGATCATAAATGTTCTCGTCATTATATACACAAGTGGTAACTATGTGAGGTGACCTATGTGTTGACTAAGTTTATTATTTATTGTTATTATTACACAGTATATACTTGTATCAAATTATCCTGTCATACACTTAAAATATACACAATATTATTTGTCTATTATATCTCAATAAAGCTGAAGGAAAAAAGAATTGGCTTCTTCCGAGATCTCTACAAAGGCGATTCCTGTTTCAGTTTACTACTAATTTTTAAAAACTTTCTCCTGATGTTAATATATAAGACACTCATGAAGACAAATGAAGATTTTCATGTAAAGCATATAAACTTCTTCCTCCATCACTTTCCCCTGCCTCAGGGAACCACTGATGTTTTTACTATTCTGTAGTTTTGCCTTTCCAGAATGTCATATAGTTGGGATCATACACTATGCAGTTTTTTCAGATTATCTTCTTTCACTTACTAATACGCATTTAAGATTCTTCCACATCTTCTTCTGTCTGGATAGCTCATTTCTTCTAAGTGCTGTATAATATTTCATTGGCTAAATGTACCACATTTATCCATTCACCTACTGAAAGATAATTTGGTTGCTGTATCTGTGAGGTTTAGCCACTTTGTATAAACCAGGTAAAAATCTGCTGCTCAAATTAAGTCACTGCATATTGACAAAAAATAATCAAAGAGGTCTGAGGTCCTAAAATATTGAAGCCTAAAGACACAATGTAGTAGTCTAAGAAATTGACAGCAGAGATAAATAAAAAAGGAGAAAGACACACTGATGGAGCAAATATGTTTAGCATACCTCCATGTTAGAGAAGGTATAGAAACTCTTTGAGAAGAAGGTTTACATTTTTTTAAAAAACTGAGCTGGTTTTATTTGAATATACATTGAAAACAACAAGGGAACAAAATAAATAATATTAATTAGATGTAGTAAAAGAAACGCTATAAAGGTTTTTCAGTGATATTCAAACAGAAATTATTCCAAATGTGGATAATGAAAACTTGAGGGAAGTCTGATATGATGGTGAGAAAATACTGACAGCTGTTTATCTTCCTGGGCAAATGATGAAACTCTCACAAAAGTAAAAAGTGTGAAGTTTGAAGATATAATAATGTAAAATAAACAAAGATGTTTGGAGCAAATGAATGTGGTTATGAGCTGGTGTGTATCATCTTGGGGAAGAGAAAAATATGCAAAAATGGTTTAGTGATAGAAAATATAAAAATTAGCCAAACTGAAAGAAAATTAAAAAAAGCACACCAATATATCAATAGAGAGATGTGGAGAAACAGAACATGTTCTACCATCTCTCTCTCATCTATCCATCTATAATCTGCAGTAAGGTACACCAAGCATTTAAAAGGTGAGTTATGTAAAGGTGTGCATTTTGGTAAGTTTCTGTATTTGTAATCTCACAGTCTAATATTTACTAAAATTTTAGGCAACATTTGTAAATTTACAAAAAAATACACCAACTCAATGGAGAGGTACAGATGGGTCATATTCCTCAATCTCCTGTTACCTGATTATTACTGTTGTGCAACTTTTTTATCTTTGAAAATCCATAATTAATTTTCCCCTAAAGTTAGTTAGTGTATAGATTCTTAAGTATCTTTTGAACCAGCGTCACAAAGAAATCTTATTCATTTAGTTGATCCTTATGCATTAAAGGGTTATCTAGATATTTGGTGAAGTGTCAATTTTGTCATGATATATTCTGTTTCAATACCTAAAGAAATAAAAATACTTCTTCTCACTCTCTTTCCTTAGCTTTGATATACTTTTCTCTTCAGAAACCTATAATATGAAAGTATTCTATAGGTTTCCAGTGAAAGTATTTTTGGTGAGAAGACTATTGTATAATGCAACAGGTGGAGACAAGGAGAGAGGTGGTTTCTCTGGAGCATGTTTGTGAGCACATATGAGAGCCTGACCAGGAGATCATTATGTATCTAATTGATTTGTATCCCTCTGTTATATGCCAGTCTGTCTTAAATCTACCTGTGTGCCACACTTCAGATTAACTATTGCTACATAAGAAACTGCTTCAAATAACAATATCTTTCAGAATTTGAGGTTGACCATTAGAGACACCATAAAGGACACCATTACAGGGGTTTCAGTTATAAGGACACTTAGGAACAGATATGAAATGTATTATTATGGCAATATAATTGACAAGGTAGATGAAAATGAAACTTTTTCTGAAAATTTCAAATTATCCAAACTTTCTCAAGAAGAAAGAGAAAAGCTGAATAGTCCTATATCAACTATATAATTTCATTGTCATGAAAATTTGCCACAAAAAATTAGGAGTGATTTTTTTTTTCAAAATTTAAGGAAGAAAAAATTCCAATCTCACACAAACCCTAGCATACTAGGATGGAAGACTTCCTGATTTTATAAGGCTAGGATTATATGATACCAAACTAGAAAATGACATTACAAGAAAAGCAAACTTGAGACTCATACCCCTCATAAATACAGAAATATTTTAATGAAATATTAACAAGTAAAATACAACAATACATAAAAGAATAATAAATTGTAGCCAAGTTGGAATCAAGATAGGTTTAGTATTCAAAGAGTGATCAGTGTGGGACTACTGCTTATAAAAAGATGGAGTAGAGGTAATTTTCTTTATTTACCCCATAATGTCCTACTAAAAATTCTTGGCACTGTATATGCAACAACCCCGACAGCACTTGAAAGATGGAGAGAAGAAGGAGACTAGCTGTAGAACTTGAGACCCAACGAGTAACAGAGTGGTGAGTTCTCTTGGGATTCTTTCTGTTTTCTACATCCCAGTCATGGAGCTTGAGAAGCTGACAATCTAACAACACCACTGGGTGCAGATTAAAAAAATGAAATAAAACCAAAGCCTACCTTTTGTGGACAAACAAAAAGGAAAGGAGCAGTCCAGAGACAGTTAGACAATAACTTCTCAATCACTGCCAGACACATAGAAATTACTGTGGCCCTATCCCCACACATATTTGTAAAGGTTGATTGTGGAGACTAGATTGCCATGCTCAGGAGGCTGTAATGAGGCCTCCCAATGGCTCTTCTGGGCTGGTATCAAAGAAAGTTGAATAGAAAGCCAAGATTTCCATCCCCATCATATGGTCACTAACAACTCCTACACTATGGAATCAGTGGATGTACATCTTCTGGCAGTAACAAGACACCCTTCCCTCTCCTGACTGAGGTGGTGTTAGAAGAGGAAGGCTTTGTGGAGCGTAAGACAACTCCCATTATTCAGAGGTAATGAGACCACTCTCCACCTCCATAATGTGTCACTGGAAGTCATGTGGGGCAATGTTGACAAACACTTCTATCCGTCTCCCCACTGTGATATCAGTAGAGGCCAGGGGGGACCTAGAAATACCACTTCTTCCCAGCAGTAATGAGGATCCCTCTTCCCCTTCATGTCAACGGGGGCCACCTAGGGAAGCTGGACTTCTCTCTGCATCTGGCAGCCACAAGGCTGAGTGCTTGCCTTCTCTGATAGACTAGTTTCAGGGGAAGCCAGCCGGAACAGAAAGTCTAAGTAAGATCCACACACTTATAAAAACAAATCTGTTAAGATTTCAATAAAAAAATCACCCACCAATTTAACAGGTAATAAAAAAACGAAACTGAGAGGTTAGATAAATTAATGCAAGTCACTTTGGGGTAGTTAACTATATCATATTTTTCTGAGTACAGCTGAGGTTGTCTTTGGGGAAGGCTATGCATTTTTAGATGAGTGATTTAGCAAAGTATTACAGATTTCTTAAAATAAATACTTGCACATATGGATTTAGAGTCAATACATAAATGTGCCACTCAATGGTGAGTATTGTAAAGTTTAAATTTAGTAAATTCATTAGCACAGTGGATTCCAGTCTTTGATTAATGGTGTAACAGGAATGCCAGACCAAGTGGTCTATGCTCTTCCATGATAATCCAAGCTAAACCATAGCTGTGAGCTTGTATCATAGGGAGTTTTTGTAGGGCTGGAAGTTTTGCTTTTGGTAAGCACTGCTCTACTTTTATCAGGCAGTGGTGAAGTCAAGATAAAACCCTATAGCACGAGTGTCTCTGGAGAAGTATCACATTCTTACACTAATATCAAGCAGGAAATCCTTGACCTTCGAACAGTGGGTATATTCAGTGATATTCCGCTGCATTTAAATTTTTTGCTTCTTTTATTTCTCTTTGCTTTCCTTCTTTCTTTTTTTCTTTATTGGTCACATTAAAAACATGTAGAACTGAAACTCTGAAAAAAGTGTCACTTGGTGGAAGTACTTTTGTTCATTGTGTTAGTCACCACCTCATGGATGATTTATAAAAGAAAAAGAAACATAGGGAAAAGCTCTTGCTCTAGAATGTGGTCCTTACTCCTAAATGACTCCAAAGTGGCTTTTGCAATGGGAAAAGCCTGTGGTTTGAAGAGATTTTAACAAGGTCCTTCACTTTGGCTGGGCCCAGACTGCAAGGCCACAGACTGCTTGGCTTCTAGAATCTCTGTTTAACTTTCAGCCTTATCACTGGTAAACTGGATGCCACTTGTCTACATGTGTTCAGTCAGTCCCTAAGCCTAGAATACATGGGGAACATCTTCTGCTCAGATCCCAACTCAATGTACTTCTGACCTGAGGGTACTAACCACTTCAGCTCACCTGCTCTTTGTCAAGTAAACTCAGAAAGATAATCATGCTGTGGTTAGTCTAGCTCACTGTGTGGCTGGGCTAGCACTACTTGTGGAGTCATGTGCTGCATTTGCCTTATGTAGAGGAGTACAGTTTTGAGCTGCTTGTTATCGAAAGTTTCCTCACATAGTTGATTCTGTTTTATGATTATTTAAGGCAGAAGGCATGGCTCATACAAGTTGCTTTGGCAGAGTTGGAAGCATATTCCTCTTCTATTTTTAATACTGTTTGATTTTTTTGTTTGCATGTGTGCATGTGTGTATGAGTGCTTGCATGCTAATGTCAGGAAGCTGTGGTCTAAATTTTTCTTCTCTTTCTTGAAGTAAATTTTCTAAATATTCTAGCTTGCTTATCTATTCTGTATGTCATATTTTTTTCCAATTCCTTGTATTTGTTTTCTTACTTTTGTGATGTTTTGATTTTAATTGATATGTCTACTTTGAGTTCTTTTTTAAGTTTTGTCTTCTTAATATCTTAAAACAACAATGAAATATTTCTGCCTATTTTGTTCAGCACATGTGGACTAAAGGAGTTTCACAAAACTACTGTTCTAACAATTTCTCAGAAATCATAAGCTATATTTAACATTAAAAATTTCTTTCAGAATAATATTAGAAATGCTTAGTGAGAGATTAAGGAAGATTTTATTTTCTGGAACATATTCTTTTAATGATAGAGAAACTTTTCATTGATCTTAAAGAGAGCAAGAACCTCCAAGTATGTTCACAAATCAGGCTATGAAGGATTAAATGAAGGTTAACCTGACTGAACTGGTTAGGCCTTTGAGAAAAAATGTTAAGGAAAAAATCTATCATTTTCATTTGATTTTTCAAAGTCAGTGTGCTCTTGCTTGTGAAAGAAATGCAATTTTTTGATAGTGTCACTGAAAGCTTGTTTCACTTGCTTATTCCTCAAAGTATAAATGAAGTGGTTCAACAAAGGGGCAACCGATGTAGTGAGCAGGGAAACCCCTTTATTGATATCTACCTCTTCTTTGGGTGAAGGCTTGATGTAGATGAAAATACAGCTTCCACAGGTGATGGAAACAACAATCGTGTGAGATGAACACGTAGAAAAAGCTTTCTTCCTTTTTGACTCAGAAGGGAATCTTAGAATTGTCCTGATGATGTGTATGTATGAAAGAACAACACCTATCAGTGTAATGATGAATGTCAGTACTGCACAGATTATAACGACCTGTTCTATGAACCATGTATCTGAGCATGAAATCTTAAAAAGAGGAGATGCATTACAGCCAAAATGGTCAATGATATTAGAGTCACAGAATTCCAGCTGGAGACTCATACCTAGCGGTGTGATGACGATCATCAACCCAGAGATCCAGCAGTAGGGGACAATGATGGTACAGACTCTATTCATGATGAACATGTAATGAAGGGGTTTACAGATGGCCACCTAGTGATCATAGGACATGGCTGCCAGGAGAAAAAATTCTGTGGCCCCAAAAAGTCCAATAAAAAATATTTGACTGGCGCAAGCATTGTAAGTAATGGTATTGTCCCCAGTTGACATGCTGTACAGGAATCTAGGAATACAGACTGTTGTGAATGAGATTTCTAAGATGCAGAAATTTCGAAGAAAAAAATACATAGTTGTTTTCAGATGAGAATCCATGAGTGTAAGAATGACAATGGTCAGATTTCCAGTAATGCTCAGCATGTAGGTGAGAAAGAGGAAGAGAAAGATCAGAACTTGCACCTGTGGGACCTAAGTCCCAACAAGGTGAATGTTGTTATTGCTGTGTGATTTCTCATTATTGCCTTTATGTTTTAGGCAATCTACATGTAAAACGTAAAAAAGTAAGTAAGTATCTAAATGGAAAAAAGTGAATGATAACATAGAAATCATTGAAAGAGAAAATGGAAAAACAAGATTAATAGAATCACAAGCTGATACTTAGAAAGGATGAATAAGTGAATAAAAGTGCTGTATGATTGATCTGGAAAAAGAAAATATTAAATTTATCAGGAAAGAAAAATATGACATCATTTCAGATTATACAAATATTAAAAGATGAACATGAAATATTTTGAAAAGCTCTGCAAAGTAAATTTGGAAACTTAGGTGAAATGAACTGATTCTTTGAAAGATACAATTTACCAGGGTTAATTCAAGATGAGCTATCTAATCAATGTAGCCCTATACATTGTAAAGTGAAAAAAATACATACTTAAATCATCCTACAAAGAAAACTGCAGGACCATATACCTAAATTGTAGTTTTCTACAAAAAATTAAAAAACAAATCGAAACACTAATTCTACACAAATTCTTTCATAAAACTGATTCTTGAAAACAAAAACTATAGCTATCTGAGTTTCCAACATATATAGACATAATATAAATGATAACCACAATAAAAAAAGAAGAGTAAAGGCTTCTCTACAGTGGTAAGTTTTCCATATTCTACCTCCAGTGGTAAAATATTGATTCTAAATTTTCAGTGTTGTCTATTATAATTCATAGAATATACACATATTTTTAAGAAAATAGTAAAAAGCACACTATATTAATTAAAAAGGAGCCCTAAAACTGTTCAGTTGAGACAGGAGGAGGAAACAAAGGAAGGAATTGCAGTGGGGCCAAATATCAGGTAACACAACGACAGAAGTTCAAACATAAATAATTACATTTCATACAAATGATCATAACATACCAAGTTAATTAAAACATAGAGATTAAAAGAGTGGTTTAAAAAAAAATTTCCCACCAGATGCTGTATGCAAACCCCCACTTCAAATATAAAGACATAGATAGGTTAAAAGTAAAAAAACAGAAAAATAAGTACCATGCACACCATAGTCAAGAGAATGCTGGAGTGACTATGTTACTTTTGCCACCAAAGAAAAGTAACAAGCTTCCAGGAGGAAATTACATACTGATAACTGAGATGAATCTCCAAGCAAAATTAAAGATTCTAATTTGTTATGTTTCTAGGAATGCATCAAAATACATGAAGAAAAAAATGATGTAAATGAAAGAAATAGGTTAATTAGCAATTATAGTTAGAAATTACTCTTATTAAATTACTATCACTGTTCTTCTTCAATTAATTATTACTACTTTTCTTCTAGAAGGCTTCCTTCAATGCTGTTGCCCACATCTAGATAATGGCCAAACTGTTTAGACACTACATCCTCAACATGTTGTAAAAACGTCTATATTTTCCATTCCATATGCTTCTATCTTCTGTCAGATTACTTTCATCTCACACTTGATATGAAACATTCATGCTCTAACTGGAATTCCTGTGTCCTTTTTTCATCACTTTAGTCCATTTTTCCTCATTGCATCTAGAGTACGTCCTGAGATACCATCTCAATTTCTCCAGACTATGTGAGGTACATCTCTCACGTTCTTATATCCATTATCCCTATATCAGGGCTGTATTATATCGTGTATTTATTGTTTGTCACCAATTGAACTGTGATAGTTTCCAGGGCCTGTTTTATTCTCAATCTATTATACTCAATCTAAATAAAGATTTCATACTGAGATCTATCACGTTTCCTGGGATATAATAGTTTTTCTATGTATTAATTTACCACAGATATTTCTGAACAAAGGCCAGGATATAACCTTTACTTATACATCAGGATTCTATTTGACAGAAATTCTTTACTCCTGTGGTCCATATAGAAGATGCTACACTACTGTTGAAGGTATTTCCTTCAGTACAAGACTTAGTATCACGCTTCCCTGATGCTTTAGGACAACAAGTTTTGAGTAGCAAAGACAGTTACTTAAGCTGTGCATTTTATCAGCTGTACAGGTCACATGCAACAAGACTTCATATTTATTCTGTTGTATATTTACAAATTAAAAATTAGAGGTCAAAAAAATAACTATAAGGTATTGAGGTCTTTAAAACATTCTAGATATGAACTAATAATAATTTTCCATTGTGTTATGTTTACCTGAGCTTTTACTAGCAAGACCCTTCATTGTATGGGAATATTCTCTTTGATTTTACTTATAATACATAGGGCAAAGTACTTAGACTTTGGTCCAGTTAGACTAGAATTAACATTAATTCTGGAAGAGGTGCTATCAGGATGCTATTTGCAACCAAGGCTTGCTCCTGGGTTCCTTCTTTGATAAAATGGTCTCAGATGGAACCTATGTAACACAAAAGGCAGCATTCAGAGTTTCGAGACACTATCACAGAGCACAAACACAGACACAGGATCCTGAGCATAACCTTTTGTCTAAATTCTGTTTTCCTATCTCGTTCTGCAGATCTACCCTTGAAATATCTGCAGTAGCTCAGATGAGGAACACAGGATTGTTGTTCCCCAGAGCCCACTTTCCTTGGTTCCTATAGTTACTTTCTCTTCATTCCCTATTGTAACCTCTAGAAAAAGTCTCTGCTCATCCTGAGTACTATGACAAGATATAAAACAACCCTTTTTATTCCTAGTCTTCTAGTTACCTAGTTATCCAGAAACATCTCAGACACATTCTGACAAATTATATTACTGATTTTGGTTTATGTCTGAAAGAAAAGATTTTCAAGGTGGTATATCAAACCAAGTTTCATTATGTTGAAGAGATGCATTTATATAATTGAGATTGTGTGTTTGTGTGTATGTGAGAGTGTGTGAATGTGTGCATGCACTTGTGTTTCGGCAATGTGGCAATAGATCTTACATTATATGCCAATCAAATTTGTCTATTTTATTTCCCACATACTTCAGCAATTCATAAAATACACTTAGAGATTTCTCATTTGCTTCCATGATTAATATTTTTGAGATAGAAGTGATATTTAAAAAAGACTATTTTCTCTTATCTTTATGAAGTATCAAAATTTAAAAAATGCACACACATATTATTATGTGTGTGTTTCTTTTTATATAAATATGTCTTTATGTATAATGCATATACATAAACAGACATGTTTAGGAAAGTGATAGGAAATATTTTAAATATTTTTCCAAATTTTGGAATAGAAAAAAATTGATTTAAGAAATCTGGACATACTTACTCTTCAGTTGCTTTTATCATCCAGGCTTCAGTTTTGGTCTTATCTACACAGATACTTAGTGGAACTCATAACTAAACAGGAATTATTAGTTGTGACATGGATATGATCTAGCCATACTTTCTCACTTTTCACTTGAGGTTGCAGTGGAAATGCATGCACAGCTGTGTCAGTTTTTGCATCCCTAGGTCTAACACTCATCATGAATTACTATATGAGTCTAAATTGAAAAAAACTATATGCATAATATGAATAGCTAGAGGGAATTACTAATAAATAGGCAAAAGCAAACCAGAAATTCTCTGATTCAGAAACATTGATCAACTGACCTAATTTTATCACAGAGTGGCCCCCTTAAAGTTTCACCACAGGTATGATTGAGGATGCTTTATGTGAGCAACCTGTAATAGACCAAATAGGTTTAAAAAAAGTGTCCTTGGTGACCCTGCATGAAATTCACTAGTGAATGTAAAATATAATTAATGCAGAAAAATAAAAGCAAATGAAATTTAATTAATGCATCTAGGAGTTAGGAGAACATCCTTGGATACCAGAAGATAAGTTAATAGCACAAAGGTCAAGATGTACCATCAGTGTACTAAGTCTTTGCCAAAATGATCCAAATGATTATTCTTCTGTCTACTCTAATTCATATTTTTGAGTGTTATTAATACATAGCAATCTTTCAAATGTGTACTGATAATTTATGCTTTATTTATGAGAAAGAATATTACTACCCTTTCATTGTTTTTGAGTCAAAGTGATTCCTTACCTTTTTCTTAGGTATTTACATATATTCAGGATAGTAAGTATTTGTGTCATGTGTTACAAACCTATTTAATGTCTTGTTGCCAACATTTAATATAACTTATGGTGGTATTTGTATACAGGAAGTTTGATTAATATATAGGAAAATATATTCAACTTTTGTCTTCTCATATCTGAATCTATTGCCATTACCTGACAGGTTTTATTGATCATGATCTTGTCATATATGTACTTATATTGTCTTCAAATAATTTTATGATGTACTTTATTTGCATTAGCATCAGTACTCCATCTAGGACAAGAAAACATACTGGGACAATACAAAGGAATGGGAGGTCATGATACAAGCAAGAGGTGATTGAATCATTATAATGCATGTTCTTTGTTGGACAAGAAATGGAGAAAAGGAAGTCCTGAGCTAACCAAAGTAGGAATGACATGAGTCTCATACTGCTACATACTAGGATCTAATATAGAGAGTCTCAAAGCCAGAAGTAGTTAGTGCTGAAAAGAACATTTGATTAAATTTCTTGAATGAAACAATGGGAATACAATTCATCATCCACTGCCATGCTTAATATAATCTCTTTCTTACATATACTCCCACTTGACATTTTTCACAGATATTATGAATGCATGTATGATTGATTTATTCTGTTCTCCTCTTCTCCTTTGCTACCCATTTGACCCCAAAATATTGTTCATAGCCTATTGACCTGTTGTATTTTCTTTCCATCACCCTCTCTTCAACTCTGCCACATACTCTAGTCTGATTCTCTTCACGGGTTGAGAGAGAGAAAATCATTTCAGAAAATCCTGTGGAGATAGATTTACACCTATTACATAAAATGCTATTTTTTATCAATCTATCAAATAAACTTGAAAAAAATTAAAGACAGCATATCATGGAATGATATTCAACACTAGTTTCTGATATGCTAGGAGATCAATCTCAACATCATTGCCTACAAATATAGCCAGTAAAATGTCAAAAAATGATGCAAATTTGAGAACTTGATCTTTCTCCAGAGTCAACTCAGCTGGCTGTAGGTTATTTCACATATGCATGAGGTTTAGAAATGGTTCCTTTTATTTTTTTCATTCTTAATACACTAATAATATGGCATGAGAATTATTCTATAGAATTCCCATATGTCTTTGTTATGGACACATGTATATCCATAACAAGATCTATATAGTAATACAATGATGGTTCTTTTGTATCTAAAGTTATAATTTTTATTTTTTTATTCACGTATTATTGACATACACTCTTATGAAGGTTCCACATGAAAAACAATGTGGTTATTACCTTCACCCATATTACTGAGCCCTCCCCCACACCGCCATACCCCATTGCAGTCACTGCATGGCATTTTTTCTTTTTGGCACACCCTATTGTGCAGATTTGGTCTTCAAGCAGGCTCCTGTGTCATTTTGAAATTTCTGTCTTGGATTTTAAGCACAGTGCTCCTCTGAGAATCTTTTTATTTTGAAGGACTTTGCTAGAAATAGAACACATTAAAAAATCACAGTTTACACTGGTGCCTCCTTATCCAACGCCACTGAATTCTTCTGCAATTCATATCTGAGTCTCCATCCTGGTCCCACTTTTTTTTTATAGTGAAATTCCTATGTCCCAGCGTTAATACATTTATTAATTTGCTGAGTGCTAAAATTCGCACAAATGAAATTAGAGTCACTCCATCAATTCCACCAATGATAATATAGAAGCTAAATTAAGTTAAAGAGTTCTTTGTTATCCTTTTACTCTTTACTGTATATCCCATGGAGAGTCCTTGATCAGAGCAAGATATTTTAAAAAGTGCACACTAAATTATTTTAATTTGTTCTTTGCTTTTAACGCCTGGGATTTTTATTCAGTGTTTATTCAGTGTGAAATAGTGTTACTTCATGTGTTTCTATTTATATTCAATTGTAATTTCTCTCTTTAAAACTTTAAAATATATAAAATAATATGATTTAAAAATCAAATTTTAATTTAAAATATATACTCAAATTTGCTGCATGAATTCATTTCATTTCTTGAAAATGTTTTTCATGTGTGGTATAAGGATGTCAGTTATTTCAACTGTATACTTATTTCTTCATTCTAAAAAAATTTCAGGACTCATATCTTAGGTACAGTATTAGATTGTTGAATATTTTCCAAAGTGAATACTTCCTCTTCTATCATCTATACATTATCTATATCTGTCATCTCTCTCTATTCATTGCTATTTATAATCTGTATCTATTTATTAGCTATCATGAATCTCCATATATCAATTATTAGTTATCAATATCTGTCTATGTATCATCATCTACCTGTCATGTCACAATCCATTTACTTAATTTTAAGTCTGCATAATGATAAACTAAATTTGGAGTCAAAGGACTCATTGCATCCTGTGTCCATGATTTCTAAACTTTGTCATGAATGTGAGCAACTAAAATTATTCCCCTAATTCTCTGTTTTTTCAATAGCAAAAACGTTAATGGGTACTTTGTTATGATTATAATATTGAATAATGTATGCACAACAACTAGCACAGTACTTCATGCATAGTAAATGTTGAAACATGACAGGTGTTGTAAAAATTAGAGCTATTTCTAGTTCAAAGGGTGAACTTAGGTACACATTTATATATCACTGAAGAAAATATTAATTCTCAAACCATAATATTAGGCAGAAGTCCTATTTTTTCTTAGCATTGAACACAGTTGTTTTCAAGAAATAAATAAGAGTAGTGTTTGTGTTATATATCCATATGCAGTTTCCTATTAATACGTTCACATATGAACAAAAAGCCTCAAAAGAATTATCTTGCTATCTTATATGTATTATTATCTATGATCCAAAATAATCTGACAGTTTTCAGTGTCTACATGTTTGCCTTGAAATAAGTAGTTTTTTAAATGTGACAACCCTAGTGGAACTATATATTTCTTATGATAAAGACAAAAGCCAACTTGTGTCTTGTGGTTCTCTTGAGTATTTTTTCATCTGTCCTATATCTCCTTAGAGACTATCTTCTTGGACTACCTGTAGAGAAAACTTCAATCCTTTTAAATAATTTGAAATAAAAAATATTTCCCAAATTTCACGTTAATCATCTCAGCTATGACAATCTTTCTGAATGTGGTGAAGGGGGCTTTGTTGGACACATATATTATAAATTATTTGGCATTAAAGAGGAGTTTATATATGGCAATGAATAGATACTACTACATGTTCAGATATATGTGATAATGAAGAAAATTGCAGTACTAAAATATTCACACTTAGTTTTCTGCTTTAAATCAGACTCACAGTCCACAGAAGCCACAGATCTCCCAACACAAGGGACCCAAGGAAGACAACACCAAAGCACATAGTAATTAAAATGGAAAAGTTTAAGGATAAGGACAGACTATTAAAGGCAGTTAGAGAGAGAAAAAAGATCACCTACAAAGGAAAACACATAAGACTATCATCAGACGTCTCAACAGAACACTTACAGGCCAGAAGAGAATGGCATGATATATTTAAGGTTATGAAAAAGAAGGCCCTCGAACCAAGAATATTGTATCCAGCACAATTATCACTTAAATTTGAGGGAGGGATTAAACAATTTATAGACAAGCAAAAGCTGAGAGACTTTGCCTCCCATAAACCACCTCTACAGGACATCTTAAAGGAACTGCTCTAGAGGGAAGCACTGCTAAGTCTAAAAAGATGTCAAAAGAGAAAATAAAATCATAGTAAAGAAAGCAGACCATCCAAATACTAACTAAAGGCAAAGAATAAAACACCTAGTATATAAAGAATGGAGGAGGTAGAATAAGAAGTGAGAGAAATAAAGAAATTTCAGACTATGTTTACAATAACTTAACAAGAAAGTTATGTTAGATTGTTAGATAGTAAAGAAGCAACCCCTGAACCTTTGGTAACCACAAATCTAAAGCCAGCAATGGCAGTAAGTACATATCTACTGATAATCACTGGAAATGAAAGTGGACTTAATGCACCAATCAAAAGACACAGAGTAACATAATGAATAAAAAAGCAAGACCCATCTATATGCTGCCTACAAGGAACTCACCTCAAATCCAAAGATATACACAGACTAAAGAGATAAAGAAGGACATTACATAATGATAAAGGGGTCAACCCAACAAAAGGATATAACCATTATAAATATATATGCACCCAACACGGGAGAGTCGGCGTATGTGAAACAAATGCTAACAGAGATAAAGGAGGAAATAAACAGCAATGCATTCATTTTAGGTGACTTCAACACACCACTCACTCCAAAGGACAGATCAGATCAACAAGACAGAAAATAAGTAAAGACACAGAGGCACTGAACAACACATTAGAAGAGATGGACCGAACAGACATCCACACAACTCTACATCCAAAAACAACAGGATACACATTCTTCTCAAGTACACATGGAACATTTTACAGAACAGACCACACACAAGGCCACAAAAATAATCTCAGTAAAGTTAAAAATATTGAAATTCTACCAACCAACTTCTCAGATCACAAAGGTATAAAACCAGAAATAAATTTTAGAAAGAAAACAAAAAGGCTCACAAATACATGGAGATGTAACAACATTCTTATAATTAATCAATGGGTTAATGACCAAATCAAAACAGAAATCAAATATATATGGAGAATAATGACAACAACACAAAGCCACAACTTCGGTGGGACGCAGCAAAGGCAGTTTTAAAGGAAAGTATATTGCAATCCAGGCCTATTTAAAGAAGAAAGAACATTCCCAAATGAATAGTGTAAAGACACAATTAATGAAATAGGAAAAGAAAGAACAAATGAGGCCCAAATTCACCAGAAGGAGGGACATAATAAAGATCAGAGAAGAAATAAATAAAATTGAGAAGAATAAAAAATAGGAAAAATCAATGAAAGCAAGAGCTTGTTCTTTGAAAAAATAAACAAAATAGATAAACCCCTAGCCAGACTCATTAAGAGAAAAAGAGAATCTATGCACATAAACAGAATCAGAAATGAGAAAGGAAAAATAATGACAGACCCCAAAGAAATACAAAGAATTATAAGAGAATATTATGAGAATCAATATGCTAACAACTGGAAAACTGAGAAAAAATGCACAACTTCTTAGAAAAATACAACCTTCCAAAACTGACCAAACAAGAAACATAAAAAATAAACAGACCAATCACCAGCAAAGAAATTGAAGCAGTAATAAAAAAACTACCCCAAAACAAAACCTCCAGACCAGAAGGATTCACCTCTGAATTCTACCAGACATATAGAGAGGAAATAATACCAATTCTCCTCAAAGTTTTCCAAAAAATAGAAGAGGAGGGAATATTTCCAAACTCATTCTATGAAGCCAGCATCACTCTAATACCAAAACCGGGCAAAGACTTCACCAAAAAAGAAAATTACAGACCAATATCCCTGATGAACATAGATGCAAAAATACTCACAAAATATTAGCAAAATGAATTCAAAAATACATCAAGAAGATCATACACCATGATCAGGTGGAGTTCATCCCAGGAATGCAAGGATGGTACAACATTCGAAAATCCATCAACATCATCCACCACATCAACAAAAAGAAGAACAAAATACCACATGATCATCTCCATAGATGCTGAAAAAGCATTTGACAAAATTCAGCATCCATTCATTATTAAAACTCTCAAAAAAATGGGTATAGAGGGCAAGTACCTCAACATCATAAAGGCCATATATGACAAACCCACAGCTAACGTCATACTTAAAAGCAAAAAGCTGAAAGCTTTTCATCAAGATCAGGAACAAGACAGGGATGCCCACTCTCTCCACAATTATTCAACATAGTACTAGAGCTCCTAGTCACAGCAATCAGACAAAACAAAGACATACAAGGCATCCAGATTGATAAAGAAGAAGTCAAATTGTCACTATTTGCTGAAGACATGATATTGTACACAAAAACCCTAAAGACTCCATCCAAAACTACTAGAACTAATATGTGAATTCAGCAAAGTTGCAGGATACAAAATTAACACACAGAAATCTGTTGCTTTCCTATACACTAATGATGAACTAACAAAAAGAGAAATCAAAAAAACAATTCCATTCGCAATTGCATCAAAAAATATAAAATACCTAGGAATAAACCTAACAAAGGAAGTGAAAGACCTATACTCTGAAAACTATAAGACACTCCTAAGAGAAATTACAGAGGACACTAACAAATGGAAATTCATCCCATGCTCTTGGCTAGGTACAATAAATATTGTCAAAATGGCTATACTACATAAAGCAATCTACAGATTCAACACAATCCCTATCAAAATACCAGCTTTCTTCAATGAACTGTAACAAATAATTCTAAAATTCATATGAAACCGCAAAAGACCCCGAATAGCCAAAGCAATCCTGAGAAGTAGGAATAAAACAAGGGGGAATTATATTCCCTGTCTTCAAGCCTACTACAAAGCCATAGTAATCAAGACAACTTGGTATTGGCACTAGAACACACTCACAGACCAGTGGAACAGAATAGAAAATCCAAACATTAACCCAAACACATACAGTCAATTAATATTTGATAACGGAGCCTTTCATATACAATGGGGAGATGACAGCCTCTTCAGCAGCTGATGGTGGCAAAACTGGACAGCTACATGTAAGAGAAAGAAACTGGACTACTGTCTAACCCCTTGCACAAAAGTCAACTCACATGAATCAAAGACCTGAATGTAAGTCATGAAACCATAAACGCTTAGAAAACAACACAGGCAAAAATTTCTTGGACATAAACATGAGCGACATCTTTATGAACCTATCTCCCCGAGCAGAGGAAACAAAAGCAAAAATGAACAAGTGGGACTATATCAAGCTGAAAAGCTTCTGTACAGCAAAGTACACCATCAGTAGAGCAAAAAGACATCCTACACTATGGGAGAATATATCCATAAAAAACGTATCCGATAAGGGGATGACATCCAAAATATATAAAGAATTCACAGACCTCAACAAACATAAAGTAAATAATCCAATTAAGAAATGGGCAGAGGACATGAATAGACACTTCTAGAAAGAAGAAACTCAAATGGCCAGCAGTCACATGAAAAGATGCTCCACATCACTAATCATCAGAGAAATGCAGATTAAAACCACAGTGAAATATTACCTCACACCAGTGAGGATGGCCAGCATCCAAAACACAAACAACAACAAATTTTGGAAAGGGTGTGGAGAAAAGGGATCCCTTGTACACTGCTGGTGGGAATGCAAATTAGCTCAACCATTGTGGAAAGCAGTATGTAGGCTCCTCAAAAAACTCAATATAGGAGTACCATTTGACCCAGGAGTCCTACTACTAGGAATTTACCCTAAGAATGCAGCAGCACAGGTTGAGAAAGACATATGCACCCTTTGTTGATTGCAGCACTATTTACCATAGCCAAGAAATGGGAGCAACCTAAGTGTTCATCAGTAGATGAATGGATAAACAAGACGTGGCACATATACACAATGGAATATTATACAGCCATAAGAAAAATCCTCCATTTTCAACAACATGAATGGAGCTAGAGAGTATTATGCTCAGTGAAACAAGCCAAGCTGAAAAAGATAAGTACCAAATTATTTCACTCATATGTGGATTATAAGAACATAGAAAGAAACTGAAGGAACAAAACAGCAGCAGACTCACAGAACCCAAGAATGGACTAACAGTTACCAAAGGGAAAGGGACAGGGGAGGATTGGTGGGAAGGGAGGAACAGGGGAAAAAGGGGCATTACGTTTAGCACATGTAATGTTGTTGGGTCACAGGGAGGGCTGTACAACTCAGAGAAGACCAGTAGTGATTCTATAGCATCTCACTGTGCTGATGGACAGTGAGTGTAATGGGGTTGGTGGGGGGGACCTCATGAAGGGGATAGTTTAATCACCATAATATTGCACATGTAACTGTAGATTAATGATACCAAAAGAAACCAAAAAAAAAAAAGAAATAAGCCAGGTGGAGAAAGACAAGTGCCAACTGATTTCCCTCAGTTGTGGAGTATTACACTGAAGCAAAACTGAAGGAACAAAATAGTAGCAGACTCAGAGACTCCAAGAAGGAAGTAGTGGTTACCAAAGGGTAGGGGTGTGAGTGTGGGTGGGGAAGGAGGGAGAAGGGGATTGTGGTGTATTATGTTTATTACACACATGGTGTAGGGAAAACTGGGACTGAATTGGGGTATGAGTGGTGACTTGGTAATATGAGTAAATGTAGTACCACATTGTTTTTTCATATGAAACCTTCATAAGAGTGTATATCAATAATACCTTAATAAAAAATAAAAAAAAGAAAAAAGAAAATCAAATAAAAAAGAACTAGAGATGATTCAAATGGTCTCTGTGGAAAGTAAACCTCACACACTTGACTTACTACAGTGCACTCATGATTTGGACAGAAAGGACTGGAATAACATCTAGTAACATATGGCATTTCAAAAAACTGCCATGTTTTCTTTTAATACAAATCAGCTTGCAATAACTCCAATCTATGAATAGCACATTTGTCCTGTTAATAAATACTTCATAGAATCTGTTGATTCTAAGTATTGTACTTATACAATACAACAGAATGAATTTATGCACTTTTAAAAATCTTTAATATTTTCTGCTTATTATCAGTGCTGGAGGAATAGCAGCTCAAAAATCAAGTCTATTAATATATTTGTAAGTCCAGGGAGAGGAAATCCTGGGGCAAAATACCTCTAAAAACCAAAATCAGTCAAAGGGAGAAATAAAGTTTAAAATCCGTTTATTGCTTACAAAACTGCAGTCCAGAACATCTCTCTCTCCTGCTCCAGCAGCAGCAAAACTGGCCCTCCCCTCACCTCCTGGGTACAGATAAACCCTCCTCCTTGCCCAGGTAATCACCCATTGATATTTATATGAACTTCTCTCCACCCCTGAGGAATGATGCAAATGCTCTAAACCTACTTCTTTCCACCTCTGAATGCCTATTGATATGCAGATGTACTAAAGCCAGGGTAGATATTCTGGGAATGTTAAATTTTACAAACCATATAAAAATCATTATTTTAAGTTAATCCATACACATTTGTTTTCTCATAAAATAACAACTTATTGAGAAAATTAAATGCCATATTTTAAATTTGCATGCTTGTAAATGATTTCTTGAAAAACATGCAAGATAAATTTGCTTTATTTCCTCACAAAATTCATTTTTGTTCTTTGGTAAAAATCTGAAACAACCCAGGGTAGATTGCATGTGCAAGTAACATCCAGAACATGGCACAGGAGGCAGTATTAAACTTCCCCAATATAGTGAGTAGTTTTTATAACTATTGGAAGCTTATCAAAAAGGCACCGTGCCAGCTTAAAGGGGATGCTGTTGGACACACCTGGAAAAAATTGAGATTGGATGATAAAGAGAACAATGTATTATAGCTCATAGAATAAGATAAAAATATATAACATTTTTACTCATATAAAAATGACAGAATTAATGAATACATAAATAAATAAATAGAGTAGAACCAAAGGAAGCTCTTTTTCACATTCAGTGAACCAACAAGCACAAAAGGAATGGTGGAGTTAGAAAATCTCAATAGAGGTGAAAACTAATGGGTAAAATGTCTGATGAGGAATAAAATATATACCATTTCTCAAATTATTACTTAACTAGGAAATGAAAATAATCAGGGCAGGACATTGAAGACACCTCCATAAGGAAGTAATCAGTATTTGCTTTACAACTAAAATAATGGCTAAATATATAGTTAATAAGCTGATCGAAACAACACTAAAATATATTGACTTAAGACTAAATGAGGTAAGAAAGGAAAAGAGAGGAACATAAAAATC
Source organism: Smutsia gigantea (assembly GCA_032199065.1). Taxonomy (NCBI): domain Eukaryota; kingdom Metazoa; phylum Chordata; class Mammalia; order Pholidota; family Manidae; genus Smutsia; species Smutsia gigantea. Next base: position 243,962 of record JAVSCE010009190.1, read on the forward strand.
TTGGGATAAATTAAAACGATGGGAAGACAGGACAGACACAAGGCAAAATGTGACATAAACAGGACATCAGTGAGATGTCAAAGAGACATTTCCAGTGCTCATCCCCTCAGGGGAACGTAAATTTGAACAACTATCCAAGCATGAAAACACCATCACAAGAGCTAAGGGATCCAAATGAGAGATTTTAGCACCTGGGTGGAGCACAAAAATAAGAACAGACACATGAGAGAGGTTGGACAGGACATCTCACAGTACCCATGTTACCTTCCCCAAGCCCAGGTACTGGGACATGGAGGGAGAAACCCACCCTGTTGTGGGAGGAGAGTGAAGCAGCCATGGACCCCAGCAGCAAGGACTCCGCAGGGACCTCCCATGGCAGGCCAGCCTCACAGCCCTAATCCTGTGGCTCAGCCTGCTGGCCCCTCACTTCAGCACCCAGCCAGCCCCAAGGTCCTAAGCTCCAGAACCCCACTGTGTTCCCAGGCCCCAGGAAGGCCCCTGCAGACTCAGCTTCCAGGCCCACCAAAGCAGCAGACCAAACCCTGTGACCAGGATCCAGGACTAATACCACAATACTATAATAGCTCTGTCATGATAGACACAGGTGCCACACTACTTTAGGGGACCTGAGCAGCAGGCTGGCCCCCACAGGTTCATGAACAGGCCTATTCCCATGACTCAGGTACATGCCCACCTCAGCACCAGGTCAGCCCCTATGCAGCAGGCTCACCCACCGCTGAGCCAGTTGAAAAGCCAACTCATCCACAGACTCCAACACAAGCCAACCCATGGACCCAGATGGGAGCCCAGAACCTCTGGGTGGGCTGACTGGTGAAGGGCTTTCCGAGTCCATTTAAGCCAAGACAGGAAGAGGCACCTGCTTCTTCAACTGTAAGACTACAATGAAGACCACAGGGATCATAAATAATCAGGCTAACCACAAAAAGGAAAATAAATAAAACACAGTAAGTCACCCCAAATAATGCAGCTGCTCAGTATAAATGACTTGCTTTCTTTTATTTCAAACTTTAATACTTCCACCACTGCACATCTTTAACCTCCATTTTAAGAGAGTGCTATTTTACACACCTGAGTGAAATTTCCATGTTTCAATATTAATTACTAATTATCATTGTTTTACATTTACTTGTGGATACACCTTTAAATTCTTCATAAAAAGAAGGTTGAAATAATGCTATCTGGCTTAGTTACTTGGCTTCTACTCCTCTATCTTCGTCAATTTTACATACTGATGTCCTGAACTTTTTCTTAATATAACTTACAGATTTTACAACTATTATCTCAATTAAGTAATTAAAAATTATTTAATTCTGGTTTGCAAATGTATCAAAAATAGTTGCATTCACTTATTACGAGCTTGTCATCAAATGAAGCACATTATGAAATGTCACATAATTGCTTCAGCCTTGATAATAAATATTTTAGAGACTTGTGCCAATTTCTTTATTCAAATATTTCTTATAGTGATTTTTACTACATAAGAGTTTTTTGGTGAACACTCCTGAAGGTCATGCTGATAATAAATATGCTTCAAAGTTAGCAGGGAGGTGATAACTGCAATATATCACCTTTCCCCTAATTAAAACATAAAATCTTAAATATGCTACCACAGGAAAGTTTGGTATGTAAACCTAATACATAAATTCCAAAATGTTGAGTCCATTTAATTTTCTTCTTTGATGTCAATAAAATAACTTAATATGCAAAGATAAGAAGACACATTGCTAAACCAGTAGCACATTATTGCAGAGAAAAGATCCCTGCTAGTATGTAAGCTTCTATACTCCCAATTCCACTGTCTTTTCTCCTCCTGCCCTCTCCAAAACTACTCTGCTGCTTGAAAGGTAGTGGACTGTGGTGGACTGAACAAGCCTCAAGATGAGAATTCAAGCTTCATAATTTGCTATCTATGATATGCTCATCCATTTACTCAATCTTCTGTCTACATTTTGATACAACTAAAACATTTATAGGATTGGCAAGGGCATTAATAATAATGTTTGAAAACAGTTTGACATAATATTAGTAGTTCATGAAAAGCAATTGCTTTCAAAATTATGCCATAGAAATTATTTAAAAGAGTGTTAAATGGTGATTTGAAACCCCGCCTTTAAGTTTTAAGATAAATAATCCCTGAGTTTTTAATTTAATGTAGGATGTAATCTTTCCAATTTTTCTTAAACAATTCCTTGTCCATTTTGTCTGTTCACCAGCAGAAGTAATGATTTACTTTTTAAGATAATAATGTAAAACGAAGGAGCATTATCAGTAGAGGCCTCTTTCTCCTTTTTCTTGCTTTCTTGCTTGTTGGCTTTCTCTCTCTTAATCCTTAATCCCTCCCCCTTCCCTCCCTCCCTCTTTTCCTCCATTTCTTTCATCTTTCCTTCTTCTTTCCTTTCTTCATTGACAAGCACTCTGTTACTATTTATGGTCATTTTGATAACTTTGCTTCTGGGGAAAAGTAAGTGCTATTACTACATAATGCATCTTCTAGGTAATCTATATACTTTTAAATATTATTACTTTCCTTCCTGAACCAGAGAATTGAAAAAAGGTTTGGATAAGAAATGAACAAATTTAATTACTTGGAAATATATTTTATAGTTTCACAATGAGGGAAAACACCACTTATGAGGTTGGTTTGAAAGGAGAAGGAGTTTGCTTAAGTTGAGAATATGATGCAGTATTATGTCTCTGATAAGGTTAATACGACTGAATTATAGGTGCAAAGCAATGAAATAAGTTATAAGCTGTAGTTAAACATTTCGAGCATTTTCTTCTTTCATTTTACTTTGATTCATCAAAACTGATGTTTTTTGAGAACAATGCAATCCTCTTTATGGAGTCATTAAAAGCTTGTTTCACTTGCTTATGCCTCAGGGTGTAAATGAAGGGGTTCAACGAGGGTGCAACAGATGTAGTGAGCACTGAGACGCCTTTATTTATGGCCACCTCCTCCTTTGCAGAGGGCTTCATGTAGATGAAGATGCAGCTGCCGTGGGCGATGGAAACCACAATCATGTGGGAAGAGCAGGTGGAAAAGGCCTTTTTTTTCTGTTGGACAGAGTGGAACCCAAGATGTGTGTGTAGGACAGAATCACACACACTAGAGTGATGGTGAGTCCAAACACAGCCACAAGGGTAACCACTTGTTCTATTACCCGTGTATCTGAGCGTGAGATCTTTAAGAGGGGACCTGCATCAAAGCCAAAATGATCAACTGCATTATAGTCACAGAATTCAAGCTGGAGGCCCAAGCTAAAGGGTGGGAGAATGATCACCATCCAGACCCCCAGCAGCAGAGGACTAATAACGTACAAACCCCACTGTTCATGATGGTCATGTAATGCAGGGGTTTACAGATAGCAATGTAGCGATCATAGGACATGGCTGCCAGGAGAAAAAATTATGTTGCTCCGAAGAGAATAACAAAAAATATTTGACTGGCACAAGCATTGTACGTAATGGTATTGTCCCCAGTTGACATTCTGTACAGGAATCTAGGAATACAGACAGTGGTAAACGACACGTCTAAGAAGGAAAAATTTCTGAGGAAAAAGTACATAGGGGTTTTAAGATGGGAGTCCACCAATGTGAGTGTGATAATAGGTTCCCTGTTACACTCAACATGTAGGTGAGAAATAGGAAGATACAAAGCATGATTTGCAGTTGAGGATCATCTGTGAGTCCCAACAGGATAAAAGTTGTTATTGCTGTGTGATTTCTCATCACTGACCCTTGACCTCTCCTCAATAAGAATATAATAATCAAAGCAATTTTATGAGGTAGATATTCAAATTTTGTTGCACAAGATTATGTATATAAAAACCAAGTAAACCAGCTACATTAGTTTTTTCCTTTCACAACATAATCAATAATGCCACTATTCCAATAGTCTTCTTGAATATTCCATTTATGAGCTGCAGATTATTCCTTCAGAATTCATGTTGTAAAACAATTCAACTTTTTATGAGATCATCCTTAGCCCTTCAGAATATAAAAATGTGGCTGATTGTAATTCGTTACATGTATTGGATTTACAAATACTTAAGGGAAAAAAGATGTTACCTTATGTGTACTTAAACCTTCTTTATCCAACAAACCTTGGATATGGGGCATATCCAGGTAATTGAGAACATGAGTTTCCTTCAGTTGTGACTCTCATAAGATTGTTTTAAGGGTAAGATGCATTTCTACTGGGAAAAAAAACAATTATAACAATATACAACTCAGGAGACTGAGATTTTTCCTTTGTCTATTTTCTCTGCCTGTATTCCTTATTTTTAACTCAAAGATGGTTTGATGTACACCTATTTTATCTATAGGGTAAAAAAGTTTTGTGTTCAGGATATTTACAAAAGGAGATCTTCATATGCATTCAGTGATTTTTCAGTTAATTGACTGTAGTCCCATTTCTCTGAAAGCGACTGAAGATGGCCTTTGAATTTGACTTTACATTTAATGTTACAATTCTCCATCTGCTGTTGTATTTTGCATGTTTATTTTTTTCCAGAAATCTCTGTCCTGTACCTCTTGCTTGTTAGGTACATAGAATTTTTCCAATTGTCCAGAATTTGCCTTCATGGATTTTTCCGAGACTGTGGTTGTTTTGCTTTTTGCTTTCCTTTCTTTCTCAAAGCTGAAATCACCCACAGTGTGCCAACAGATTCTCTCTCTGATCATAAAGACTGTGGAGTGTGGCTTTTTCTCCCTCCTATTAGAGCAAAACCACTTAATTCTATGTCAGAACTTTCTTCTTCCTGGCTAACAGAATATCTGATACAAGCTATTTTAAATGGAACTATTCCATCCAGCGGATACTATTTGCAAAGTACAGGGCTAGTGTCTGTATCATAAAACTCACTTCATATATGCAAAAATTCTCATTGTGGTTATTTATATAATGTTTCACTTTTTTCTTGCAGAAAATCTTGCATTTCAGTAGCTTATTTAATGTGTGTAACTCTCTGAATTAGAATAACCAAGAGGCTTTCATTAAGATAGGTTCCTGAACGCAGAGAGAACTAAAAAATTCTAGGCAGGCAGTAGGGGAATAGGGCTAGGTGCCAGTGGAGAAATTAAAAATTAGAAATATTATTAGTATGATGATCAAGATTTTCATGGTCACATTGATCACAGAGATCCACCTAGACAGTTACGGAAGTTTGTTGACCTGTCATTACATGTCCCTACTCTCTCCTAATTAGTGCTAACCATTATGTCATATGCAATCCCTTGATTTGCACATTTACATATAATTTCATATACACAAGTACAATGAGTAACATAGTAACAGGCTTCTTTTTCCTGTATTTTGAGTCTTCTTTTGTTGATATTGTCTGTGACCATTATGTATATTCTTCAGTAAGGAGAAAAGGCTCTATTTTTGTTCACAGAGCAATAACCATTCCTTTACTTTACAGCACTAATTTCTTAAAATGATACCAGTGAAAATATGTCCTATCTGAAACAGTCTTGAGATTTCCTGATACTTCTCCATCACTGACTGAAATGGAATTTCCCCAGGAAACATCAGTGTGTTTGTTATATGAGTTTTTCTCAGTTGGCTTTAATACATTTCCTGCAAAGGACATGAGAACTGGGAAAATGAACTGCTATGAATATGTGCCTTATAAAAATCCCATGAGGTATATATGGCAAGGCCAACATTGATTAAGGGGAGTGTCACAGGAAAAAGGAAACTCATTCAGGGAAGCTAATGAAAAACTCCAGTAAGGGAAGTTATGTGGACCTGGCACAACTAAAATGAAGACACTGACAAAGCCCCTGGCTAACATTATATCATGACAGGTGTCTCATACAGTTACCTTTTACTTCAGCTCCCAAGGTTTTTCAAGAAATCAGGAAACAGTGGAACCTATTTCCTTACATGAACCTCCATTCCCAAAAGAATGTTCCTTTGTGAGCCTCTCTTATCAAGCAGTAGCTTATACAAGGAAAGAAAAACGGTGTTCTTTGTTTTCAAGCTCTCTGAGACTTTGTATCCCTCAATCCTCTTCCTTTATGCAAATGCTATTTTTTCTTTGTTATATAGGATCAATTTATTAATGGTTTCTCTTTTATGGAAGTAAAATAGCTTGCAAGTAATTTAGTATGTGTACTTTTCCTTGTCCTCTGATTTTGGGTTCATCTAAGAATTCTCTCAACCACTTCAGGGCTACAAAATGTATAATAAGTAGAACAAATTATGAAGTTACTAAAAATTGACATCCTTGTTGTCACCTCCTGTTTCATAGCCCTCCCACCCCCACCCTCCGAATACACACCAAGCAAAAGCTGCCTGAGGGAAAAAGTCCCCTCAGCCTTGCTTTCCAGTGCAGCGCTTCCTGAACAACAAAGATCCTCTCTCCTCAGGCACCCCACTACTCTCCACTGACTCATGTAGATGCTAAGCAATTATTTCCATTGAACTAACAAATGCTTAGGAAGGACTGAAATATTTCTGCTTAAATTGTTCATCACAAAAGAATATTTACAATTTAGAAAATATTGACAGTTTTGAATAGTGTAATATTGTTTTGGGACATAAATTCCAGGGATTTGGAAGGTACATCTCTATATATTCTTGAATTTGTACTGCAGGGGTTACTACTTAGGATAGAAATGTATCCCTGGCTGTGACCTAAGTCTTACAAAGGACTACTGAGAAGTTCATAACATGCCTACTAAAATTTTCCATAGTAAAGGGTGAAAGAAGCTTAATCACAATATAGAAAATGTCAACAAATATTTCTTCCTTTTATCTCTCAAAAGAGAAAATAATTCTCATCTCTACCTCTGGTACTTACTCTGATACTTTTCATGGTTTCAGCCGGCAGCTCCTTACTGTGTTTCAGTGTTAAGGGACACGTGTCTCTGCACAGGTGTAACAGGATCATCAACCAACACTTACTGTCCAGGCATTTTCTCACGGCTCTTGAGTTCTTCAAGTTTCCCATTTTCATATCACATAAGGACTTTCATTAAATCATCCTTTATTTTAATCCTTGGAAACATTTCCCCTTGGTCTCTAACATGAAGGGAAGACAACCTAATGTAAGGGAGGAGAACAAAAGAATGTCCCTTGGGTTTTGGAAGAGTTCTGATTGCTCTGAGCATGGAAGTGCTTTCCTCCTCCAGAACTAGTGATAGCCACGCTCTTCTGTGCAGTTGGCTGGGGGTGCCCTGGGACCTTCTCCATGAGTGAGGGAAAGGATCCTCAGTGGCCTAGGTTCTAGTGCCAGTAATGAGGCTTTTGCTTAATGAAGTTTGGCAAAGCAACTAAAAAGGTGGTAGCCAGGATTGTCCTTTGAGACAATTAAGATAGAATAACAGCATCAGACAGAGGCCAGGGTCCATCCTACTGGTGAAATAAAAGCAAAAGCGTGGTTTACTTCCTCACTACATTTTCTAAGGGAATAGGTGGGGGAGATTCTAATAATCTAAATATTTAGCTTTACCTAATTTCCCATGATATAATTACTTATAATGTATCTACTTAATGTGAAAATATACACTGAGAAAAACTACTAGGTATTCAATGATATTGTGGAGTGAATTTATGTTTTTTTAATCACAGGAGCATTTATCTACACTGAGAAAACAGGAAAAATTATATGTAACAGACATATTCTTTATTCTGCCCACAGAAAAGTCTTCATAAAATTATAGCCATATGGATGAGTAAAAAATAAGTTCAGTCACTAAAAACCAGTGACCTAATAATGATTTCTGTTTGAAATATCTGCTCCTGAGATTCTGAAATTTGTGTTTAGAAGTGACCCATCTGAGGACCAAGGACCCATCTATTATTGAGTTTTGAGGTTTAGCACATAAATCAACTATAAATTTTAATAGTATAAAAGCCTCTTACCCTAACCAGAGAAGTCACAAATCAATGATTTCAAAGCAAGAGTGGTAAATATTTTAACAATATTTTACTTTCAACCAGAGAGAGCTAGAAAATATTTCCTAGGCATAAAGGGGGACAAAGTTCCTGGTTTGAAAATCTTTTCAGGGTGTTGGAAATGAAAAACGCAGAGTTCTAGGCTATCCCAGAGGACCATTCAGGATAAGTGAAGTCATAAAGCCCAGAGCCACGTAAATCCCACACAGACCTTTTCTAAACAGATCCTCTCCATCAAATTAGCCACTTAGATTCTTATTAAAGAATCATCTGGAGCTGTTATTAACCCCCAGAAGAGTAGGTATAGTGGCCATTTCATTTACTTTTATCTTTGATGAATCTATGTAACAGTTTTCTCTGAGAAGAAAGTTTGACATGATTTACCAAATTCAGATATAATTAACATTTAAATTATTAGATAAAGACAGAGATCTGAGTTGTATTCTTTGAATGCTGCTTTTCATAGTTTACATACAGATCATCCCTACATAGAGAAAAGTTATCTCTGCTGCACCATAGCTTTCTTCTTTAAAAAGACCTATATTAAAATCATCTGGTATGACAGCTTACATAACATTGACACTATTAATTATCCTGTAGCTTTTTAAAATATAAAAATCTTCGAAGGATGCAAGCTATTTTCATAAACTCTGCCTCTTAATAATTAGCATTTTAATGAGTGGAGAAAATGAAGAATATTTTGGAACAAGGGCTATCCAGAGGGTACAGGAAACAGCATGTTACCCTGTAAAGCTTAGGAACCACTGGGGTGAGAAGTAATGAATTAAGGAAGTTAGGAAGCCCAAAAAGAGTATTCTTCCCTGTAATTAAAATCATCTACTGTACCTATTATGATGTGTCCCCACAACTTCTAGGAATGTCAAAGTTCTCCAAAAAATCATTGTCATTTCTCCTTCCAATATGGCACCAGTATACTTTGTAGTTTAACTGTACTAATGGGTTTTACAGTGAGAGAGAATCCTGCCCTAATCTCTGAAGTGGGTGAGTAGTTTAAAGGAACAAATGACAGTTAATCACACAACAAGCTAATTGAGTTTTGTTAGGAAATTTAAAAGTAAATTGATTTCTATTCAATTTATATGAGACATTCAGATCCTGGACATACTAGTTCAAAACTAAAAAAAAGGGGGGTGTGAGTATGTTAGTAAAACTATGATCACTGAGGAAAAACTATAGAACAACTATTAAGCATAAGCAAGAATTAGTTCTTAAACTCTGGTTTTAAAATATTATGAAAATACACAGCAAAGATACATAAATGGAAAATTTAGGGGGAGAATCTTTATCTGCAGAGGACATGAATGAAAGTCTTAAATATAGACTGGACAGATTAATATTCCATGATGTAAATGGTGTGAGTCAAGAACCAAACCTATATAGGCACCAAAACCTATATCAAATAAAAGTTATAATAATCTTGTAAAAGGCAGTTGATACATTATAGAAATTCCAGTGTGTATACAATGAACAGTCACACAGTCATTTGGAGGAAAACATGATATAAAGTTTATAGATGATACACCTCTGTAAATCTATGCAAGAGTTCTGAATGAATATATCCTTTTTCCTTGAAATTTCATTTCCAAGAATTATAATGAAATCATGGAATAATGTTTATAAAAAGATTCTCTTTGCCAACATTTTAACAATTGTAGAAAACAAAGAGAATCCTGGAAACTAAATATGTTATACATTTATAAAGCTATTTCAATATAGGGGAAGTTTTGGAATAATAAGAATTTACAAAAATAAAGAGGAATTAAAAAATAAGTTATACACAGTGTTTTGAAATTAAATAGAGTTCCATTAGGTACATTTATCTTACAGAGATTTAAAAATATTTTTAATATATATTTTAAGATGAATAGCATTATGTATTCAAATATGTAAATTTCTTGATCTCCACTTTGAATATCTTACAGATTTCTCAGGAAAGCAAAGAAAGCCAACAAAAAAGATACAATTATTTATCTGCTTGACAGTTAAAACAAGGAAGAGATGCCAGTTAACAATTTGGCCAACATGGAAGGTAATAATATAAGCAAAGGGAGTGATAGTTTCATGGTATACATGATGTTATTAACTAGTAATGCTGTTATTTCAAATGCAAAAAGAAAAATCCCCAATGTTAAATATGGGGACAAATACATTTTAAATAATTAAATTGGTGACAAAGCCATTTCAAGATGAAACCCAAAGAGTACAGATGGTAGTTTTGAATGTATGGACAAATCAATAAGATATCTATGTATTTCTAAAGTGTCCTAGTATTGACTATAAGTCTAGGATTGCTAGTTGTGGTGGCTATCCCAGTAATAAGGAAAACAGTCCCTGATATCCACAATCTAGCTTTTACTCAGAGTAAATGCTAAAATGGCAGGAACAAATACTTGTTATGAAAACAAATGAGGGCCAGTTAACACAGACAATACAGTTTTAGAAGACTTCCCAATATAAGTGATGCTTAAAGTGAAAATCACAAATAAATAGTTGTATCTGGGTAATTTAGGAGACTGAGAAATAAAGACAGAGTGTGGAAGGACAGAGATAGGAGGGGAGATTTTTTTTCCAGACAGATAAATGTGAAGTGCATACTAAAAGACCTATGAGATGATAAATTCTCAATAAATATAATCTTATGTTTTTACTATAAGGAACATGGAGTAGAAAGAAAATATGGGCTACTCAGAGCATAAGTCCAACTTAGAATTTTGTGGTTTTGATTTACCTGTAAGAATCCAGAAAATAATAGAAATAACAGCTGACAAATATGAAGCACACATCATGCATCATTGAAAAACTTTGTGTAATTTTTAGAAGCAAAAACAGGGGAATCTAAAAATTGTCATTAGTCATGGTTTAAAAATTAGGTATATTGTCACATTAAAAATGGAGAATTCTTAGGGAAAAACCACAAAATCTTAATGAAGTAGATGAATTTTAGAAACATGATGATGAATATACACAAAAGCCTGAAGTTTAGTAGATGCATATACTTAATTATTGAGATGTAAATAGGTGTATAAAATGTTTAAGCATAAAATGAAGTGTGACAAGTGAGATATTCAATTATATGCCACACAATTACGAATCATATCTGTATATATTTATGGGTACAGTCACAGAAGGTATAGTTGGGAAAGTTATGCCCCAAAATATTTAATTAGTTATTATCAAGCTATGTTATTGCACAGTTTTTTCTTTTGGTTTATTAGATTAATGATTTTCAATGATACACATTTTTCTTTAATAAAATCAAAATTAAATTGGAAAAGGATGCCTTATAATTTTCCAAATACATTATATGATAGAAAGAATAAACCAGACTTTTACCTTAAAATATGGTCCTATTTTTTGGCCTAGCAACTTAGGTCCACTGTTTCCATTGCACCGTCCCATATTTGAGAATGTTTCCAACATTGTTCCCTGTGAAACACAGGAAATTTTCATAGGGACTTTGGTACCTGGGTCTCCAAAGATGTATAAATAAAATGCTTATTTGTAAAATAAATAAAATTTGCATTTTAGCAAATATAACAAATTTTAAACTTAGTATTGCAAGATGCTTACACATCAAGGAATTTATGATGTTTCTAAGCCTTTTGTAGCAGACTTTCATTTAAATGTTGCCGGGCATAAGAAAATATTTGTAGACTTCTAATTGCACAAAGTCAATTAAAGAAACTTCTGTATTTACTGAGGAAGCTAGCAATTGTTACTTTGCTCTTCAGTAAGTTACCCCACTCAGTCATCCTTTGAAGTAAATTACACACTACAATGATTTCTGTGTATATTATATGCTATCAGAATGTTGAAGTCAGAGGAGGGAGTCAGAAAATTGATATTCATTTTTAAAAAACAAAATAAAGTGGAAACAAAACTACCATTGGTGAAACAGAAACCTCACCTTAAAAATAGATTCGGAAAGCGCGTTTAATGACAATGCTATTATTTGTTATGCAGCTTAATTTTATCAAGTTCTAAAATTTCTAGCAGAAAAGTATAAAACCAATTATGAAGATTTAGTACCAATTAATGAATAGAGCAGCCTATGGGTATAAATACAAGTGACACTAAAGTATATTTATGAGTCAGTTCTAATTGTACAAGTAAATTAAAGCTAGGACATTAAGATTAAGAATGAAAATATACAGGAAGAAATATAGCAAAGGAAAGAACCTATATTTTTTACCTTATAATATTTATAGTTAAAAACCTATAAGGATGTACTTCCAATGACTACAAAAAAATTACACAATCAAGGAGTTCTGTCAAACAGTATATGGACAATATTCATAAAAACAAGAAACAGGAAGGGAAAATTTTCTTAGCCTTACTAATCATTGTTTATCAGGTCTACACTTCTTACATTATTGTTTGTTCAGTTTTAATTCATGTGCTGTGAAACACAAATATCTTAAGTGTTCTACAAAATTTGACTACTGAAACACTAAAGCAACCAGCCATCCAGAAGAAGCTAAGGACTTTTACCACAGTGGACTTGATGTCACTGCTTCAACAACTGTCTCCCACCTGCTCGTGAGAGATTTTCACTGCTGGGATTGTTATCCATAGACAAGTTTTTCCTGTTCATGAACTTCATATAAATGGAATCATATGCTATTTTTCTGAGTCTTAGTATTTTTATTCAGCATAATGGTATTGAGATTCACCATTCTTGTTGCATGCATTAGTAGCTTTTCTTTTCATTTTCTTCCCTTAGTCCTAGACTTAATGATTTTAGTCATCTTAGCAAGTGTGAAAGGGAATTTCATTGTGACTTTAATTCACATTTGTCTGGTGAATCATGATGTTGACAATTTTTCTTGTGCTATGAGGCATTCATATGTCACCTGTTGTGGAGACCCCAAGTATTCTGTCCATTTTGATTGAGATTTTTGTTATTTGATATAAAGAATTCTTTATATATTCTCAAAGTAGGTCCTTTTTCAGTTATATATGGTGCAAGTATTTTTCCAGGTTTATTTGCTTATTATATACTTTATGGTGTGTTTTGTGGAGGAAAAGTGTATAATTTTATGTATCCTAGTACATATATTTTTTGTCTTATGATTATCAATTTTTGTGTTCTGTCCAAGAATTCTTGCCTACTTTGAGGTTGTGAAGATTTTCTCCTCTTTTTTTATAGAAACTATATTGTTTTATGTGTTAATTTAGCACTATTACCAATCCTAACTTATTTCTTGGGAATAGAGCATGATCAAAATTATTTTTTTTTCCCCTCTGTGGACATCTAATTTTTCTTGTGTTATTTATTCAAATCCTTTTTCTTTCCCCATTTGATTGGGATGAAATCAGTTGACCATATTCATCTGGGTATACATGTGGACTCTCCAAAATATCATCTCATTGATCTATTTTTGATCCTCATGAGAATACCATATTGGCTTAACTGTTATTTTATAAAAAATCTTAAGATAAGGTAGTAAAAATAGTGAATTAGTTTTCATTTTTTAAAATATTGAACTAGCACTTATGGATACATAGCATTTTCTTATAAAATTTTATAATTTATCAGTTTTATCAAAAAATCCTGCTGTATTTTGCACTGAAATTGCATTGACTATATGGAACAATATGGAAAGAACTGACTTCTTAACCACACACAGTCTTCCAATTCATGAACATGGCATACCACTACCACTAATTTCTACAGCTAGAAGTTATAGCGTTGTACACCGTTCATTTTACTTTTTCTTAGATATTTGATGTTAAAAATGCTATTTAAATAGTATTTTTCCATTTTCCAGTTATTTGTTGCCAGTACAGAAAAATATTACTATTGTTCATTGACCTTACAAACAGGAACTTTGCTAAATTCACTTATGAATTCAAGATTAAAAAAAAATTCCATAGGGTTTTCTAATTAAAAATAATATTATATATAGAAAATGACAACTGTTTTTATTTATTTCTAATTTTTATATTGATTGCTTACAGAAAACAAATAAATACACAAATAGATGGATGGATAGCTATAAATAAATGGTAGATAGGTGATTGATAGATTCAGATAGATTCTAAGAAAATAGTGGTTTTCACATTTCCAAATTCTTGTGCTCTTTGTTTCTGCATACCTAGGTTCTATTTGGTATCATATATTTTCAGCACAAAGAACTTCTCTTAGCATTCTTTTTAATGCAGTTCTACTGGAAATAACATCAGTTTTTCTTTATAAAAATGTTTTATTTTTCCTTCATATCTGATGGATACTTTTTCTGAACAAAGAATTTCAGGTTGACAGGTTTTTGTTGTTTTGCCTGTAAACATGACATCACTCCATTGTCTTTTAACTGTGAAATTTTCTCTGCTTTTTAGTCCATTACAGCTTCCTAAGTCTTTTCCTAAGAAATTTTTCTCTGCCCTGTTAGACTGCCCCCATTTTTGGAGATTGGTTACCCTGAATCCTATGGAGATTTCATGTTTTAGAAGGTTTCTCTCAACTCTCTGCCTCATTCATCATCCTTCTGCATTTGAAAGCTTGAAATGTACTGAGAAGATATTTAACTTGTTTTTGGGATATTATCTGTTCCTTCTCCAAAGTGTTGATATACTACCTCCGGTACCTGGTGTGGACTTGTGGACTTGTGGGAAAGAGTTGAAAGTGAAAACTCACTCTGACTGGGAAACCTTGGAATCCCACTTTGTCAGAGAAGCTCTTATGCACCATGAAAAGTTAATATTTTGACTGGTTTCTTCAGACCTCTGGGCAAAGACCTCATCTCCATTCCCTCAGCCATTGATGAGAGCAGTTGGCAGTCATTTCTCTCCTGCAAAGAGGATATTATCTCATGTAGTTTACTTGGGTTTGCTTAGATCTTCAGATCTCTAAATTTTTAAAAACTGTGGTTTTGTTAATAATCTGGTTTGTATTGGTTATAGATGTGGGAGCAACTTACTGTGACTCCATGTTATCAAGAGAGGATATTGCACTACTTGCCGTTGATACTTCCCTATTTGTTTGAAATCTTTCTGAATTTTTTTGAAAATAATAAAGAAACTGGAGGTCAATGATGAGACAATACAGTTACAACCTCCATTCTTCTTGGTCTGACAGATGGCCCTCAACTTCAGAGTCCAATTTTTATGTTAATATTTCTCACTTATGCATTGAGTATAACTGGGAATCTGACTATCAAATTCCTCACTTTAGTGAACTCCCATCTTAAAACACCCATGTACTTTTTCCTTATTAGAAATTTTGCCTTATTAGAAATTTCATTTACATCTGCTTGTATTCCTAGATACTTGTACATTCCAATAGGTGACAGATCAATAATATAATATTTGTGTCATTCAAGTGTTTTTTGTTGATATTTAATGGGTAACAGAATTTTTCTATTGGCCACCATATGTCCTGTGATTGATATGTAGTGCTATGCAAATCCTTGCATTATGTAAACATCATGAACAATAGTTTATGGAAAGTTTATCTTCTTCAGCTGGATGACTGGTGTGTTGATCATATTCCCACTTCTTATCATGATAGTAAATCTAGAATTCAGTGACTCAAATGTAATTGATTACTTTGGCTTTTAGAGCAGATGGTGATAGCCTACTCTGTATTGGCATTCATCACGACACTTCTGTGTGTTGTTCTGTCCTGTATACACATTATCAAGACCATTCTAAGATTATCCTCTGCTCAACAAGGAAAAGGGGCTGCTCTACCTTTTCTCACAGGACTGTGGTTTCCATCACCTATGGAAACTGTACCTTCATCTATGTCAAACCTCCAGCAAAAGATTCAGTGGCCATTATTAAAAGTGTAATGATGTCCAATATTGAACCCATTCATTTATACTCTGAGAAACAAGCAATGAGACAAACCTTCAGTGTCTCATTCAGAAGAGGTGCATTGCCCTCAGAGAAGCAGGAGAATGTTGAAGTCTAAGAATCAAGTTTTCAAAAGATACAGATTCCTAAACATAAATTCTTTAAGTTACAAAATAATTCTGTCTTCCTCATCTCTAATTCAGGATAACTTCCCCCAAACATCTCAAAACCCAAATTTCAGTTCATTCTTTACTTTTCTTACAAATGAACCTCTCTTAAGATAACATCTCTTACCATGAAACAAGGTTATATGTTCATAGGAAATGTATTAGTTACTTTACCTTCTATTCAGCTTAACCAAACTACAAAATAGTACCAAATTTTTAAATGATGGAAAACAAATATAACACAAAACAAAAATTGGTGCCTTATTTCTGAAGGTGTGTTTAAAATAAATTGACACTACTCTGCCATATAGAAGTGGTATTTTTAATTTAAAAAGAAAAAATAAATAAAAAGAAGACTCAGGACCACTATGTCAGACAGACACACACATATATGTGATATTTTAGGTTCTGGATAGTTGCATGGAACTAAACCGTAACATAATCCTGCCAATAAGATGTAATGATTGATGTTGCCCAACCATGCAACAGCACTAAAATGAACAAGTGACATGACCATCCAGAATATTTTGGCATTTTTCTCTATGGTTATCCAGACATGCTCTATCATTTTCAATTGTTTTCTATGCCCTTGAGACTTATGGGGCATGTGAATTTTGTAAGTAAATTCCCTTGACCTCTGGCTTCATTTTCCTTAAGGGACAGGGCCATTAATGGCTCCCCATATTGGCATACCTGCATTACTATATCATATCTTGTTGATTTTCTTTAATACCAGAAATATTTTAGTAGTCTTTAAAACCTTTGTTGTAATACATTCTTTAATTCACAAGAGAATGGCAAGACTTTAATAATTCCTCCTTATATCATAAAATATGCTGACCTAGGTTTTAGATGAATAAATAATTTGAGGCTCTTGAAGACAAATATACTTCAATGTTTAGATAATTTCCATAATATGAAAAACAATGAACACTCATTCAAACTTAAGTCATCTTTGGAATCTCTTATAATGTTATTTCACATCAGAAAAAAGTATCAGAATTAAAATTACTTAATCTCTATTATTTCCCACATTTATGTCCTGGGAGTTTAAAAGTTTTGATCTTATCTCTAGTTTTTTATCTCCTTTAATGCAAATATGTACTGAATCCAAAACCTTAAGCATTATTTTTATAGTCTATATAATAGTCTATATTTAAGACTATTCTAGGAGAAAAGCAAGTGGGGTAGTCTAACTCCTGCTTAAGAGTCTCAACACTGTTTTGAATCCTTGAGATTAAAAGTCTACCACTGTACATAATAATATGGCATCCTTTGGGTTCAAGAATTATTTATAGATGTAGCTTACAGACCTAATAAAAGCAAAGGACCAAAAACTCTGGAAAACTAAACAGAAATTTGGCTCTTAGTGTACATTTCTAATTTCACTTTTTGAAATCACTTGCTCAGTATTAAGAAGACATGTGATGAGTTAATATTGATGCTCTCAGTGTTCTCACTCTACAACTGACGCAAATACTGTCTGGCAAACTATAACTTACAATATGGACATTTTTCTGAATATATTCTAAGCTAGAAAATTTATCAAATACGTAAGGAGATAATTAAATTTTAATTGCTTGATGAATCTGGAAAAATAAGGAAATAAAACCAGAAGTGAGATAAGAATTTACATTTGGACTATGTGAATACTAAAATGTTGAAAATAGAGAACTTTCATTCTGAGATCAGGGATAAGACAATCATGTCCTTATTCTGCATGTCTCTTTAACACTTTATGGAGGGTTCTAGCCCGTGAAATAAGGCAAGGAAAAAATCAGGCATCTAGAATGGACAAGAAGAAGGTAATCCCTTTTTATTTGCAGACCACATGATTATCTATCTAGAAAATTATGTTTATTCTTTTCAACAACTACTAGACCTAATAATTGAATTTAGCAAGTTTGTAGAATATAAGATCAATAAAGAAACATAAGTGTTAATTCTATATACTAGCAACAGACAATAAAAAAATTGGCCATTGACAATTGTTTCCAAAATAAAACATACTAAGGAAAATCTGACAACATAACATGCAAGATCTGTACACAAGCAGGTACATAACTTGTCAGAGAAATCAAAGAAGATCTGATAAATAGAGAAATATACCATGTTCACCAATTATAAGACTCAATGTTGTTACAATGAAAACTCCCCAAATTTTTCTGTAGTTTCAATATAATCCTTATCCAAATCTCAGCAGATTTTTATATAAAAATTGACAAGCTGATTCTAATATTTTTATATGAATGCAAAGGATGTTGAACAGCTAAACGTTTTAAGAAAGAGCAATATCAGAAGATGAAAAAATCCCTAAATTTAAGACTTACAAAGCTACAGTAACAAGGCAGTATTTGTATCAAGATCAAAGAAGATAAATGAGACAGAAAAGGGAGTCTGTAATAAACACATACATACATTGCTGTTTTATTTTTTACAAAGTTCCAAATATTACTATGTATATCACTACAGATTCTAAAATCACTAAGAAAAGATGAGATGAAATTGTAAGTGATTCATGCCAATGAATTTTTACATATATTTGAGTGGATAATCTCCTAGAAAATCACAACTCACCAAGAATGACACATTATTAATTCAAATACTATTATTTCAATACCTATAAAAAGCAAATGTATCCATAAAGAAAAGTCTTCCCATAATTTAAAAGCCAAGCCCAGAAAACATTCCAAGTAGATTTTTCCAAATATCATGAATCTAACACAAGCTCCTCAAAAACTGGAAAAAAGAACAAAACAGTCTCATTTTAAAAGCCCAAAATAATCTAATGTGAAAACCTGATGAGGATATTTAAAAGAAATAAAATTTACTGGCTAATCTCTCTCATGATAATAGAGACAACAATCCTAAGTAAATATTAATAAATTAGCAAACTGAACCCAACAATATATGAAAATGATCCTATATCATAAAACATTACAATTTTTTTCTGAAAAAGCCAAGCCAGAAAGAGTGACATTAAAAAGATGATGAATAGATGGTACCAGACCTCATCTCCACACAGAAACAGATTTAACAACTATCTACAGATGAAAATACAATTTAGACCTCCAGATTTCAGGTGAGAGGTTAGAGCACTTTGGTGATACACAGAAACAAGAAAAGATGCATTGAAAAGGATAAGAGGAACTGTTCACTTTACACACATTATGTTTCCCCCAACATAGCACAGCACAAACCCAAAAGAGACTTTACATTGAAAACTGTCACAAGACACCAAAAGGTCAATAATGATAAAGGTCAACTCAACAGGAATATATAACCATCATAAATATATATGTACCCAACATCAGAGGACCTAAATATATAATGCAAACATTAACAGAACTGACGGATTCTGTTCAGCAATATAGTAGTAGAAGGAGACTTCAAATATCCCATTTTTAACAATGATGGGAAATCCAGAAAGAAAACCAATAAGAAAAGAATGGATTTAAACAACACTATAGAACTGTTGGATCTCCCAGAGTTACACAGAACATTTCACCCAAGTGACAAAACACACATTCTTCTCAAATACACACTGAGCATTCTCTACTACAGATGAAATGATAGATCACAAAACAAGTCTTAAAACAAGTCTGAAATCATTCCATGTGTCTTTTTTGGCGGGGGGGTTATTTTTTATTTATTTATTTTTTGTTAAGATATTGTTGATATATACTCTTATGAAGGTTTCACATGAAAAAACAATGCGGTTATTACATTTGCCCATATTATCAAGTCCCCACCTGTACCCCAATACAGTCACTGTCCATCACTGTAGTAAGCTGCCACAGACTCACTGTTTGAATTCTCTGTGCTACACTGTTTTCCCCATGATCGCCCACACCATGTGTACTAAACATAATACCTCACAATCGCCTTATCCCACGCTCCCCACCCACCCTCCCACACCCCACCTCTTTGGTAACCACTAGTTCCTTCTTGGAGTCTGTGTGTCTGCTGCTATTTTGTACCTTCAGTTTTGCCGCATTGTTATACTCCACAAATGAGAGAAATCATTTGGCATTTGTCTTTCTCTGCCTGGCTTATCTCAGTGAGGATAATATCCTCCAGCTCCATCCATGTTGTTGCAAATGGTAGGATTTGTTTCCTTCTTATGGCTGAATAGTATTCCATTGTGTATATATACCACCTCTTCTTTATCCATTCATCTGCTGATGGACACATAGGTTGCTTCCATATCTTGGCTATTGTAAAAAGTGCTGCAATAAACATACGGGTGCACATGTCTTTTTGAATCTGAGAAGTTGTATTCTTTGGGTAGAATCCAAGGAATGGGATTCCAGGGTCAAATGGTATTTCTATTTTTAGTTTTTTGAGGAACCTCCATATTGCTTTCCACAATGGTTGAACTAACTTATATTCCCACCAGCAGTGTAGGAAGGTTCTCTTTTCTCCGCATCCTCACCAGCACTTGTTGTTCTTAGTCTTTTGGATGGTGGCCATCCTTACTGGTGTGAGGTGATATCTTATTGTGGTTTTAATTTGCATTTCCCTGATGATTAGCGATGTGGAGCATCTTTTCATGTGTCTGTTGGCCATCTGAATTTCTTCTTTGGAGAACTCTCTCTTCATATCCCCTGCCCATTTTTTAATTGGGTTATTTACTTTTTGGGTGTAGAGGCATGTTAGTTCTTTATATATTTTGGATGTTAACCCCTTGTTGGATATGTCATTTACAAATATATTCTCCCATACTGTAGGATAACTTTTTGTTCTGTTGATGGTGTCCATTGCTGTACAGAAACTTTTTAGTTTGATGCAGTCCCATGAGGTCATTTTTGCTTTTTTTCCCTTGCTCGAGGAGATGCGTTCAGGAAGAAGTCACTCATGCATTTATTCAGGAGATTTTTGCCCATATTGTCTTCTAAGAGTTTTATGGTTTCATGACTTACATTCATGTCCTTGTTCCATTTCGAGTTTACTTTTGTGTATGGGGTTAAACAGTAATCTAGTTTCATTCTCTTGCATGTAGCTGTCCAGTTTTGCCAACAACAGCTGTTGAAGAGGCTGTCATTCCTCCCTTGTATGTCCATGGCTCCTTTATCATATATTAATTGACCATATATAGTTGGTTTTATATCACCACTCTCTAGTCTGTTCCATGTCTATGGAACAATACCAAATTGGGCCAGTACCAAATTGTCTTGAGTACTGTGGCTTTGTAGTAGAGCTTGAAGTCAAGGAGCATAATCCCCCGAGCTTTATTCTTCCTTCCCAGGATTGCTTTGCTATTCGGGGTCTTTTCTGATTCCATATGAATTTTAGAACGATTTTCTCTAGTTCTTTGAAAAATGCTGTTGGTATTTTGATAGGAATTGCATTGAATCTGTAGATTGCTTTAGACTGGGTGGCCATTTTGACAATATTAATTCTTCCTATCCATGAACACGGGATGTGTTTGCATTTATTGGTATCTTCTTTAATTTCTTTCATGAGTGTCTTGTAGTTTTCAGAGTATAGGTCTTTCACTTCCTTGGTTAGGTTTATTCCTAGGTATTTTATTCTTTTTGATGCAACTGTGAATGGAATTGTTTTCCTGATTTCTCTCTCTGATAGGTCATTGTTAGTGTATAGAAATGGCACAGATTTCTGCGTATTAATTTTGTATCCTGCAACTTTGCTGAATTCAGATATTAGATCTAATAGTTTTGAAGTGGATTTTTTAGGGTTTTTTATGCACAATATCGTGTCATCTGCAAACGGAGAGTTTAAGTTCTTCCTTGCCAATCTGGATGCCTTTTATTTCTTTGTGTTGTCTGATTGCAGTGGCTACGAACTCCAGTACTATGTTGAATAGAAGTGGGGAGAGTGAGCGTCCTTGTCTTGTTCCCAATTGCCAAGGAAAAGTTTCATGTTCTCACTTTTAAGTATAATGTTGGCTTTGGGTTTGTCAAATATGGCCTTTATTATTTTGATGTACTTGCCCTCTATTCCCATTTTTTTGAGAGTTTTTATCATGAGAGTTTTATCTTCAATGGAAATCATTTGTCAAATGCTTTTTCTGCATCTATTGAGATGATCATGTGGTTTTTGTCCGTCTTTTTTTCAATGTGGTGGATGATGTACATGGATTTTCAAATGTTGTACCATCCTTGCATTCCTGAAATAAATCCTACCTGATCATGGTGTATGATCCTTTTGCTGTATTTTTAAATTGTTTTGCTAATATTTTGTTGAGTATTTTTGCATCTACGTTTATCAGGTATATTGGTCTGTAGTTTTCTTTTTTTGTGGTGTCCTTGCCCGGTTTTTGTTATTAGAGTGATGCTGGCCTCATAGAATGAATTTGGAAGTATTCCCTCCTCTTCTACTCCATGGAAAACTTTACGGGGGATGGCTATTAGGTCTTCACTAAATGTTTGATAAAATTCAGCTGTGAAGCCATCTGGTCCAGGCATTTGGTCTTAGGTTGGTTTTTGATTACCAGTTGAATTTCGTTGCTTGTAATTTTCTGTTCAGATTTTCTGTTTCTTTCTGGGTCAGCCTTGGAAGGTTGTATTTTCCTAGAAAGTTGTCCATTTCTTCTAGGTTATCTACTTTGTTAGCATATAAATTTTCATAGTATTCCCTCATAATTCTTTGTATTTCTGTGGTGTCTGTAGTGATTTTTCCTTTCTCATTTCTGATTTTCTTTATGTAAGTAGACTCTTTTTTTCTTGGTAAGTCTGGCTAGGGGTTTATCTATCTTGTTTATTTTCTCAAAGAACTAGCTCTTGCTTTTGTTGATGCTTTCTATTGTTTTGTTCTTCTCAATTTTATTTATTTCTGCTCTAATCTTTATTATGTCCCTTCTACTGACTTTGGGTCTCATCTGTTCTACTTTTTCTAGTTTCATTAATTGTGAGTTTAGACTGCTCATATGTGATTGTTCTTCTTTCCTGAGGTAGGCCTGTATAGCAATATATTTTCCTCTTAGCACAGCCTTCACTGCATCCCACAGATTTTGTGGTGTTGAATTATTGTTGTCATTTGTCTCCATATATTGCTTGATCTCTGTTTTTATTTGGTCATTGATCCATTGATTATTTAGGAGCATGTTGTGAAGCCTCCATATATTTGTGGGATTTTTCATTTTCTTTGCATAATTCATTTCTAGTTTCATACCTTTGTGGTTAAGAAACTGGTTGGTACAATTCCAATCTTTTTTAATTTACTGAGGCTATTTTTGTGGCTGTTCTTGAAAATGTTCCATGTGCACTTGAGTAAAATGTGTATTCTGCTGCTTTTGGGTGTAGAGCTCTTTAGATGTCTGTTAGGTCTGTCTGTTCTAATGTGTTGTTCAGTGCCTCTGTCTCCTTACTTATTTTCACTCTGGTTGATCTGTCCTTCAGAGTGAGTAGTGTGTTGAAGTCTCCTAGAATGAATGCACTGCATTCTATATCTCCCTTTAATTCTGTTAGTATTTGTTTCACATATGTAGGTGCTCCTGTGTTGGGCACATAGATATTTATAATGGTTATATCTTCTTATTGGATTGACCCTTTTGTCATTATGTAATGTCCTTCTTTGTCTCTTGTGACTCTCTTTGTTTTGAAGTCTATTTTGCCTGACATAAGTACTGCAACTCCTGCTTTTTTCTCTCTATTAGTTGAATGAGATGTCTTTTTCCACACCTTCACTTTTAGTCTGTGTATGTCTTTGGGTTTAAGATGAGTCTCTTTTAGGAAGCATATTGATGGGTCTTGTTTCTTTATCTATTCAGTGACTCTATGTCTTTTGATTTGTGCATTCAGTCCGTTTACATTTAGGGTGATTATGGATAGGTAAGTACTTATTGACATTGCAGGCTTCAGATTCGTGGTTATCAAAGGTTCAAGGTTAACTTCCTTACTATCTAAGAGTCTAACTTAACTCACTTAATATGCTATTACAAACACAATCTAAATGTTCCTCTTTTTTTTCCCTCCTCCATTTTCTTCCTCCTCCATTCTTTACATATTAGGTATCATATTCTGTACTGTTTGTCTATACCTTAATGAGTTTGGGGATAGTTAATTTAATTTTGCATGTGCTTAGTAATTAGCTGTTCTACTTTCTTTACTGTGGTTTTATAACCTCTGGTGACAGCTATTTAAACCATAGGAACACTTCCATCTATAGCAGTCCCTCCAAAATACACTGTAGAGATGGTTTGTGGGAGGTATATTCTCTCAGCTTTTGCTTATATGGAAATTGTTTAATCCCTCCATCAAATTTAAATGATAATCTTTCCAGATAAAGTAATCTTGGTTCAAGGCCCTTCTGCTTCATTGCATTAAATATGTCATGCCACTCCCTTCTTGCCTGTAAGGTTTCTGTGGAGAAGTCTGATGATAGGCTGATGGGCTTTCCTTTGTATGTGATCTTATTTCTCTCTCTGACTGCTTTTAATAGTCTGTCCTTATCCTAGACCTTTGCCATTTTAATTACTATATGTTTTGGTGGTGTCTTACTTGCGTCGCTTTGTTGGGAGATCTGTGCAACTTCATGGCCTGAGAGACTATCACCTTCCTCAGATTGGGGAAGTTTTCAGCAATTACCTCCTCAAAGACACTCTATCCCTTTTTCTCTCTCTTTTTCTTCTGGTACCTGTATTATGCGAATATTGTTCCGTTTGTATTGGTCACACAGTTCTCTCAATATTCCTTCATTCTTAGAGATATTTTTCTCTCTCTGTGCCTCAGCTTCTTTATATTCCTCTTCTCTAGTTTCTATTTCATTTATTGTCTCCACCACCATATCCAATCTGCTTTTAATACCATCCATTGTGCTCTTCAATTATTGGATATTCTACCGGAATTCATTCCTGAGTTCTTTAATAACTTTCCATACCTCCATGAGCATGTTAATGATTTTTATTTTGAACTCCCTTTCAGGGAGAGTCATGTGGTTGATATCATTTAAATCTTTCTCAGGAGTTTTATTAATAATTTTACTCTGGACCAGGTTTCTTTGGAGTTTCATAGTTGTATATAGCACCCTCTAGTGCCCAGAAGCTCTCCTCTCTGGAGCTGCTCAGCCCCTGAAGCAATGTTGGGGGTTGCAGGGTAGTGGTTTTGGTGTCTGGGGGGAGGTAAGAGCTGTTTCCTGCTTCCCGTCTTCTATGCCTGTCTCCACTGCCTTTCTCGGTTTGCAAGCCCAGTGGGGCTGGCCAGATGAAAGGTGCAGTAGGCTGCCTATCACGGAAGGTGTTTTTGGAGCTGTGTAAGCAGTCAGGGAGCTGGAGCACCTGAATATCGTGAAAGCTCCCAACCTGCTAGGCAGATTGCACCCAGGCAATTTTGTCTTCCTGTCCTTTCTCCTGAGGAGTAAGCTCTGTGCATTCCTTGCCCCTTTAGCAGCTCTCTTGCTGTGGGCTTCTTTGTTAGGAATTCTCTGACTGCCGTCTTTCTTTTGTTCCAGAGTAGCTGGATATGGATCCCTGCTTTCCCCAGGCAGCTGGAATCTTAGTCTCTTCAGGAATTCTGCCTGTCTTAGCTTTCCAACTCCCTAATTATGAGAGTATCATGCAAGCACTATGAAATGTAGGTTTGTGCTCCCAGAGCAGATCTCCGGAGTTAGGTATTCAGCAGTCCCAGTTCTCCACTCCCTCCCTGCTCTGTTCCTCTTCCTCACACTGTTGAGCTGGGGTGGGGGAAGGGCTTGAATCCCATCAGACCAAAGCTTTAGTAGGTTGCCCTTTTCTGTGAGGTCTGCTCTTGTCTCCAGGTGTATGCATTTTGGTTCAGTCATCTTTCCTGTTGCTCTTTCAAGAGTAGTTGTATTAGTTATATTTTCATATTATATGCAGTTTTAATAGGATTCCTCTGTCTCTCCTCTCACACTGCCGTCTTTAATCTTCCCATGTGTCTTTTCCAATGAAAAATGAAATTAAACTAGAAATTTATAACAAAACGAAAATAGAAAAACTCATAAACATATTGAAATTAACAACAACTCCTGAACAATCACTGGGCCAAAGAAATAAAATGAAAAATTAGAAAATTTCCCAAGACAAACAAAAATGAAAATAAAGCATTCCAAAATTTAAGGGGATGCAGCAAAAGCAGTACCAAGCAGGATTTTGTAGTGATAAATGCCTTCTTAAAAAAAAAAGACAGATCTCAAATAAACAACCTAGCAAGGAACTACAAAACAGAAAAAAATAAAGCCCAAATTTAGCAAAAAGTAGCAAGTAATAAAAATTAAAGTAGAAATAAAGGACGTGGAGAATAGGAAAACACCAGGAAAAAATTGAAAAACTAAGACTTGATGTATTTTGAATAGATAAAATCCTCAAACCCTTAGCTAGACAATGAAGAAAAAAGATGTAAGTAAATAAAATTATATAAGAGAGAGGGGACATTACAACTGATGCCACAGAAATAAGAAGGATAAAAGACTACTATGAACAACTGTATATCAACAAATTGGACAACCTAGAAGAACTGGATAAATTCTAAGAAACATATAACCTATCAAGACAGAATCAAGAATTGAGAGTCTAAACAGATGAATAACAAAAAATGAGATTGAGTAATACAAAATATTCATTCAAAAAAAGGCAAAGGCCAGGATTCTTCACCATTCATTTGGTAATTTTATCAACCATTCAAAGAAGAATTAAACACAAATTCTTCTTAAACTCTTCCACAAAATAGAAGATGAAGCACTTTCAAGCTGCATTCCATTTAATGAGACTAGAATCACCCTGATACCAAAGCCAAAGACACCACAAAATGCATGATAAGCCAACATCCCTGATGAACATAGACACAGAAACCTCAACCAAATGTTAGCAAACCAAATTTAACAACACATTAATGGATCACACATTATGACTTAAGTGGGATTTATTCCTGGGATTCAAGAATGGTTCAATATATAAAAATCAAAGAGATATACCACATTAGGAAATGAAGGATACAATCACATGATAATCTTAATAGATGCAGACAAAGCATTTGACATAATTCAATAACTTTTCATGATAAACATAATCAACAATGTAGGAATAAAAGGAACTTATCTCAACATTATAAAATCCATATATCACAAGCCTACAGCTAACATCATACTAAAAGGTGAAAAACTGAAATTTTTTTCTCTAAGATAAGAAACAATACATGGCTGCCCCCCTCACCACTTCTATTCAACAAAGAACTGGAAGTTCTAGCCAGAGCAATTAGAAAAGTAAAAGGTATAAATGTTATACATATCAGAAAGGAAGTAGTAAAACTATTTTATTTTGCAAATGACATGATCTTATGTTTAGGAAACCCAAACTCCACAAAACCCGTTTTAGAACTAATAAATATATTTAGTAAACTAACAGCATACAAAATCAACACAAAAAAGTATCTGTATTTCTATAAACTAACAATGACTATTTAAAAATGAAATAAAGAAAACAATTCATTTACAATACCATCAAAAACAGTGAAATACTTAGGAATAAACTTAACCAAATTAGTAAAAGACTTGAAGACTATAAAATGCTGGATGCAAGAAACTAAAGAATACACAAATAAATGGAAAGACATCCAATGTCTTTGGATTAGAAGAGTTAGTATTGTTAAAATATCCACAATGTCCAAAGCAATCTGCACATTCAGTGTGAGTGCTGACAAAATCCCAAAGGCATTTTCTACAGAAATATAAAAATTAATTTTAAAATTTGTATGGAATCACAAAGATTCTGAATAGCCAAATAAATCTTGTGAAAGAATAACAGAGTTGAAGGGATCAGACATCCTGATTTCAAAACACATTACAAAGCTGCCGTAATCCAAATAGAATGCTACTAACATCATAGCAGACATAAACCAATGGAACAGAATAGAGAGCTGAGAAATAAACACACTCATATATGGTCAACTAATCTTTGTCAATGGTGCCAAAACTATACAGGGGAAAGGATAGTCTTGATAAATTGTATTGGAAAAACTGAATATCCAAATGCAAAATAAAACCTTATTTTACCCTATATTCAAAATTCAAGTGAAAAGCATGGCACCTAGAAGAATAGATTAAAATAGCATCTTGACATTGGTCTTGGCATTGATTTCTTGGTGATGACACCAAACGCACAGGCAACAAAACCAAAAATAGGCAAGTGGGACTACATCATGCTAAAAACTTCTGCACTGCAAAGGGCACAATCAATAGAATAAAAAGGCAACCTATAAAATGGGATAAAATATTTGCAAATCATATATTTGATGAAGAGTTAATGTTTCAAATACCTAAGAACTCCTACAACTCAATAGCAAAAAAGAAATAAACCAGTTACAAGACAGGCAAAGGAACTGAATAGATATTTCTCCGAAGACATACAAAGGGTCAACATATATATGAAAAGGTGCTCAAATTCATTTATTATTATGGAAATATAAATCAAAACTCCAATGGGAAATCACCTCATACCTATTAAGATGGCTATTATTAAAAAAAAAACAAAGATAAGGGTTGATGATGTAGAGAAACTAGAACCCTCATACATTATTTGTAGAAATGAAAATTGGTGCACCCACTCTGGAAAGCAGTATGGAGTTCTTTCAAAAAATTAAAAGTAGGACTGCCATACAATCCAGAAATTCTACTCTGGGTACATATGGGAAAGAATTGGAATCAGGATCTTGAATAAATATCTGTACTCCCATGTTCACTGTAACATTATTCACAGCAGTAAAGATATGGAAACAACTTAAGTTGATAGATAAATTGTCCACTGATAGATGAATTAAAAATTAAATTGGTTTATACACACAGTGGAATATTATTTAGTTTTAAAAAAGGAAATTTTGCTTATTGTGGTTATCTGGATAAAATCAGAGGTCATTATGCAAAGTGAAATAAGGCAAATACAGAAAGACAAAGACTATATGATACCACTTATATGAGGTATCTAACATAGTCAAACTTATAGAAGCAAAGAGTAGAATGGTGTTTGCCAGATGAAGGGATAGAGAAAGAGAAGGTTTTAGTCAAAGAGTACAGAGTTTCTATGTAAGATGAATATATCCTATAAAACTAGTGTATGTGATAGTGCTTATAGTTAACAATATTTATTGGATATCTAAAAATTTTCTAAGACTGTAGATCTTATGTTTCATTGTTACCACAAAAAGAATAAAAAAATAAATTTGTTCTAAGAATGTTTTACATTGTAAAATATATATATAACTTACATTTGTATTAGCAAGAGTATAAATAAAATAAAATAAATAATAAAAATATTAAAACAAAATTCATTTGACTATCCCAATGAATATGGAATATATGATGAAACATCAAGAAAACCCTTGGCAAACTAAGATAGAATTCAAACTTCTTTTATTGTTGGAAGGAAAATAAATCACAATTTGAAAAACATAATAGACAAACTTTAAAGTAAAAATTACAAAATAGCTAAAGCAACAAGGACAGTTCTTCAAGAGAGGTAGGATAATTTTAAAAATAATATAATTTTGAAAGCCAATAATAATGACAGAAGAAAATATTTGCAACATATTTGAGAAAAGAAGTGTCTGTTGACTTGAAAATTATAGTACGTACTTTAACTCTGTGTTGACACAGGCCTTTCTCATAAATTAAAATTGGGTGTGTAAGTCAGTATGACATTTTGAAGAGAATTTTGATAATAATATTTAAAAACCATGAAACTTTCGAAAATCCACCAACATCATCCACCACATCAACAAAAAGAACAAAAACCACATGATCATCTCCATAGATGCTGAAAAAGCATTTGACAAAATTCAGCATCCATTCCTGATTAAAACTCTCAACAAAATGGGTATAGACGGCAAGTACCTCAACATCATAAAGGCCATATATGACAAACCCACAGCTAACATCATACTTAACAGTGAGAAGATGAAAGCTTTTCATCTAAGATCAGGAACAAGACAGGGACACCCACTCTCTCCACCGTTATTCAACATAGTACTGGAGGTCCTAGCCACGGCAAACAGACAACACAAAGACATACAAGGGATGCAGATTGGTAAAGAAGAAGTCAAATTGTCACTATTTACAGATGACATGATATTGTACATAAAAAACCCTAAAGACTCCACTCCAAAACTACTAGAACGAATATCTGAATTCAGCAAAGTTGCAGGATACAAAATTAACACAGAAATATGTTGCTCTCCTATACAGTAATGATGAACTAACAGAAAGAGAAATCAGAAAAATAATTCTGTTCACAATTACATCAAAAAGAATAAAATACCTAGGAATAAACCTAATGAAGGAAGTGAAAGATCTGTACTCTGAAGACACTCCTAAGAGAAATTAAAGAGGACACTAACAAATTGAAATTCATCCCATGCTCTTGGCTAGGAAGAATAAATATTGTCAAAATGGCTATACTACCTAAAGCAATCTACAGATTCAATGCAATCCCTATCAAACTACCAACAGCTTTCTTCAATGAACTGGAACAAATAATTCTAAAATTCATATGGAAGAACAAAATACCATGAATAGCCAAAGCAATCCTGAGAAGGAGGAATAAAACAGGGGGAATTACGCTCCCTGACTTCAAGCTCTACTACAAAGCCACAGTAATCAAGACAATTTGGTATTGGCACAAAAACAGACTCACAGACCAGTGGAACACAATAGAGAGTCCAAATATTAACCCAAACATATACAGTCAATTAATATTTGATAAAGGAGCCTTGGATATGCAATGGGGAGATGCCAGCTCCTTCAGAAGCTGGTGTTGGCAAAACTGGACAGCTACATGTAAGAGAATGAAACTGGACTACTATCTAACCCCATACACAAATGTAAACTCAAGGTGAATCCAAGACCTGAATGTAAGTCATGAAACCACAAAACTCTTAGAAAAAACATAGGCAAAAATCTCTTGGACATAAACATGAGTGACTTCTTCATGAACATATCTCCCCGGGCAAGGGAAACAAAAACAAAAATGAAAAAGTGGGACTGTATCAAGCTGAAAAGCTTCTGTATGGTAAAGGACACAATCAGCAGAACAAAAAGAGATCCTACAGTATGGGAGAATATATTCATAAATGACATATCCGATAAAGGGTTGACATCGAAAATATACAAAGAACTCATGCACCTTAACAAACAAAAAGCAAATAATCCAATTAAGAAATGGGCAGAGGATGTGGATAGACACTACTCCAAAGAAGAAATTCAGATGGCCAACAGGCACATGAAAAGATGCTCCACATCACTAATCATCAGAGAAATGCAAATTAAAACCACAATGAGATATCACCTCACACCAGTGAGGATGGCCAACATCCAAAACACAAACAACAACAAACGTTGGCGAGGATGTGGAGAAAAGGGAACCCTCCTACACTGCTGGTGGAAATGCAAAGTAGTTCAACCATTGTGGAAAGCAGTATGGAGGTTACTCAAAAAACTCAAAATAGAAATACCATTTGACCCAGGAATTCCACTCCTAGGAATTTACCCTAAGAATTCAGCAGCCCAGTTTGAAAAAGGCATATGCACCCCTATGTTTATCGCAGCACTATTCACAATAGCCAAGAAATGGAAGCAACCTAAGTGTCCATTAGTAGATGAATGGGTAAAGAAGATGTGGTACATATACACAATGGAATATTATTCAGCCATAAGAAGAAAGCAAATCCTACCATTTGAAACAACATGGATGGAGCTAGAGTGTATTATGCTCAGTGAAATAAGCCAAGCTGAAAAAGACAAGTATCCAATGATTTCACTTATATGTGGAGTATAAGAACTAAGAAAAAAACTGAAGGAACAAAACAGCAGCAGACTCACAGAACCCAAGAATGGACTAATAGTTACCAAAGGGAAAGGAACTGGTGAAAATGGGTGGGAAGGGAGGGATAAGGGGGAAAGAGAGGCTTTATGATTAGCAGATGTAATGTTGGGGGGGCACGGGGAGGGCTGTACAACTCAGAGAAGACAAGTAGTGATTCTATAGCATCTCACTACACTGATGGCAGTGACGGTAATGGGAATGGTGGGGGGGACCTGCTGAAGGGGGTAGTTTAATAACCATAATATTGCACATGTAATTGTAGATTAATGATACCAAAATAAGTTATTAAAAAAACCCTTGAAACATGATACTTTATTTCTGACATTCTAAAACTATTAAGTTAAGAAAATTTGCAGAAGGATGATTTGCTGAAAAAAACTATATTTCTGAGAAATAGTTGATACAACCATACAATTTATTCATATGAACCTGTTTATTTGATAATAATGAATATTTAAACAAATTTTCAGGAGTCAGGAATGGCATGAAAAACTGATGGAATCCTGAAATATGACACATCACAAAGTTACCAAAAGTTTGATTCCTAGTCTACAACTAGTGATTTGAAAATAGCTTCATGTTAATTGTTTGTGGGACAAAACAAAATAAAAATTATGTAAGAGGTATTTATATGATGTTAAGTATGTATGTGAACTGTTGACATTTGTGCATAGGAAGTTGGAAAGATTAGGTATAGACATAATAAAAGTGCCACTAAATTTGTGAAAGTTATATATTTTCTTAAAATTACTCAAGGTTTTTATCTCTTGAAATTATAACATGGGATAAGTAATAAAACCAGGTCCTGGTGAACTTATATCAGCCACAAAAGGTGTGTAACGAAAACAGGAAAGACAAACAGGTAATGTACCCTCTGATTTTAATGCTGTCTTAGCTTGTATTGGGTGCTATTGTTGTGTCTCCCTTTCTCTGAGGACACTGTCCTCACAGCTACATCTTTCAGGATTTCTGCCAAGTTCATTACACAGAGGATTCATCAGCGATTTGTTGAAATGGGGTCACCAAGGTCCCTTGTGTTTGTTCATTTCACCTTAGCTTTGACAAATAGAACAACTGTTAATGTTGTTAATACAAATCTTTTCACCCTACCCATAAAACTCAGAATATCAACCTTTTCAAAACCAGAGAGAGTTCCTGATATTCCAAAATGCTTTGAACACTACATTACTTTCAACCTTAGACTTTTAAAGTGGCATGAAATCCTTGAGAGAAACATCAGTGTGTTGGAGGTAAAAATCTCAGAGCTAAAAGACATTCCAGAGTGCCTGTAAGGGCAATGCTGCCCATGAGCAAGAGGGGCCAGAAGTCCAAATACAAGCCTTTGCTAATGAGGTCCACTCTTCCTAGCAGTGTATAGGAAAATTTTGTTAAACATCCAGTGACAACTATCATTGACTCAGAAAAGTAAGTATAACATTTGTGGTTTCTTGTCTCTTTGCAAGATTAGATCAAGAAAAAATTTGACTTGCATTTATCAAAATCAGTGATGTATATGGCTATTTAAAATAATGTACAAAGGATTAAGTTTATATCACAGTTATATTTGATGTAGAAAGCATGACCTTTGACTATATAGCTTAGCGAACATAGTGCATATTGTGTGTTATCCAGATGGTTACCTGACTGTTATCTGACATGAACTATCCTCCACTTCAAAGAGAAAGCAATGTGTTTATATGACAAATTACTTCTAAACAAAACCTCTGATCTTTCAACTTAATTACAGATTACAAATGCCAGACTGGTAATAACCTCTCAGCTCAGAGAACTTCAGATATTAGATTTTCCTCCCAAAGAGATTGTTCCTAACATTACTCCTTCTGAAAAGTTTTTCATTACAATAAGGAAGAATATTGAAGAATAATGGAGTAAACAGATATACAATAACAGAAGAGCCATTGAAGGTATGCTTTTGCACTATGCTGCAGATAGAAAACACCATGAACTTCCAGAGCTCCATGTGAATGGCTTACCAAGTTTGACCATAAGTTCACAAACGAGTTGCAACTGCACATTCATTTTCAATTTTTTATCCTTAACAATTTTTGTGATTTTACAGTGAAAAGAAGCTGTGAGTAACTTTTAAAAGCATGAGAGTAATGCCATTGGATATATTATAGTCATTCACAGTAGCAATTAAAACAGGTCATCAAATGTCATATTATTTATTGTCATGCAGTAGCATGATGAGCTACACCTTTAAACTGAAAGGACCTGAGGAAATATCACTTCACTAGGGATCCTTACGTGCATTACACATGTGACACATTTGAAAGTAAAAGGATATCAGTTAATCACACTTCAGAGTCAATTACTGTATAGAATAGATTCTTACTTTATGGGATATATTTTCATGGAATATTATTATTTGTAATTGTAGTAACAATTACAACCCTAAAGCTTCTAATATTTTCCAAATGGTGTAGGGCTGAGTTTAATATTGTAGCAGAGCATTTGGTGCCTGTGAGCCAAAGAAATAGGATTCAAAGTAGATGAGTTCTGGAGGTGGGTCTTCACTACCTCTTAATGTGATGCACTGAGGCTGTTCCCTGTGTGATCCTTCTACCTTTCAGAGTTCCAGCTCTCAAGAAAATCAGAAGCCTGGCTAATGATATTTCTTTTGAATAGTGTCATAAATGTGAGAATTGAGTGCATGGTTGGGCTTGGCCCTACACCCACCCCAGTAAGAAGAGGATATTTTAATCAATTGATTGACTACATTCTTGTGGTGTGTCTCAGGAAAATTTGTTTTCATTCACTGATGTGATTTCATTCACTAAAGACACTGAAAATATTTAATTGATTACTATTGTAATGAATTAGTGGTACCCGAAAAAACTATAAAGGAGCTATTGACTCAAACATAGTATTGCAAAGTTGACTTATTATTTTGTTATCTTAGTAACAGATATCTCAAAGAAGCAAAATGGAGACTCAAATACTCATTCATGCAATAGATAAGGTAAGGAAGAGAAGCCAGTTATCCCTTTGGTAATTAATATTAGCAGAGGATGTGGCAGCTTTGTGGTATGACTAATTCAGTAGCCAACACTCTGCTTGAATGCAAAAAAAAAAAAAATTAAAAAGCACAAGTAAATGAAACTCAAAAAATGAGAGCCAAAGGCATAGATTAAAACAAAAATACACCCAGTGATAGAAGAATCAAGAAAAAGTCCAAATAGTAAAGATGAAAGCCTTTTCATGTGTCGGGAGAAAAATATTGTTTTTGGCATTCAACTAATAACCATTTGCTAGGCATTGACTACATGCTTCAGTTGTGTTAGTTTTCTTGGTTATCCCCCACAAGGCCAAAATAGAAAAACACACACAGTTCCTAATCTCTAGCGATTTATGTTCTCAGGGTAAGTACCATGGTAGAAATAAGCATTGATTGGCAATGATGTATAAATGGGAATTTGGGGATCCAACCACAGCTCCTGGGTTTCAAAAGACTACCCAAATGAAATAATGCCTAGGCTGAAAATCAAAGAGAAATCAGTGTACTCAAGGTGAATTCAAGAAATGTTAGGGGAAGATAGAGTAGAAAAAGGGATAGAATTGGTGGTGCAACTGGTCTGGACATATCTTCCTGTGAAGTCACTATACAACATTTAGCCTATTGTGTGAGTTCAATTACTGTAACCAATTAACTTTATTAGAGAAAACATGGAAAGAAGAGGTAGGGGAAGAGTCCATGAAATTAACTTTGCATGTGTGCAATATGAGGTATGGGTGGCTATCTACAACTTAATTTTAAAAAAGAGATCACTATTGGATACACATTGAAGAATTATCACAGGTAATTCTATTTGAAATCTGAGGACTTAATTCATATACCCAGCCAAAATGTATATACACTTATGTACAGTGTGACAAAAACCTTGTTTTATTGTAAGAGTCAAAAGTAAAATTATAAATGATAATGCATTTTGGAGAGCCTCTATAGCAAGTCCAACTTATTTGTTATGTCATTTTGATTTATCAAAGACCAAGCTACAAGCAAAGGTATGAAACTGTTAGTGAACTTTAAGGTTTCAGCTTCAAAATAGAAAAGAATGTATGAGAGGAAATTTTTTTTTAATATTGATGGCATTATAATGCACTGCCAATAAAACAAACATAGAATATAAACAAAAATTTTAAATAAATTTAGAAAAATGAAATGGAAATGTAGAATATTATTGCATTGTGGCATAGTTAAACTGATCTATAAGAAATTTCAAAAACTACAAAAAGATACTTACAAACTAAGTCCACCAATATATTAACATTAATTTTCAAATTAAAAAATAAATTTCTTGTGAACCATTTATCTGCGTGTCATTGTTGATCATTACTGAACTTTGACATCCCTATATTCTAACAACATAACTGATTTTTTTCATGAAAACTGGACCAAAATCAGAAGGTACATTATGAGAAACCACACAGTAACAGCATTCATTCTATTGGGACTAACAGATGATCCACACCTTCAGCGTCTGCTTTTAATATTTCTATTTTTTACCTACTTATTAAGTGTAACTGGGAACCTGACTATTATCTTACTTACATTAGTAGACTCTCATCTTGAAACACCAATGTACTTTTTCCTACAAAATTTTTCCTTCTTAGAGATCTTGTTCACATCAGCTTGTATTCCTAGATACTTATATAACCGATCAACAGGTGACAAGACTATTACATACTGTGCTTGTGCCATGCAAGCATTTTTTACTGATCTTTTTGGAGTAACTGAATTTTTTCTCCTGGCCATCATGTCCTATGACCGCTACGTGGCCATCTGCAAACCCCTGCATTACACCACCATCATGAGCACCAGAGTCTGCAGAAGATTCATCCTTTCCTGTTGGATGGCTGGCTTGTTAATCATACTCCCACCATTTACCTTGAGCCAAAAGCTGGAATTCTGGGACTCTAATATCATTGATAGCTTTCTCTATGATGTATCTCCCTTCCTGAAGATATCATGCACAGACACGTGGGTCATTGAGCAGATGGTTACAGTCTGTGCTGTGTTGACCTTCATCACAACCCTTCTTTGTGTAGTGCTCTCCTATGTATATATTATCAAGACTATTGTAAGATTTCCCTCTGCCCAGCAAAGGAAGAAAGCCGTTTCTACCTGTTCTTCCCACATGATTGTGGTTTCCATCACCTATGGAAGCTGTATCTTCATCTACGTCAAACCTTCAGCAAAGGAATCAGTGGCTATTAATAAGGCTGTAATAGTACTAATTACTTCTATTGCTCCTATGTTGAACCCCTTCATTTACACCTTGAGAAACAAGCAAGTAAAGCAAGCCTTCAATGACTCAATCAAAAGAATCACCCTAGTCTTTAAGAAGTAAAGGAAGGCCAAAGTTATGATTCAAGTATCTCATAAGAGATTGATTTCCCAAAGCATACATTATTAAGTTCCTAAAATAATTTGCTTCCTCCTAATCTCCAGCACTTTCCTTACTTAATAATTTTACTTCTTGCAAACCTCTTTTACTGATATTATGTTAATAGTTTTCTATGGGGGACAAATATTCCACAACATATCCAGCCTTACAGAAAGAGTAAACCAAAAAAATTTTTTAAAGACAAAATGTGAATATTAAGAAAATATTAGATTTGCAATAAAACAATTAAGTAATAACGCTCATTTCAACTATTTTATCCATAGCTTCTCAAAATATCTCTTGATTGAATGAAACTGGATTATTGTCTAACCCTATACACAAAAGTAAACTCAAAATGGATCAAAGACCTGAATGTAAGTCATGAAATCATAAAACTCTTAGAAAAAAACAGGAAAAAATCTCTTGGACATAAACATGAGCAATTTCTTCATGAACATATCTCCCCAGTCAAGGGAAACAAAAGCAAAAATGAACAAGTGGGACTATGTCAAACTAAAAAGCTTCTGTACAGCAAAGGACACCATCAGTAGAACAAAATGACATCCTACAGCATGGGAGAATATATTCATAAATGACATATCCGATAAAGGGTTGACATCCAAATTATATAAAGAGATCATGCATCTCAACAAACAAAAAGCAAATAAGCCAATTAAAAATGGACAGAGGAGCTGAACAGACACTTCTCCAAAGAAATTCAGATGGCCAACAGGCACATGAAAAGATGCTCCACATCACTAATCATCAGAGAAATGCAATTTAAAACCACAATTAGATATCACCTCACACCAGTTAGGATGGCCACCATCCAAAAGACAAACAACAAATGTTGGCGAGGATGCGGAGAAAGGGGAATCTTCCTACACTGCTGGTGGGAATGTAAAATAGTTCAACCATTGTGGAAAGCAGTATGGAGGTTCCTCAAAAAACTAAAAATAGAAGTACCATTTGACCCAGGAATTCCACTCCTAGGAATGTACCCTAAGAATGCAGGATCCCAGTTTGAAAAAGACTTATGCACCCCTATGTTTATCACAGCACTGTTGCACTATTTACAATAGCCAAGAAATGGAAGCACCCTAAGTATCCATCAGTAGATGAATGGATAAAGAACATGTGGTACATATACACAATGGAATATTATTCAGCCATAAGAAGAAAACAAATCCTACCATTTGCAACAATATGGGTGGAGCTGGAAGGTATTATGCTCAGTGAAATAATCCAGGAGGAGAAAGACAAGTATCGAATGATTTCACTAATCTACGGAGTATAAGAACAAAGAAAAAACTGAAGGAACAAAACAGCAGCAGACTCACAGAACCCAAGAATGGACCAACAGTTACCAAAGGGAAATGGACAGGGGAATATGGGTGGGAAGGGAGGGAGAAGGGGGAAAAAGGGGCATTATTATTAGCACACATAATGTAGCGGGGCGGGGGACACAGTGAAGGCAGTATAACACAGAGAAGGCAAGTAGTGAATCTATAGCATCTTACTACACCGATAGACAGTGACTGTAATTGGGTATGTGGTGGGGACTTTATAATAGGGGGAGTCTAGTCTAGTAACCATAATGTTGCTCATGTAATTGTACATTAATAATATGAAAAAATCTCTTGATTGAATAAAGACACATTTTATTCATGTTAAATAACCAAAATAAGACAGAACAAAACTTACAATAATCCTGTCCACATGTAGCATATATCACAGAACAAATGTATATATACAGTGTTAAAATGAATTAGCATCACTGTTAGAATCATGAGACAAAGTTTACATTCAAGACAACTGAAAGAACTCATGAAAATTATGTATAGCTCCTGCACAATTTATCTATAAAGATGAAATTATTAAAATCACAAGTAAGTTTCCTAAATGAAAGTGATAAAAGCTCTTCTCAAAAGGTGTAAGAGGTCATTTATTAAAAGACAAAAATGGTAGTTGGGTTTGAGGAATTAATGTGATTTATTGGTAATGAAAAAAGCATCTAAAAACCTGAAGCAATGATTGAATGTTCAAATCCAAATTGTAGCTGAAGCAAGCCAGCAGGCAACAGCAAATAAAGAAAACTTGATGTAATCGTGGAAAAATTATGGAAAACCAACAAAAATACATGAAATCTCAGCCAATGTAATACATTCATAATTAACATAACATATACGTTGCAGGGCTAGGAGCTATAAATCCAACAAAATAAAAATGTTAATTTTTTTTTTAGATTGTCATATGAATGAACACAGAGCAGAATGAAGGTGAACTTAACAGCACAGCACAAATGTAATTTAAAAGAGTATTAAAAATTCAATTCACTATGAATACCTTATAATGAAGGGCTTTTCAGGACAGTGCTGCTTTCTAGAACATGACTCTGCACTCAAGTAGACAGGACAGGCAGTGGGGAGAAGAAAACTGTCCGTGCTCTCAGAGAGTTCCTTGTAACAGAGAAAGAATTCTCTTGTAGCTAATGCACTAACAGTTCCATTATCATTTCTCCTATCTTTTCTGATGTATTGGCTCTAAAATTCTCCTGGTTCAAAATTGTCCACTAACATGGGCCCCCTTTTCAAAATCCTCACATTTTCTTTTTTAGCCTCCTTTGCTGAAACTAATTTGACAGACCTCTGCATTCCGTCTTGGCATGTAGTGGCTATAATTCAACTTTTTTCTGTTACTTTTACTTAATTTTCAGCTTTCTAAAAGTGTGCAGGCAACCTCAGATCTGCCAAGCACCACAGAGGGAGTGGAAGTTGCTCTGAGTCTGTGCAGAAGTCAGGGCCATCCAGCAGAGGTAGAGAATGTGCCTCTCTGTGCCCAGTGCTTAGCTAGGACAATAATTAGTATGGTTCTAGGCCTCCTGCAGTTTTCAGTTCTGGGGGCCCCTTTACATAGTCTTCTGATGCTCCTCAAAATGTCCAAGAGCTAAAAATACATTAATGTGAATAGCTGATATATTTTGTGTAGTTTTTCTGTGCTTTTCATAGGACTAAGCACTTTAAATGGGTTGTCTTATTTCATCCCCACAATGACTGCAGGGAGATATAAATTTCCTCTTTGTTTTTAAAAATGAAGAAAATTAGTTGGGGGAGGTCCTTGAGACTTCATTTAAAACCAAGGTATGTGACTCAACTGCTCTACTTATTCAAGTCATGCTTTTCCCAAAATCCTTAAAAAGTTTAAGAAATGGGTTCCCTCTTTTTAACTAATATACCAGCACGCTGAGGAAATAGTCCCCTATTTGTATAATAACAATTTATAAGCAAAGTGTGGAAATTTGTCCAGAGAAGGAGATTAGGAAATTATGGAAAAAGAGACTGAGAATTTCAATTGGTTAGACTCTCAAATTTATTCCATCTTCTCAGATAAGGTTTACACTATC
The DNA here is from genome assembly GCA_032199065.1 of Smutsia gigantea. Taxonomy (NCBI): domain Eukaryota; kingdom Metazoa; phylum Chordata; class Mammalia; order Pholidota; family Manidae; genus Smutsia; species Smutsia gigantea. Next base: position 284,475 of record JAVSCE010009190.1, read on the forward strand.
AATATATATGTGTGTATATTTTTATATATTTACATATAAATACATAGAATACATATAAAGTATAGAATATAGATGAATATGCAATATATTTATATATATTTATATATATTTATTCATATATATATTTACATGTATTAGAATAAAATATAAATCAACGGTTTCTGGAAAAGATCCTAGGAACTTTCCCTAGGTAAACTACCTTAGGAGACAGCTGCATTCCTGCTCAAAAATAATGTGCAAATGCTGTAAATTGAAAGTCAGTGAGTGAAATTTCTGTCTGAGTTTCACTGTAGCTTACATTGTATGTTCTGCTCCTTAGTTCACAAACACATACACACTCTTAGAACATTCGCAGTTTGATGAAGCCCGTAGAAGATACTGCAGCACCCTGTCCATACCATCTCCCCCTTCCTGCCGTGATGTACACCTGCCTGACTTCTAACTACCAGGAGGCTCAGAAGACCAGGGTCTTATTTTCTGGCCACAGAGGCTTATTTTGCCCATCTGTGAGGCAGGCCAGAAGTACCCAAAATCAAGACCCCTCAAAAGCAACACTCATCCAATGGCTGAGATGAATTAATACATAGATGTCCCTTCTCCCTTGTCAAGTGGAAGAACTCTGAGGCATGTCTTACTCTCGTCCTGAGCTTCCATAGTAGGATGGAGACACTGAGTGACTGTGCGTGAGAACCTTGAACCCTTAGGATGCCCTGCACTCTGACCTGAAGAAGTGGCCTCCTCTTCCTTCCTAGATACAGCAACCTCCTCTTACTTGGAGGAGGTGTAAAGTCCTCACCAGAGGCAAATGCCTTGGAAGATGATATATATTTTCCTTAAAATCTGTCCTTACCTCGATTAAAGGCTTCTGTAACAACACCAAGGACCAAGTGCCCACATGGCTCTCCTAGGGAGTATTTTGTCTTCTTTAGAAGGAAAATAATTACTCACCAAAATAGCTAATACATACTGCAGATATCAAGATAACACATAGGAATGGATTGTGAGGATGCTAGACTTCAGTGAGGGTTAAATAAAATGCTGAATAATGGAGAAATTATTGATATAGGCCAACTCTTGAGTGCCTCAGCATGTACCATATTATGAAAACCAGCTGGAGACCCTAAGGTACTGCTGGTCTGGCTTCTTGAAGCTTGGACAGATTGAAGCTTATAGCAAATGGGATGGAGATGCCAGAACAGCTTTACAAAGTGTTTATGAGTGGTGCAAAGGCGTCAAAGAGTTAGGAATGCTGGGCTAGATTCTCTTTCTTTCTTTCTTTTTTTTTTGGTATCATTAATATACAATCACATGAGCAACATTGTGGTTACTAGATTCCTCCCATAACCAGGTCCCCACCACATACCTCATTACAGTCACTGTCCATCAGCATAGTAAGATGCTGTAGAGTCACTACTTGTCTTCTCTGTGCTATACTGCCTTGGCCGTGCCCCCCCACATTATGTGTGCTAATCATAATGCCCCTTATTCCCCTTTTCCCTCCCTTACACCCACACCCCCTAGTTCCTTTCCCTTTGGCAACTGTTAGTCCATTCTTGGGTTCTGTGAGTCTCCTGCTGTTTTGTTCCTTCAGTTTTTGCTTTGCTCTTATGCTCCACAAATGAGTGAAATCATTTGGTACTTGTCTTTCTCCACCTGGCTTATTTCACTGAGCATAATAACCTCTAGCTCCATCCATGGTGTTGCAAATGGTAGGATTTGTTTTCTTCTTATGGCTGAATAATCTTCCATTGTGTATATCTACCACATCTTCTTTATCCATTCATCTACTGATGGATATTTAGGTCGCTTACATTTCTTGGCTATTGTAAATAGTGCTGCGATAAACATAGGGTGCATATGTCTTTTTCAAACTGGGGTGCTGAATTCTTAGGGTAAATTCCTAGGAGTGGAATTCCTGGGTCAAATGGTATTTCTATTTTTAGTTTTTTGAAGAACCTCCATAGTGCTTTCCACAATGGTTGAACTATTTTACATTCCCACCAACAGTGTAGGAGGGTTCCCCTTTCTCCGCATCCTTGCCAACATTTGTTATTCCTAGTCTTTTCTATGTTGGCCATCCTAACTGGTGTGAGGTGATATCTCATTGTGGTTTTAATTTGCATTTCTCTGATGATTAGCGATGTGGAGCATCTTTTCCTGTGCCTGTTGGCCATCTGAATTTCTTCTTTGGAGAAGTGTCTGTTCATATCCTCCTGGGCTGAATTTTCTAACTAAAACCAGAAAGCACAGTAGTTGGGAGGCCATTGGAAATATACAAATAAAACAAATATAGTGTTCTAGGAGAGGCAACACCAACATCATTGGGAGCTTAATGGCTCTTCTTTGTAGACCTGGGATTGTGTAGGGAGGCATGGCATTATTTGCTGAACATCAATTTTCCTTTTTCAGTTTACCTTTTCTTTTCTTATTTGGCCTATTTAAAGTGGCCAGCAACATGAATCTTTGCCAATGACAAGATTCACAGTATCAAAGGTAGGGTAATGACACTTAATTGTCAAGGGCAAGGTAGCCATCATTTTCCTAAATTTTATTTACCTGGGGATGCAAAAGATGGGTCACTGACCCTCGGAACTTGGTGGCAGCACCTTTTTAGATGCTATTGAGTAGGACTGAACTGGACTCCCAAAAGGATATTATATGATCTGTGTAATCATGATGTTTCAAGAAGAAGGTCTGGGGAAGCCACCCTAATAGAATTCACACTCCCTTATCTGAGCCAATTTCCAGCTGTCAAACCCATTGTTGAAGGAGAGGCCATTTCTTCAAGTGAAGGACTTTGCAATGAAATATACAGGCAATAGTTTTTCAGTCAATCTTTCCTCAAAGAGATATGTGGTCATGTATCAGAGTAATTCTGGGCTTGGGAAATAGGAACTCTCAAGCTCGTTGCAGATCTGTTGAATCTGACCTTCCAGTTTCTGTTGGAACTAACTCTGACACCTCAGCGCACATATGCAGACAGAGCTTGTGTGTTTGGAGGCCAGGTGATGGAATCCTGTCCAGTCATCTTGCATTGCATACAGTGGATCCCATCTAGTAATCATTTCTCTGGATCCCAAGTATCTAAAAAGCAGGATGGACATTTTGGGAACTAGCAGACCTCTTTTATTCATTCCTTGATCACTGTGTACAAGCCTGGCTAAAATAGGCAAAACTAACAAGTCTGCCAATTGTTGGCTAATGTGATTTATAAGCTGCCAGTGAAACAGTAAATCAGTCCAACCTCTTTGGTAAACTTCCAACTATACACTAAGGTGTAATGTAGGGGTTAAATTGCATTTCATTCTTCCCATAAGAATATCAAGTTCATACCATTATTTATGGAATCTTTCTTTCTTGCAGCAGTGAATTTGCTGTCATTCATGTAATCAAGTAATTCTAAATCTCATACTGGAATTTATGCCCTGGCCAATTTCACTCTTTTTAATTTTTCTTGTACCAATACCACATCTTCATTACTGTAGCTTTTATAATAACTCTTGATACTTGTAGTAAAATTTCTGACTTTTTTGTTCTTCAAGATTGTCTGAGCTATGTTTCATCCTTTGTATTTCCATCTCAATTTAGAATCATATTGTGAAATTTCTTTAAGTTAAAATGCTACAGTTTTTTACACTGCATTGACTTAATAGATAAATTTGTAGAGAACTGTCACTTTGTTTTCATATTGAACTTTCCAATACATGACCATGGTATGGCCTTCCATTTATTTAAGTTTTTTTTAGTTTCTTATAATAAGAAGGGGGATTTTTGCTTCCAGGGCAGCTGCTTTGTGCATTTTTTAATAGATTTATTCCTCAGTATTTGATATATTTTATGTCATTGTATATACTATCATTATTTTATTTGATTTTCATTTCTTAATTCTTTGCTGCAAATACAGAATACAATATATATTTTTATGCAACCTTGGTGACTTGGCTAAAGTTAGTGTTTATTTTTAATGTTTTCTCTAGATTCATTTGGATTTCCTATATACATAACCTATCATCTATGATCAACTGTCTTTCCTTTTTCAATAAATTTGCATTTTCTTTATTTGGTCTCATTAAACTGGCCAAAAATATGAATACAATGTTGAGCATAAGTAACAAGAGTAGATTTTTCTGGTCTCAGAGGGATAGACTTCAATATTTTACTCAATACATTATTTGCTACAGGGTTCACTTTTACTTTTTAGGTTTACTGCATCAAATTAAAGAAATTCCCCATAGTCCATGGCTGTCAAGAATTTTTTGATGAAGGTGTATTGAATTTTATCAAATGCTATGTTTTTAATCTATTGAGATTAATACATGATTTTCATCCATTTATATAATGAATCACAGTATTTGTTTTCTAAAAACAAATCAGTATCAATCTGGAATTAATTCAATTGGTCATGATGTAGCATTAATTTTACTTATCACTGGATTTAATTTGCTAATACATTTAAAAAATCTCCCATATGCTTATCATGTTAATTTATTTAGCTTCGCAGATACTGGTTCCAATGTTATGCTTGTGCCATGAAACCAGAAAAGGATTTTCTCTTCTTTATCAGTGTTCTGGAAGTTTTTTGTAATATTTGGTGCTATATGCTCCTTAAATTTTTAGAAGATTTAATAATGAAGCTATCTGTGCCTGAAAATCAATTTGAGAAAACATTCTGAATTACATATTCAATTTCCTTAATAGAATTTTTGATACTTTCTTACATCATTCTTGACACTTTAGGTAGGTCAAGATATTTGTGCATTTCATCTAAACTATCACGTGTATAAGCATAAATTTGTTCATAATATTCTTTATTGATTTTATTGTGGAATTTGTAGCTATGTTCAATATTTTTTCATAACTGATTTGAGTAATTAGTGTTTTTTCCTTTTTTCTTTCTTTTGTCATTTTTGTTTTGCAGATGACTTACCAATTTTATTAATATTTGCAAATAAACAGTTTTAGTTTATGTTCATCCTCTGTATCATATATTTACAAATAATAGATTATATAATATACAAACAGTATATAACATTTATAGTACATTTTCCTATTTTTTATTTTGTTTAACTTTAAAGACCTTTAAAAAATTGTAAAAACCATTGCACATGATCTATAGATACAGTGTTTTAATTACATTATTCAAAAGATGTGAAAACCACTTATGCCCTGATCTATTATAGTTTGTTTATTGCAGTATTCAAAACTAACGGTTTGTCTTCTTGTTTTTTTTAAACATTTTATGGGGATATAGTCTTATTTCTAGTATTTGTAAAGTTTTTTTTTGTTTAGAACAGTTTAGGGGAGAAATCTTCATTACACATATTTCTTCATGTAGATTAATTTATCTTGTTAATGTGAAATATCTCTCTGATACTTCCTTGTTTTGGTTTCTATACATGCCCATATTAATACTGACATAGACACATGTACTTCTCTGCATTAGCCAAGTACAGTTTTTAATATTCAATTACTATTCACTTCTTGTATTTACAAGTTCAAAGCAATTTATAGCAAAATTCAAGCAAGAGTTTTTATATATATTAAGTTAATGTAAAGTTTGTGTTCAGAAGTAAAATAACCTAAATAGATAAAACAATTTTGAAAAAGAAGGAAAAGTGGGAGGAGTCTATCAGACTTCAGGACTTATTTTTTGGTAACTATTCTAAACTTTGTGTTATTCACAGAGGATTGATACATATTATGATGAGTAGAACAAAAGAGGAAACCCAGAAGTAAAAGTTTGTGAACATGCCCACCAGTTTTTGATAAAGTGTAAAAGCAATTCAGTGGAGAAGGATAACTTTTCAGTAGGTACTACTAGAGTAAGTGCACATCCATAAGCCAAGGAAAACAGAGCTTCAACTTCACACCTTTTATAAAAGTTAACTGAACTTGATCAAGGATTTAAAGTGAACTTGATCAAGGATTTAAAGTAAGTTATAAAAGTATAAAAAAATTTATTAAAAAAGGAAAATCAATGAGCTCTAGGGCAAGGTAAAGAATCTTAGACTCAAAACCAAAAGCACAATCCATAAAAGGAAAGATAAATAAATTAGATTTCATCAAAATTACAACCTTTTACCCTATTAAAGGATAAAATTACAAATATCTACTCTGTTAAGTGGGAAAAAAGACACACCACAGACTTGGAGAAAATGTGCAAACCATGTATCAGACAAAAGGCTAACATATAAAATATATAAAGAACTCTAAAGCCAACAGCACAAACATAGCAATCCAATTTTAAAACGAGCAAAAGACATGAAGGGACATTCTACAAAAGTGGATAGTTATACAGACGGCAAATAAACACATGAAAAGATGGTCAACATCATTAACCTTTAGAAAAATGCAAATTGGAAATCACAATAATTATCACTATATACATACCAGAATGGCTGAAATAAAAAATAATGGCAATATTAAAGCCTAGCAAGGATGTGAGGAAACTGGATAACTAATACATTGTGAGGGAGAATGCAAAATAGTACAGCTACAATGAAAATCTTATAAACTACCATGTATCTATCATACAGCTCAACAACTGCACTCCTGGACATTGTATCCCATAGAAATAAAAACTTATGTACCCACAAAACCTGTACATGAATATTTATAACAACTTTATTCATAATAGCCAAAAAGTTATACAACTGAGAGGTCCTTCAACAGAGGCATGATTAAACAAACTACCATAAATCCCTACCATACCATGCCATACTGCTTAACAATTAAAATTGCTGATGCATGCAGCAACTGGGATAAATCTCCAAAGAATTACACTTTCATGAGTTAAAAAACAATCATTATCAAAGGTTACAAATTATAATTCAATCTTTATGCCATTACTGCTGATAAATTTGTAGAAATGGAGAACAGATTATAAATAAAAGTTAACTGAACTTGATCATGGATTTAAAGTAAGCTATAAAAGTAAAAAATTTTATTAAAAAAGGAAAATTAGTGGGCTCTAGGGCACGGTAAAGAATCTTAGACTCAAAACCAAAAGCATAATCTTTAAAAGGAAAGTTAAGGAAAGGGTAGAAGCAGGTGGGAAGTAGTATGGCTATGAAAGGGATCTTTGTGGTGATGGAAATGGTCTGTATATTGAATGTATGAGTGCCTATATACCAGCTGTGATGTAATGCTATAGTTCTGCAGGATGGTACCATTGGGGAAACTGGGTGAGAGGTATATGTATCTCACTTTTATTTCCAACTGAACATGAGTCTCCAATGATCTCAAATTTTAAAAAACTAATTACAATATAAATAAATAAAAATAATTATGGGGTGGGGTGGCTGTGTATGTCTGTCCTTGAAGGCACACTGAGAAAAAGACAAATATAAAGCACAAATATATGGAACATCAGAATAGCTTTCTAGCAGTTGTAAAGAAAATTTTAAAGCATTGTACCTGAGGCACCAGTAAAACTGCAACCTAGCCAGGAATGATATGCTAAGGTAAGGGAACATTTTGTAATGAATGAGAGTCTGAGATATAGGAAATACACATATGGACAGACACAGATGAAGCTGGAAACCTAAGCAATTCATGCAGGACATTCGTCCACAGAGAGTATTTCAGTTATAGTCCAAATCCAGAGATAAGTAGGAGTTTCAGTCAGGGTTCTGTTCAGCTGCATTTAGCAGAATACACAAATAGAAATATTTTGAACACATCAAAAATTTTTTTCATTTCATGCAGAAATCTGGATATAGATTAACAATTATCTGGAATCCAGATTCCTTTATTTTTCTTATCCAAACATGCTTAACCTCCTAATATACCATCACTTAGTCTCATATCACATTTCATTCAGTAATGTTTTCTTGGGTCTCATGAACTAAATGAGTTCAATAAAGAAAATAAACCATCATAAAAGACTTCTAGAGCTGAAGAACACAATTACTAAACAGAAAATTCAATAAAGAGCTTCAACAGTAGACTAACTTGGAGAACGTTTCTCTCAAGCACTCAAGATTTTGAGGAATCCATGCAGGACCCTTTAGGTTCTTAATGGGCTCACATTTAGGAGGCTCTGTCATAGAACAGAGGATTAAGAGTTAGAAAAATGCCAGGAGGCAGGCTTTTCTCAATGTCGTTGATGATCCAGATTACAAGGCCATTTTTTTCGTTTCTTTTCTCTTGCTTTTCCTTCTTTTTCCATTTCCACATGCTCTTTATGTCTATGTATTGGTAACCTGATTTTTAAAAATTTAATCTTACAGTTTTTATAGAATATCATCCAATTACAGTAATACTATTATCAGTTATTTCTATTATTACATTATTAGTATTCTTAATGTAGAGTATATAAATGCATTACATTTTACTTTAAACTTTGTATATTTTTAATGAAATAAATCTTGCTCAAATTTAGTACCGATAGGTATTTCTTGAGAGGTTCCATAAAATCATCTCTGGAGAAGCAGACACATTAAAAAATAGGTCCTCTCAAAAATTAATAAAACTAGTTTTGAATCCTAGTTCCACTATTTGCTAGCAATAATTCACTTTTCTAAACTTTGATTTCTCCACATTTCTCCAATGTAAATTATGACTATACATACAATTTGTCAGGGTATTTTTAGGGTTATCAGTATTATAATTTTTCAATAAATTTTGGCTTTTATCGTATTTCATTCATAGATGTTAAAAAGTATTTTAACAGGGTAGTTAGTGATAGCCATGACTTTCTTTTATCTTTTATTCACAAATTAATGTCAAATGTTACTTTTGTGTTTTTTCTCGATATATAAGTTCTCATTTTACATGGTCAGAAGTTTCAAATCATCATATTGGAAAATTATCCATTATGTAACTAATAATTGTCTAGGCACCAGGCATAAAACATTCTAGAATTTGACATATGAGGCAGACAGTCTCCAAGGCATTTGCCACTGAGAGTAGAAGGACAAGTGAACATTAATTATAGTTGGGTAAGGTATGAAAGCAGTGAGTAAGTGATGACAGTAGTGTGAATGACTCAGACTAACCCAAGCTAGTTGGCACTGCTGATGGGATCATAAAACAAAGTCACCAATAGATAGGTTGTGGGAATGCCATCTAAACTGGAGGACCCTAGGGGTTTGGTAGTTAAAAAATGAGAAGGCAATTCCTGAGGGGTCAATTTGAACATTGGCCTGAAGAAAGAGAACAAGGATCAAAGGAGGTTTTAATATGTTGCATTATAGACATGGAAATTGGTGCAGAACTTAACTAGTAATGAAGTGCTAATCTTTCTATAAGGAATTATTGTGAAGTACATAATTTAGACTTTTGAAATGACATTTTTTCATTTTCAAAAGTAAATAATTTTACTGATATTGGTATTCACATTATATTCTGTTTCTCTTTTCTTCATTTCCAGTTGTGGCTCCAAGAGGAAGGAGTTTCCCCCTACCAGGTCAAATTCTGTATGAATCTGATGAGATGGAAGGAAAACAAAAGTGAGAGGTTGGGAAAGTTTTTTTTTGTCTGTTTCTCACAGTTTAGTCTCTCTCCTTCTGCTCTCCTCTCTCTCTCCCAGTGCTCTCCGCCCCTCTTGCTTGGGCTCGCTACCCAGCTCTCACTCTCTGGTTGCAGCTTGCTTTCCTTTTACCCACCCCTTCCAGGAGGAAATCTGTGAGCGGGTCTCTGATGAATGATGGGTACCTGACCAATTACATACCAGGAACAGAGGGGAGGAGAGAATGGCTGCTACTCTCCACCCCTTACCCCAGACCAGCATTCTTGTTGTGATGGACCACCAGCTCTGCTGCAGTAAACATCACATTGATATGCAAACAGGCCCTAATATGCATATTGCTATCAAGGCCAGGCAGGGATTCTGGTTGAATACTTCCATTTAGCCTACAATCTACCCCTCCAGAATTCTTGTGCCACAATCTACATGCCCCTAATCTTCTGCAATGGCCTCTGTGCATGAAAGCTAGAGCACTGTAACCAGATTAACAATATGCAGATAACAACAGAAATTATAATACAGATAACAAAAAAGCCATAACTATCTTCAGAACTGAGGATCCAGCTGCATCCAAAGTCCTACTCAGATTGAGTCCATAGCTTGCACGTTCCACAGGAGGCCAGCAGCTGAACCAGCAGTGGGCTCTGGGCATGCTCAGCAAGCAGAAGTTGTTGCTAGGCAGTGTGCCCAATCCACAAGGACTATAGAAGATAATAACCTTATGGGTTATAAGACACATTTTTTAAAGTTATTGACCTAGGCAAGTATTGCCCATCAAGAAGGATCCACACAGAGAGTGGTCCTGTGATGGGACAGTGGCAAGAACAGGGTAGATGTAGTGCTAAAAGAGGCACATGCACTGGCCACAAACTCTTCCATAAGATGCTCTTACCTCCTGGACATTTTTGGTACACTACCATGATCTTTGGGGACCACTCTGCTGTTACTCCAGGGACACACAGGAGGCCAGCTTCTAGGCTTTGTACCCAAGCTGCCAGAGGGGCCAACCATCACTGGTCCATGTGTTAAGATGTCCAAGCCCACATAGTCTTCAGGTTTCTGTGGGCCTCAGTCACACAGTGCATTCCTGCCAGGCTCTGCTTGTGTCTACAAATGTCAGAGGCAGGCCTCACCAGTGGGCTATAGTCCATGTTGTCTTCAGCCCTGGACCAAGTTTTCTGCTTCGTCATTCCCTGGGGATGCCAGTGGCAAATGGCCAGCAAGCCATTGCCAGAGGCCCCATCACTCATGTCTTCAGCTCCATAGATATCCAGCTTGTCCATTTTGCAACAGTGGAGGTAAATGCTCATGTTTTATCCCAGCCCCACATGATGCCTTTGCATGCAAAGTGGCACAAGGACCTCAGAATTTGTGCCAAGTGTGGGATAAACACTCTTTAGGAGACTTCAAGACCCAAAACCTCTTGCAATAATACTACAGTTATCTGTAAGAGATTCAGAGGTAATCATAACATCACATACAATACTAGATTCCCTATTCCCAAGGGGATTTAGGCATGTTCAACTATGATAGCTTCACCCATGCAACCATATATAACAATGGGAGTCCAAGGAAACTGCTCAAGGTCTCAATAAAACAGGGAACATTCAGCTACTGTGTCAGCCAGAGCCAGGACACACTACACATTTGCTGGGGACTAATAATTTACTAAATTCTGCATGTGGCCTTTGGCACAAGAGGCCCCAGCCAGTCCCCAAGCTGGGTGCCTTGACCCTCCCCTTAGTTAAACTATAACAGCCAATCGTCATCTGGCAATGTTCCAGGCAGGGTCTGCATGTCCTGCACCAAAGTCCTGCAGGCACACAGACTGATATGTGGCTTTGCCTCTGACTTCCATTTCTTAGACCTCAGTGGCTGGGACTGCTGTTCTGGTTATAAGTGTTGCCATGGCTCTATCAATATCTTATTGGGCTGTCCATCAAGTTTCTCTTTCACTGTCTGTGCCTTTACCAAATGAACCCACATCTGGGTCCTTGAGAACGTCATGGGGCCCTTTAAACCTTTCTTTCAGTAGCAGACCTTATCTCCTTCCATTTTCTCATTATCTCAACCTCTCCCAGATATGCTATAGTGTGAGTTACTTCATTTAAGGGTTGCCCTAAGGGATGGGGGAGAATAGTCACTAGTGACCCAAAGAGGGATGGGGGAGCTGTGTGCAACACAAGATTTCTCATCCCCATGGTGAGCAACTCCTTATCTGTGCCCTGATGGCCCATATTGTAGATGATATTTTTCATGCCAAATTCCAATTAAACCTGTTGGAGCTCAGCATACATCTGCTGACTTGTAGGGAAAGATGGCAAATCACCCTGATTAGGCTATACAGTGCAGAGTGCCACTGTAAGCTAATTCAGAAGTGCATGATTCCGTGGGGTCTAATGACCATTTTATAATCTCTGCCAGAGGGAGGGGTGAGTTATAAGGGAAGCCAGTTTCCCCATTTCTCACCCAGACAGAACAGTGCTATCCACCGAATCCCAAAGATGAAAAAGCCATGTGGGCAAATGCTCTGAGGGTTTCTGCCAAAACTGGGAGCTCAAGTCCACCAGCTCAGCCTGGGTATAGGAGCGGAACATAGAGTGCTCCACAACCTGGGGAGGGGCCTACCCCTCTTCCTGAGGAAAGTGTGGTTGCCATGTCTTTATTTTCTTAATTACAACAGGACAGGCTTTCAGTAGGGGAAGAGCTGGTGCCTCCAGTGGTGACTTGGATCTGCCCTCAGTCCCATCCCATCATCCTTCCCCTGCTCCTTTTCCCCCAATATCTCACCTACCATTTCCAGAGCTTAAGTCACCACCCCTTCTTTTACCTCTCCCACGGCATCTCACAGCCTGCTTTCTCCTTCCAGTGCTGCTAGTATGTCCCTCAGCAGTGTGATCTCAATTTTTAATAGCCTTCTTTCCTCCTTATACCATCCCACAGCTTGTGTTCCTATTCTGCCACTTCTGGCTTAAGATCATCTCTCTCCTTGGTAACCCTTTCCAGTGCTGCAAGAAATATTCAATCCACAGTTCCTGCCACTGCATGGACACTCAGATCCCCTAAGGAGTCCCCCATCTTGCAGAAGGCCACCTCCATTGCCTCTGGTGCCCCACCACTCCCCAATTCTTGGGAGAGCCCCACTCCTCTGGGAGGCAAATCAGTCTGAACCAAATCCCCACGGGTGTCTCCTCACCATCCACAGGGGCAGGCTGCTGAAATATTGCATCAATGAGGAGAGTTCTTTGGATTCTCTGCTGATTATGCCAAAGTGTGGCTCTGGGAGGAAGGCAGTTCACCACCTGGGCAAATTTACTATGAATGAAAACAAGTGTGAGAGGTTGGTGAAAGGTTTTTTTATTTCTAAAGGCTCTGTTTCTCTCCCATTGTGTTCCTCTCTCTCTCCTGGTGCTCTCTGCCTCCTCTCTCTTGGGTCCAATCCCTAGCTCTCACTCGCCAGCATGGCATGCTCTCCCTTCACCAGTCACTTCTGGTAGGAACTCTGTGATCAGGTCCCTGGTGACTGGTGTGATCCTGACCAATTATGTACCAAGAACCGAGGGGAGGAGAGAATGGCTGCAACTCTCCACCCCTTACCCCAGACCAGCATTCCTGTTATGGACCACCAGCTCTGCTGCAGTAAACATCACACTGATGTGCAAACAGGCCTTTATATGCATATCACTTTCAAGGCCAGATGGGGATTGTGGTGGAAAGCTTCCATGTACCCAACACCAGTATATGTGGCTTCCTGGTTATTCCTTTATAACTCTACTAGCCCTATTAATTTCCTTGGACTTGCTGCCTTCTGTTTACTTAAATACTCTACATTCAAGACTTAACATTTTAATTGGTACATCAATATCAATCTGTTTTATGGAACTTCAGTGAAGGATTTATCTTTAACAGGAGTTACCAGTGCATTTCTCTCTTAATTTTCACTTAATTCATGTCCCTTTGGCAGTTTTAAAATAATTTTTATATTGGATTGAATCCAGCCAATAAAATATGCGAATCTTTTGATTTTAAAGATTCTTCATTAGTAATTGCATCTTTCAAATCCTCATCAGTTATACTTATTCCTTGTTTTAAAATGTATTTTGGGTTTATAAAATTTATTCCTTTTTATAATTTGAAAAAGTATTCATTCTTCTTACTATTATGTCTCTTCTTATTGAGTAAGGTTTTTGGTTTATTTTTTGCTTTTTGTCTTTTTATTTTTATTTGGAGGAATGGTGTACACTACTGTATTAACATTTTATAATAAATTTCCCAAACCTTTCAGCATTGGTGAGAAAAGGTTAAGAGCGAAGTCATGCTTAGATTTTCTGTTAAAGAGTATAAGCTTGTGTAATTTCAGGGGAAAAAAATGTTCCCAGCTTGGGGCAAATAAACCTTTGAAGCCAAAATCAGTCAAAGGGAGAAATAAAGTGGGAGAAACCTGTTTATTGCTTACAAGCAGTTGTCTACTCCTTCTTGCCCTTGTCTTTCAAAACCTGGTCACAAAAATACACCATCAAACCTCTCTCATGCATGGGTGCATGCTTGCTTCCTACCCCCCATGTAATTACCTATTGATTTGGAGATGGACTACTTCTCTCCACCCCTTGGAAACACCTATTGATATGGAGATGCAATAAGGCCAGGTGAGAGATTCTGGAAGTATTACAATTTTACCCACAACTTGTATTTAGAAGTTGAATAAGACCTGGAGCTCAAATGCACACTATAGTGGTTATAATCAACAGTATTCTGATATACACCTCAAAATTGCTAAGAAACCAATCTTAAAAATTCTTACCAAAAAAAAAGATAATCATGTGATGTGACAGAGATATTAACTAAAGCTATGGTGGTAGTCATATTGTAATATATAATGTACTTAATTAACACATTGTATATACCTTAAATTTATACAGTGTCCTGTATAAATTATATCTCAGTAAAATATTCATTCTGAAGATTAAACAATTATATATGCACCCAACATCAGAGCACCTAAATATATAAAGAAAATATTAACAGAACTGAAAGGAGAAATAGACAGAAATACACAATAGCAGGAGACTTCAAAACCCCAATTTCAACAATGATAAAACATCAAGGCAGAAATTCAGTAAGGAAACAAAGGGCCTGAACATCACTATAGACCAAATGGACCTAAAAGCCATGTACAGAGCATTCCTCCTAACAGAAGCAGAATATATAATCCTCTCAGGTATATACAGCCCATTCTCCAGGATAGATCTCGTGTTATACAAGTCTTACATTTAAATTGACTCTCAGTGCTATGATTCAAGAAGTTAATAACAGAAGAAAGATTGGAAAATCCACAAATATGTAGAAACTAAAGACTCCTGAACAACCAATATTCTAAACAATAGGACAACCACTAAAAGCTTTTTTATATAGTTAAAATCAATAGTCCAAAAGTGGAGATAATATGAAATCATAACAAACATTAATTCTTTCTATTTATGGTTGAATTTTTTTGGTGAATGAATGTTCTTGCATTTCAATTGTTTTAAATTTGTTAAGGTGTTTTTATGTCCAGAATTTAAATTATGTTGGTGAATTGTCCATGTGCAGTTAAGAAGAATGTGAGTTCTGTTTCTGTCTGGTGGTGTGATCCCTGGAGGTCATTTTGGACAAAGTGATTATTAGTGTGATTCCAGCCATCTATGTCCTTACTAAATCTTTCTGTACATGTTCTTTCAATTTCAGAAAAAGGGGTTTTGAAATATTCTGCTTAATTAAATTGTCTGTTTTCAACCTTTTACTTTTAACAGATCTGTACATTTATATTTCAAAGAGATGCCTAGCATAGCATATAGTTTGGCCTTGCACTTTATCTAATATGAGAATTTCTACACATTTGGACTTACATTTCCCATCTGACTGCTTGTTTTCTATTTTTCCCATTGTTTCACAATCACTACATTGTCTAAATTGAAAAAAAGAATATCATGTGTTCCTGGGGATTTGGGGCTGGACTTTTCATATACTACTAGTGTGAGAGTACTAATTAGTACCATAACTTTGGAGATATGTTCCTGGCACATATTATCTCTAAACATATGCCTTTGATACAATAATATCACTCCAAAGTGAATAATAATGAAGCAAAAGGATATATGTATGCCCATGAAATGAAGTGTACAAAATTGTGCTCAGCAGTATTGTTTATAATATCCCCAAATTGAAATCAAGTTTATCATCTTGAGTAATAAAAGGAATAAATTTTTATATACCCATGCAATGAAAATGGTCAAACTATGACAAAACGAAACAACATTTATAGAGCTCACAAATATAATTTCAGATGCAAAAATCAGAAACTGCATGATACTATTTATATAGAGACCATGAAAAGTTAAAAACAATTATTACTACTATAAAGGTCAAGATTCCTGTCACTGTTGAACACGTAAGTATGCTTTGGCATGAAAGGAAATTCTTTCTTAATAACTTCTCTGTTATTCTGGCTCTGGTTACATAGATGCGCTAACTGAGCAAAAATTCACTTAAAGATATATTTTATCTATATACATAATATATGTGGTTTTAAAGTGATTATAGTTAATAAGGATATCCTTTCATCCAAGAAAGATATACTAATGACCAGTAAGGACAAGAAAGGTGTTGAATATCATTAATCATCATGGAAATGCAAATCAAAATGCAGTGAGATGCCACTTCACATCCACTAGGATGGCTAGAATAAAAAAGTCAGATAATAACAGTTATTGACAAAGTTGTGAAGAACCAGGAATGCTCATACAGTGCTGGTGGGAATGTAAGTGGTGCAGCCACTTTGGAAATATTCTAGTAGTTCCTCAAATGATTAAATATAGAGTTATCATATGCTCTCCTCATAACAATTCCATTCCCAAATATATATACACAAGAAAAATGAAAACATATACCTGCACAAAAACTCATATACAAGTGTTTATAGCAGCATTATTCATAAAAGTAAAAATGTAGAAAACAACTAAATGTCCATGTATGGATGAATGGATCAATTAAATGTGGTGTATTCACAACCAATTATATTTGAAAGGGATCCTAGTAGAGCATACATTTGTGCCTTGTACTTTATTTATTATGACAATCTCTGCATGCGTGGTTTCTATTTACTGTTATGGTGAATATTATTTGACCATAAGAAATGAAGCACTGATACACACTACAACTTGGATGAACCTTGAGAACATTATGCTAAGTGCCAGAAGCCTTTCACAAAGACCAATATCATATGATTCCATTCATTTGAAATCCCAGAATAGGGAAATCTATAAACATAGAAAGGAGATTAGTGATTGCATCAGGATGGGAGTGGGGATGGCAGGGGTAATAGGTAAAATGGGGGCCTCTTTTGTGGTGATAAATATATTCTAAAATTGACTGTGGTGATGGTGGCATGTACATGAGAACATACTAAAAGTCATTATATTGTAAACTTTAAGTGGGTAAATTATATGGTATATGAATTATATCTATAAAGCTGCTTTTTGATAAAACCCTGTCAGGTACCTATTTCAGGATAATCTCACTTGTGACAAAAAATACAAAAGTCTCCAAAACAATGTTAGCAAAATAAGTCCAGTGACATATGAAAAAGATGGTAAACCAGTATAAACTTTTACTAATTCCTGAGGTCTAAGGCTGTTTTGAGACTTATAGGTCAATTAATATAATTTTACCACAATTGTAGAATATGAATAAATATCCTATGAATCTCTCA
Organism: Smutsia gigantea; assembly: GCA_032199065.1. Taxonomy (NCBI): domain Eukaryota; kingdom Metazoa; phylum Chordata; class Mammalia; order Pholidota; family Manidae; genus Smutsia; species Smutsia gigantea. The sequence goes on from JAVSCE010009190.1 coordinate 301,691, forward strand.
ATATATTTAAAAACGTTTGATGAAATTCCATATCTATTAATGATAGCTCTTTAGAGAACAAAAAAAGGGAGCATCTCTAATCTGATAAACTGCCCATATACCCCCAAATACCTAGCAAACATCATACTTAATGTTGAAATGTTGATAGCATACTTCTGAGATTAGAGATAAGATAAGGATATTTGATACATCATTTCTGCTCTACATTGTATTGGAGGTTCTAGCCAGAACAATAAATCAGTAGAAAGGGAGAAAAGATGTAAGAATTTAAAAGGAATGCATAAAACAGAGTTTATTTAGAAAATTAATTTTTATGTAGAAAATCCCAAATAATCTAAGAAAAAATTTTAGAATTTATTAGGCAACTTAAAGTTCAAGGATGCAAAGTTAGTATACAATAATCAATTTTGCTTCTATATACTGGAGTTGAAAAATTAGAAGACAAGTATTTTCAATGATTTCCTTCATAAGAGCATCCAAAACAATGAATATTTATTAATAAAATTAATGAGCCATGTGTAATAATTCTAAACACACAGACACATAAGCACTCAAAAGGTAAACCTATAAAATATTAAATGAAATTAAAGTGTAACTAAATAAATGAATGGGGACACCATGTTAACAGATTGGAAGACTCAATATACTAAAAATGTAAATTGTTACATTGATTGACCAAACTGACAGTTGAGTTGGTTGATTGATACTTTGCTTTAACAAAGTCCATCAAAATCCTAGCAAAATATTTTTATGTAAAGTGACAGTCTGTTTCTAAAATTGGTATGGAAATACAGAGGAACAAAACTAGAAAACCCAGTCCTGAAAAATAACAAAATTATACTGGCAGTAGTCTGAGAAATAAACCAAAGGATAACACAGGAAGTACAGAAGGAGACCCATGTGAATGTGCCCCCACCTCTGTTTCTCCAAGCCAGTCCGTCTCTGTATCCCTGATTCCTCTGGTCTGTCCTGCTCTATCTCAGGCTCTGTTTCTGCCAGAGAGAAGCTCAGTGTTGCTGCAGTTCAAGATCTGCCCTTCTCTTTCAATAACAGACCCATATTTATAAAACATCTGAAGGCCTTTCTACAGTGAGTATTTCTGCAATAGTATGAGGGTGTATGGAATTTTGAATATTTATTATGATTAGGGAGAGGGGATATGAGCCAGCACAGGAAGTTATTTACATGCACATACTGAATCTGTGGCTCTAGCTCAGACTTCTCAGTTCTCAGCTATTGGGTTTTAGGAAAGTTGGCACTGCTGAGCATTGTGGAAGTGTGGGGATGAGCTCTGGACTTAAAATAAAATGGTTAATAGTGAGCACATGCATCAGGTCCTGCATTCTTGATAAGCAGAATGAGAACTTTGGGTTTAGCAAGGTCCCTGCATGTTTTGAAAATGAAATATCAGTAAAGGATTATCGCAGTGATTAATGAATACTAATTAATTCTATCTTAGGAGGACCCATGAATAAACTATATGATAAGTAGAATTAAACAAATAACCTTTAATTATCCTAATCGTTGAAATAGAACATCTTAAGAGCTAATAATGAGATATCTGAGGAGGACTGACTTGAGTAGATCGTATGTCCTGTCACAGAAATCATCAGATGACCCTTACCATTTAGACAATGTAAAGACATGAGAGCATGACAAGAATCTGATGTTAAGCTTGTATTTCTTAACTCTGTGGACACTACTCCACAACTGCTGCTTAATTTTTCCTTTTCTGTCTCTCTTTCATTTTTGTGCCAAAGTTAACATCACTATAGATTCATTACTGGTTTGATAGGATCACCAAGGACATTTTTGTTTGTTCACTTAATTGTTCCCCGTATGCTTAATTAGAAGAAACCAATAAAGCACATGCCATTTCTATTAATGAAAATTTACAGAGCAACCTATTTCTTTGCACACTGTGGTCAGATCATCTTTACTTCAACAGCTAGGGGGAGTTGCTAGCATTTATTTGCCGTTGTCCAGTCTTTCAGTCACAAAATTCATGGAAATAATATTTAATAGCTTAATGTGAGATAGGAGCTCTCATCAGACTCCATATACACTCAGTGATGATAAGAGCAAAGGGTGCTACTCTCCATGCCATTGCACATTACCCTGCATTGGCAGGCACTCTACCTGGAAGAGCCTGTGAGGCTTAAAAGTATGACAAAATTAACTGAAAATTATAGCCAGTAGCACTCAGGGTTTCTCAGACCCAAGGAGATATTTTGGATTCAATTTATAAAAGTGATGAGGAACCACAAGAAAGTAAGTAACTATTTGTCATTTCTGTGCCTAAAGGTTTGGGAACTGGAACCATGAATGTTGTGTAAAATCAGTTCCTGGATAAAGGCTATGAGGTTAGATATTTCTGCTAGAAAATCTGAGTCCAAGAAATATCTTCATGTTCAGAGAGGGTTTGAAAAGTAATCTCTGAACTGCCACTTTGTTCTATATAACATGATACTGAATCTGAACACGACCTTTGAGCAGTGCTCTTAGAAAAGATCAGTATTAAAGACAAGGCCAGCTACATAAGCCTGGAAAGTATAGTTGCTGCCATGCTAAAATGGTATAATGAAAAGGGTCTAAGAAATATATATTAAAAATGTGTTTCTTTTTTTCATAGACTCTAAGAACAGGAGGGTTAGAAATAACTTTAAAGGGGCAGCTACCCATTTGTAACAACCTGCTAAATGGTTATTTAACTTATCCTTAAATTTATCCAGTCCATCCCTTTGGCTGTGTCAGTCCTAAAATAGTCCAGTGTAGTTACTGTCATATTTACTAGGTTAGAAGACATGAAGACATATTACTGTTCTTTTACTGGTGTATTCAGCCAAATAACTCACATAAAAATGTGATTAAGTACATGTTTGTTATTAATTTAAAAGCCTTTAATGTCAGCAAAACATAAAAATATGATTTTGTACTGAAATGACCATTTAGAATAAAACTGTACACTACAATAATAAGAAAAATACTAATGAAAATTTTATCAGTTTGGGTTATCTTATCAGTAAAATATATTTAAAATAACAGACTAAATAATAATGCCTAAATCCCATAGGTTTTGTGTGACAGAGGTTCTCACATACCAATGGTAGAAATATACTGTAGGGTATATTTTCGAAAGGACTACATTGGCAATAAGTATGGGAGGCTCTTTATTCAGTATTTCTGTTTGACTAGTTCTCAAACGAGAAATTAATCTGGTGCAGACCAGAAGGTTTACATACAAAAATACCAACTAACACATTATTTACTATGTAGTAAATTGAAGCAACCTTAATATTCACTGTTAGAACTGTTAACTTTATCATCTTCTTCCTTACAAGTAGGGATCTGATGAGCAAGTAAAATGGTATATTTTAAGAATATTTAATCGAATGAGGAAAATATATCACAAGTGCTTTAAAAATAAAGAGGTTAAGTGAGGAAAACATAATATAATATTAATTTTATAAAATACAAATAACTGCATTACATAATTATAACTATAAAGACAGGTTGTAAATAAATTCAAGGGAGTAATGATGATGGACATTGTGTTTTTACTGTACTGTTTCCTTTCTTATACTTTTCTATTGTTCCTAGATATATGTAGTAAATATATACTCATTTTTAAGGAAGAATTCAAGTAATGCTATTTTCTTTAAAGAGAAAAGTAATAAATAACAAACCTTCATAATTTAAAATTATCTTTGATATCAGGAAGTAAAATAGTCATGGCCTAAAGCTGCAATATGAAATATATTTTCTTCGGACTAAAGATTTTCCAATAAAAGTTATCATTCAAACAATGGTATGAACTTATTTATAAAGCTCAGTTCAGCCATTTCCTCTGAATTAAGGACACAAAATTATGTATTTTTGTGATATGCATGGTGTACCCTCCAGTGATAATGACTGGGTGTCAGGGTATGGGCCAGCACTAAGGCATTGGGTTGTGCAGGAAGAGGGAGCTAAGGGAAAGATCATCAGAGGCACTAATTGGGATGATGTGTGGCTCTCCAGACACCCTCATATCTTAGCATAGGAAAGTAATTTCTGCATGATCATGCATTATCTGTTTTCCAATACTCAGGCAAACTTGTTATCTCATAAGCCCAGGTCAGCAGCCTTTTCCTATGAAAGTGTCCATAAACCCTCTAACACTGTGAGAGCTTTCCTCAATAGAGAAGAAATGATGTCTTCCCTAAATCCAGAGGGAAACAGCACTGAAGGTATTTTGTTGGGAATATCTTAAAGCATCACATAAAAATCATTAATATTAAAAAATAATGGCTGTCTCATGGGGAGATGTCATCCTACTTCTTTATTGGAGAAACCCAGATGACCCTGAGATACTGATTTTTAAAACTAACATTTTCATTAATTCATGATTATCAGAATTAATTAAGGATGAGCAATTGCCCCAAATCGTAAAATTACAGCTTTCCTGGAAATGCTTAAACTTTGACCTGGAACAAATTCCAGCTCTGACACTTCTTAGAAGTACAATAATGCCCCAACCACTGGGAAGGTAAGTGAATAGGTAGGAAAGGTAAGAAATGAAATAATACTCAGTGATTTTCCAGAAGGTGGTAACAATGGCTTCTTTGACATGATCATCAAAAGAAATCACACAGGGAGGCAGTCCTGTAGGGAAACTCACAAAGAAAGACTGTGATTTTTCAGCTTTTAAGAATATCCACACCAAATACCATTTTTTATCTCTTCTCCATGTCATATTTAAACCTTGTAAAGTATTAGTGTCTGCTAATAACTTTCCTTTATGAAAATAAGCACAGTCTGATCCCACCCTTGGGCCAGAGCATTGAAGAGCAAGGAGGTGTCATGAAGCAGTGACAGAGGCAGCGATGATTAGGGACATTCCCAGGGGCAAAGTGAGTCCTCGGAGAAAGGAATCATGATGAAAAAGTCAACACTTTAACCAACTTGTATTCATCTTCTGCTCTCCATCTTAGAGTATATAGATTTTATGTTATTGATCAAAGTAGCAAGTAGCCTCAGAAAGTATTTGGGAGATGACATGTCTGTACATAAATTACAGAACCACAACAAGTTCATGTAACCTTAAGGACAGGATTTGGTTCTCTGAAGAAGACCATCAAAACACACATTTGTCTGGATCCTGGGAAGGCTTGAGCTGTGAGATGTTAGACAACAGAAGGATATTGAAAAAGGAATTCAGGAAAGGAAATATAACAGATACTGTTCAAATTACTACATGGGAGGGAGACAGATTTGAATATTTCACCATATTAACATATGAGGAGACCAAAGAAGAAATTTTGTAGAATTACGACAGTCAGGAAATTTCAGAGTAACTCTGTGGTACTGCTCCCTGATCACCTAAACAGTAACGGCTCCTCTCGAATATTGAGATTAAGGAGTTATTTGAAGACAAGTGTTATAAAACATGGAATATAATACAACTAAGCCTTGGTGGTATTATATTGCTGTAGGGTAAGAGAATGATTTGCTGATATGCTGTTTGACAGATGGGGAAATAAAATTTTTATACAGATATTTTCCTACTCATTAACATTTATGGATCTCCTACGCTACACTGAAGAGTGAGTACACCATGATGGCTGCCCTAATCTCAGGGGACTGGGAGATACTCATAGTATTTCCTTTCTATTTAAAAATTGCCCTTGAACTTGTATAGAAAAAGAAAGTCAAGATGGATATTTTCTATAAACCACATTCTGAAGACCAAGGTAGAGCAGAGCCCAGAGAAATGAAGCACGGTACCATCACTTCTACATCAGATCACTGACAGCGCAGTAAGGGATGATGTAGTAAAGGTTAAAAAATGTGCTTCTCCTGTCTCGCTTGGCTACTATCCTCTTTACAATTTATTGAATATTATTTTTATATCCTATTCCTCACATTCAATTTATGATTTATTAACAGAGACTAAATGCTTATCTGAAGACAGTGATGAAAAATCAGTCTGCAATAACATTCATCCTACTTGGATTAACAGATGACCCACGACTACAGGTTTTTCTTTCAATATTTCTCTTTCTCACCTACATTTTCACTGTTGCTGAAAATGTCCTAATTATTTTCCTCACTCTGGTGGACCTTCATCTTAAAACTCCCATGTACTTTTTCCTTTGGAATTTCTCCATTTTTGAAATAATATTTACTACTATCTGTGTTCCTCGATTCCTATATAGCCTGACAACTGGGGACAGAAGGATTACCTATAATGCTTGTGCCATCCAATTATTTTTTGTCATACTTATTGGGGCAACAGAAGTTTTTCTTCTAACTGCCATGTCCTATGACTGCTACGTGGCCATCTGCAAGCCCCTGCACTACACCACCATCATGAATGACAGGGTTTGCACCGTTCTTGTCCTTTTGTGTTGGCTTATTGGGTTAATTGTCATACTCCCCCCGCTTAGCCTAGGAGTTCAGCTGGATTTCTGTAACTCCAATGTCATTGACCATTTTGCCTGTGATGCATCTCCTCTTCTGAAGATTGTGTGCTCAGACACTCAATTTGTAGAGCAGCTTGCCCTAGTCATGGCTGTGCTGACCCTAATTTTTACATTAGTCTGTGTAATTGTATCAAACACATACATCATCAAGACTATTTTAAGACTCCCTTCAGTTCAGCAAAGACAAAAGGCTTTCTCCACCTGTTCTTCCCACATGATTGTTGTTTCCATCACCTATGGAAGTTGCATCTTCATCTATATGAAACCAGCAAAGGAAGGCGTGGCTGTTAATAAGGTGGTGTCATTGCTCAACACCTCAGTCATCCCTTTGATGAACCCTTTCATTTATACTCTGTGGAACAAGCAAGTCAAACAAGCCTTCAAGGACTCAATAAAAAAGATGGCATTTCTTTCAAGGGATTAGAAAACTAAAAAGACTTCAAAAATTGAAAATATATACATATAAACATTTCATCTTTTAATATGTGTTCTTATTCAAGTCTACAGTACAATATTGAAATTACAGTCTGATTAAGCACCAAAGGTTCTTCATGTTTGCCTTAGAAGCACAGACTTGAGTAAACATTACGGCCTTAATTCAAATAAACCTTTAATAATGTTTCCCTTTTCCAGTTGTGCATGAGTATAGACTTTCAGAAAGTCCAAACAGCACCTCACCATTCTTATATCTGAAATACAAAAAAGCAGTAAAAATTGAAGTTTTATTTTAGTCCACTCGTTTCTTTAAATTACTAGCTTGGTCAGGGCAAAAAGTATTTATCTCAGTATTCCTTTCTGGTGTAGCATCAACCATCTAGAAGAATAGGTAGGTGTAATTTCTCATTTTTTTATAATGCAAATTACCCTGCTACAGACTACGGTGGAACTATTACATTACACTAACTTGGGTTTAAAGTGGAATTTTTTTTGTGTGTGAGTGTTTGGCATTACAACCGTTTACTTTTCTCCAGTTTTATTGAAATATAATTGACATATAAAACTGTATATGTCTAAGGTGTACAACATAATTATTTGATATACGTGTATATTGAGAAATGATGATCATAGTAAGTTTAGTTAACATACTTCTCTCACACAGTTACAATATTTTTCTTATAAGTAATTTTTAAGATCTATTCCCTTAGTAACTTTCAAATCAACGGTAGAGTATTGGTAACTATAGTCAACATGCTGTACAATACATCCCTGGAACTTAATATCTTATAATTGGAAGTTTTATTTTTTCACCACCTTTGCCCATTTCCCCCATTCCACTTCTTACCTTTGCCAACCACCAATCTGATCTCTGTTCCTTTGCATTTCACTTTTTTAGATTCCAGATGTAAGTGATATCACATGGTATTTGTCCTTTTGTCTTTCTTATGTCAGTTAGTATAGTTCCTTCAATGTCCATCCATGTATTTAAAAATTGTGGTATTTCCTTCTTTTTAAATGACAAGTAATATTTTTTCCACATCAGTTAAATGCAACCCAATACAATGTTACTTCTCACCTTATCCTGATTCCAAAACTCTTATGACTCATTCCCATAGATATTCCTCAAGTTTCTGTTGGTATAAATTAGTTGTCTTGAAATTCTTTTGGTGTCTATGGTACGCCCTTGTTGGTCATACTGTGTACCCAATGCCCAGGAATCTATGTGAACTTGAGTCTTGTTATTGGACTCCAAGCAATAAGATAAGGTGGGGGTGGCTCTTGAATAAGCTCAGCATTCTCCTGCAAGAAAACTGCCTTGAAGTAGGTTATGGTTCTTCATGCAAGAAGAGATCAAACCCTTGAGACAGGATATATGTGTCTGCTTCTCTTGGACTTCAATGGATTCTACCCACTCATTGTTTCCTCTATTAAACTTTGGATGTTGTAATTCAGTTTGCATTGAAATTAATTTCATCTAAATTGACTTATGTTGTTTTCCAGAAGTCTTATAGCTACAAGAGATACTGACTTCATTTTCATACCTTGAGATGGGAAGTTAAAATCCTGAGATTATCATTTTTCTCTCTCCACATTCTCCAGATACTCAGAAATAATCAACAAAAGTTACACTTCTTATTTTAATCATTTTCTGCTAAAATGTTCCATAAAAGTGTGGCCACTTGGTAAAAGCAAACCACAGGGGCAGCACACATTCAAGGGCCAATAAACCCGTCTCTTCACAGGAGGGCTGCAAACCATGATGGATATTTCTGCAAATTAACTTTAACATGTACTTGACTCAGGGTTCAGCTAGACTGCAAGGTCTCAGATGACACCTCATCTCCTGAAGGCCTTCCCTGCTATTCCTCCCACCAACACCCACCCCAAATAATAATAACTTCCTGTTAGGCAGCAAAGAGTGCAGCTCATTTCATAAGGTGAGGGAGCAAGCATGTGATGATGCCAAACAAATGGAATTTCAAGAGATGACAAAATATAATCACAACCAAAACCAAAAAATTTTTATAGCAATATTTACAATAAACAACATAGCAAGTAAAGATTATTAGACATTCTAGATATTCAAAAATCTAGAACTTTAGAAAATGTTTTAATATGAAGAAAACAGCATAGCAAGATGATAGGATCAACCTAAAATGGAGTAAAAGGGAGCATATATGCCCCCAGCTTAAACCATTAAAAATTCAAGGAAAAAATATATGAAAAAAAATTAAATCACCACTTTCCAAACAATTGACATCAGGCAAAGAAGGACAGTGATACCTGAGAGATGATTACATCATCTGACCTCTTAGAGACAGTGTAGGCAGGGGGCCCATGTGAAGTCCACCAGTGTGCCAGAATGGAGAAGGTGCAGGTGGTAGTCTAGGAGGCCGAAGTTCACAAAAATAAGTACCAAGAAGTGGGGTAGGCAAATAGGGAGATATGGTGACCTATAGACAGCCCATCGTGAGCATACAGCTGAGCACATAAGTGTAAGGAAATTCCCCAGAATGATTGCAGAGAACAGTATTCTAAACTCACAAAAGAATGGAAATCATTCTTATTTACAGCAAACAATTTAAAATCTCATAATTTACAGGGTATTGTTCAGAAGGATTTGCTCAGTTTGGGGTAAAGAAATGACTAGGCTAAATACTGCTCTGGTCCAACTAACACAGAACCTCAACGGACAAACCTGTTTCCAAGTGATGCAAATGATGCCAGAACAAGCCTAAACAATCTTTACAGGGATAGAAACACATCTGACCTTCAATAAAGTAAATCCATAGTGCCCAAGACAACTAAAATTCTCCAAACATGCAAAGAAGCAGGAAGTGCAACCTATGCTGAGAAGAAGAAATCAATACAAATAGACCCGAAAATGGCACAGGTAATAAATTAAAATACAGCTAAGAATAATCTTCAAGTTAAAAAAAGTAATACTAAAGGGGCATTTGAGAAAAATAATAAAATAAAATATAGTTGAAACATTAATTATAACTGTACTCTATATGTACAGTTACACATGTTCAGTTCTGCATATGTACAGAAGGAGAAAATTGAACATGTTAAGTAAAAACATGAAAATTGTTACAAAGATGAAAAGGAAACTTATAGAGATGAAAACTACACAGTATGAGAAAAATACATATTGAAAAGTTTTAATATCATTTAGATACTGAAGAATAAACATTTAGTTAACAGGAAACAATAGCAGTAAAACTCCTTTATAAAACATACAAAGAAGAAACCAACAATTTTAACAAAGCATCAGGGAACTCTAAGACAAATTCAAGAGGTCTGATAAATGTTGCATCTAGGGTGTCCTCAAAGAAAGGAAAAAGGGGTGACAGAAAAAGTATATGAAGGAATGAGTGAAAATATTTAAATATATGGCATAATTCAAAAAGTGGAAAATATAAATATAATGGTCAACAATGCTCAACAGACTGTAAACACAACAAACATGAAAGCACAGCAATTTTTAAAATTGCTTAAAACTAGTTATTAAGAGGAAATCTTAAAAAGTGCCGGAGTAATATTACATAAAAAGAAGAAAATGTAGAATGACAGTGTACTTTTCAGCAGAAACAATGCAAGATGAAGACTGCACAATGACATCTTGAATTTACAGGAAGGGAATGGCAGCCTAGAATTCTATGACCAGAAAGATTAATTTTTTAAATTAAAAGTTATATAACGACTTTTCAGAAATAGAAAACCTGAAAGAATTAATCACCAGCAAACCTACAAGAAATGTCAAAGGAAGTCTCTTGGATAGAAATTATTACCAGATAGAAACATGCACCCACCAAAGAAGTAGAGAGCACTGGGAAAGCTAACAACCTGGGTAAATAGGTAAGGTTTTCTCATATTATTTAAATAAACCAAAATTATCATTGCAAGTTTAAAGTCAAAATAAAATATTTGTGGGTTGTTCCATTGTCTTGTATTTTAACTTTTTTATTGTGGTAAAATATACATAACATTTGCCATTATTACTATTTTAAGTAGACAGTTCAGAGGCATTAAGGACATTCACATTAATGTGCAATCATCAATCAGCACCATCTATCTCTAGAACTTTACATCTTCCCAAACTTAAATTCTGTGCCCATTAAGCAATAACACCCTTTCTTCCCTCAGCCTCTTCCAACCACCATTCTACTTTCTGTTTCTATGAATTTGACTATTCTAGGTAGTGGAATCATACAGTACTTAACTTTGTGTCTGATTTATTTCACTTAGCATTATGTGTTCATCCATGTTGTAGCATGTGTCAGAATCCCATTCCTTTTTAAGATTAAATAATATTCCCTTATATGTGTATACCACATTTCTTTATCTATTCATTTGTCAGTGGACATTTGGGTGTTTCCATCTTTGGCTATAGTGAATGATGCTATGAATATTTGTGTACAAATATTGGTTCAAGCTCCTGCTTTCAATTTTTTTAGATATATACCCAGAAGTGGAATTGTTGGGTAATATGGTAATTCCAAGATTCATGTTTCATATTTTGAGGAATCTCCATACTATTTTCCACAGTGTGAACCATCTTACATTCCCACTGGAAAGACATAAAAATTATAGTATCCCATTATTTTGTGGGTTTCACAATATATGTAAAATTTAAGTGTATGACAGCAACAGACCAAAGGCCAGGTGGGGAAGGACAGATGTCACATGTATATGGTTTATCATTATTATATAGAGTGACATATCATCATTTGAAGGTAGTCTGTAATAAATTTAATACGTATACTATTAAAAAAATCCAAAAATAACATAATACAAGTTTATACCAAAAAGCCAACAAAGGAATCAATCCTAAAAAGAGCAGAAAAAAAGGAAAATTGAAAAAAAATGAAAATAATAAAAAACAAATAGTACTAGATTCAAAGCCAACCATATCAATATCATATCACATACAAATGATTTTAATACCAAACTTGGAAAATCAGAGATTGTTATATTGAGAGGGGAAAAGTGGAAACTTATTGCTGCATGTCATAAAGCAACTTCTTATATAAATGCAGAAATGGGGGGAGGGTTTAAAAGTGGAAAAAATAGACATAACACTAATCAAAAAAATTTGAAGTGTCTATATTAACATTAGATAAAGTAAATTAGATCAAAGAATAATTGGGATAAAAAGGTAATTTTTGAATGACAAAGTGGTCATTTTCTTCAAGGAACAATAACTACCCTAAATGCCTATGTATATAATAAAGCAAGGAGGAAAAGAAAATCCACAATTATAGCCAGAAATTTAAAGACTTGTTTTAATAATTGATTGAATCATTACCCAAAAATTCATTAAGTATACAAAAGACAACACTATCTATTAACATGATCTAACTGACATTTATAGAATATTCCAAGAAAAACAACAACAAAAAGAGCAGAATAGTTACAAGGTTCACAGATTATATTTACCAAGTTAGGCAATATTCAGAACTCTAAAACAGGCCATGTCAAATTTTAAATTATTCCAATTATACAAAGTATGTTATCTGGCCAAATGGAATTAAATTAGAAAACAATAACAAATTTTTCTAAGAAAAACCATAATTGTAAGACAAATATCAGAATTTGTACGATGCAGCTAAAGCAGTGTTTGTAGGGAAATATGGGACTCTATAGTAATAATAGATTAAAGTGATTGTAATGTTCATTGGCCAGTCTTAGTCAAACAGACATACCAGCTAAAAGGGTGACTGGGTATGGAATTTTATCTGAGCACTTTGTACCCTGGATAAAATTGGGTTCAGTTGCTATGGATCAGCAGAGAAAAACACCAGACAGGAAATTACCAGTCCCTGCCACAGCGCATCAGGATGTTCTTCAAAAATTTACTCTAAATATAGAGATGTATCTCCTTTCTTCCCAGCACACTCCCCCTGCCAGGGAAAATTTTCAATGACTCTGCCAACAGAGGGGTGATAGAGAGACGTGATGTGAGTTGGCCAGTCAGTGTGAGAAACCTCAGTAGAGGAGTAATGAGTGGACTGAGTAAAGGGACAGCAGAGACACCTGCTCCAGTCAAGGCAGTATGAACACACATCTGACCCAGCATTTTACATGAGGATCAGCATGAGAGGCAAGAAAGTAAATTTCCAGAAGTGATGTCAGAGATAGTGAAAGAAAGCCTTGTTCAAGTTCACAGGGCGGTAATAAGCCACAACAACACCAGAAAAATGTCCTGGCACCAGGTAATTGTTTATCCAGTTCTTGGGAGGCAAAACTCTCCTTTGCTTCAAATACTGAAAGTAAGTTGTTTCAATGCCTACTTGAAATATAAGTAGAAGAAAAAAGGATAAAAATGAAGGACAGGTTTCTCTAGAAAACTTTGAAATTCAAATATGGGGAAATCTCTTAATATCAGGAGAAGAAGCAAGGTTAGTGTGGAGGAAGAAGTGGGACCTTTGTATTCAAATAAACTTTTGTTCAAAACCTGCACCACCACGGCAGGGCATTCCAACCATCATTTCTTTGCTCCTTGGTTTCCTCATCTGAAAAATGAGGGTAGTTTTGTTCTTTGACTTTATCTGAGATTTATGTCAATGATAATATGTCATACATATATTAGGTGCCAAAGAGAGTGTCTAATTCTAGAAGAAAAAAAAGATTCAACAAAAATCAAAACAGAATTATAACATCACACCACCTCAGTGTCTCTTAGGACACTGTCACCATTGCTACTTGTGTTTTTACACTGTTGATTAGACTGCCACCAATTAATTCATTAGTAACTTTTGAAACTGGGTCACTGAGGACTATTTTGTTGTTTATTACATGTTCTCTGGACACTGGTAGCAGAATAAACATATAAAAGGAAGGATGCTCTTATAGAATTTGCAGGGCAGCCTACCTCCCTGCCCGGGAAGATCAGATGCACCCTTCTGAGAAAATGAGAGAGAAATCTTCCTTAACTCTGCATCACTCTTTTATTCTTTTGAATTAACAGAGTAACTGGGACATCTAGTATCATATGCCATGAGTGACTCAGTGAGGGAAGAGGGGTCTGAGACTAGGCTCATTCTATCAGGAGCTGTGAAAACCCAGGAGAGCTCTGCCAGTTGTCAGACTCACCTGTGAGCGGTGTGTGGTGTGTGTGTGTGTGTCCGTGCCCACACGTGCACTTGTGTGTGGATGAGACAGATTAGAGACTGGGGGTGTGCGTGAGAATGGTAGCAGAAGTGCACACAAAGCTCCTCACACACCTAACATTCCTCGTACTGTGGCTCCCTCAGGGACCTGGGGTAAAGTCCTGTCAGGAAGTGAGTGAGCATGCGATTGGCTTGGCACATTTTTCTAAATGATCAAAAGGTAGGCAGAGGGTGAATACAGCAAGTTATAAATTCTAGAATTCAGTTCATTATAATTGACATTACAGAAAAGTGTTCAAGAACCATTTCTGTTAGGTTGTTATTCTGAGAGAATATGAAATTACAAGTGCCTGCCATGGTCATAGTTTGTCTCTTTGACAGGGAGAGTCACAGCTGTGAGTTGAGGAGGCCATAACTACTTGAGAGGCAGAAAAATAAGGTGATGGAAAAGGCACTGCCACCCAGTAATATCCTCTAATGTCATAGATATCAATACCAATACTATAAATTACCTTACAGGGAACCTCACATTAATCTCCATCTATTACTGAGGTTTTTTATTTCTAGTTTTGGTAGCAGACAGCATTTACTCTTTTTATCTCAACTATCCAGTCCATTGGCAGCCTCTGTCCCAAATGAAGACTGAGTGAGTTTTGATTCCAAACATAAGTAAGGTCAATGTATCTCAAATGTATTTTTTAATCATTAAATAGGGAGATGAAGAAAAACCTGAATCTCAATCACTTCTAGCCCCACAGAGACAATGAGAGTGGGCAGTCTTGCATAGGCTGTCATCAAGGCCTTCCTGTGAACATTAACTGAGAACAATATTTCTGGGAGGAAGGTGGTAAATTTTATCATTTATTTAGTGAAATTTCTTCAAACTTTAATTGACCCAAATTCAAAATAAATAAACAACTCTCAGCCTCCCAGGGAAATATTCCCAATAGAACAGAGAACACTGGTGTGATTGCGTGTGCAGGCTGGGAGAAGTCTTATATCCAAAGGATCTGCCCCCATGGGCTTTACTGCATCACTAGCAGTTGAATTTTTTTTAAAAAGCTTCAAGAATGAAAACACAGTGACTCTGAAGATTAACAAGCATTAGGGATTTAAACATTTCACTGATGATTCAAATGATATGTAACTGTGTTTGCCACTTTACTATCAGTAGAGAAGAATTAAAGCTTTTGTAAAAGCAGAGGATAACTTTAGATTCAGGAACTTGTAGGAGAGGGAGAGATGGAGTTACAATGTCTGTAGCCAGGACAAGGATTGAAACTCTTCTATAGAGCAAAAGAGAGAAGCAAGGAGGAATTAGGACTGCAGAAACAAACCTGACCTGTTATTCAGTTTGGCCCATCAGATACTTCTGGTAAGTACATGGCAAGGTGCTCTCTTTGCAGTGACCATTCTTCCTGTGAGCTCAGGGAGGCGATTTTTCTGTTCCAAATTCATGTCTCTGAACCCAGAACAATGTCCTTACTCACTCAGTTATGGTTACAATGACTCTAACAACTTTAGTAAAAGGAAAAGAATGTAGGGAAACAGCATGAACATAGGAAAATGTAAATAGCTACCAATATAATGAAGAGCAATTCCCAAGGAAGAAATATGGAGTTATTAATGTCCTCAATTTAGAGTTATATTTCCACTCTTGTATTGTGCTACCATGTCACTGAGTACCCACTAACATGACACACTTTCTCCCACTAACTGGTAGCCTGATTCAGCTCGTGAAGGAGCAACTTGTTAATGGTCAGGTCTCTAGGCTCTGATATGCTCTTTAAGTAATAGATGCTAATTAAATATTCTTTGAATGAATAAATGTAGATTGCTTACTTGAGCAATAGGGAAGAAGAGTAACCTAACATAGTGTTTTATTTGTTATTTTGGTATCATTAATGTACAATTACAGGAGCATCATTGGGGTTACTAGACTCCCCCTATTATCAAGTCCTCACTACATACCCCTTTACAGTCACTGTCCATCAGCGTAGTAAGATGCTATAGAATCACCACTTGTCTTTGTGCCATACTGCCTTCCCCATGCCCACCCCTACATTATGTCTGCTAATTGTAATGCCCCTTGTTCCCCCTTATCCCCCCCTTCCCACCCATCCTCCCCAATCCCTTTCCCGTTGGTAACTATTAGTCCATTCGTGGCTTCTGTGAGTCTGCTGCTGTTTTGTTCCTTCAGTTTTTTCTTTGTTCTTATACTCCATAGATGAGTGAAATCATTTGATGCTTGTTTTTCTCCTCCTGGCTTATTTCACTGAGCATAATACCCTCTAGCTCCAGCCATGTTGTTGCAAATGGTAGGATTTGTTTTCTTCTTATGGCTGAATAATATTCCATTTGTATATGTACCACATCTTCTTTATCCATTCATCTACTTATGGACACTTAAGTGGCTTCCATAACTTGGCTATTGTAAATAGTGCTGTGATAAACATAGGGGTGCATAAGTCTTTTTCAAACGGGGCTCCTCCCTTCTTAGGGTAAGTTCCTAGGAGTGAAATTCCTGTGTAAATGGTATTTCTATTTTTAGGTTTTTCAGGAACCTCCATACTGCTTTCCACAATGGTTGAACTTAATGTACATTCCCACCAGCAGTGTAGGAGGGTTCCCCTTTCTCCACATCCTCACCAACATTTGTTGTTGTTTCTGTTTTGGATGTTGGCCATCCATACTGGTGTGAGGTGATATCCCATTGTGGTTTTAATTTGCATTTCTCTGATGATTAGTGATGTGGAGCATCTTCATGTGGAGCATCAACAGGCAATTTCATGTGCCTGTTGGCCATTTCAATTTCTTTTCTGGAGAAGTGTCTGTTCAGATCCTCTGCCCTTTTTTAATTGGATTATTTGCTTTTTGTTTGTTGAGGTGGGTGAGCTCTTTATATAATTTGGAAGTCAACCACTTATAAGATATGTCATTTATGAATATATTCTCTCATACTATAGGATGTCTTTTCTACTTATGGTATCCTTTGCTGTACAGAAGCTTTTTAGTTTGATATAGTCCCACTTGTTCATTTTTGCTTTTGTTTCCCTTGCCCGGGGAGATATGTTCATGAAGAAGTTGCTCATGTTTATGTCCAAGAGATTTTTGCCTATATTTTTTTCTAAGAGTTTTATGGTTCCATGACTTACATTCAGGTCTTTGATCTATTTTGAGTTTACTTTTGTGTATGGGACTGGACAATAATCCAGTTTCATTCTCTTGCATGTAGCTGTCCAGTTTTTCCAACACCAGCTGTTGAATAGGCTGTCATTTCCCCATTGTATATCCATGGCTCCTTTATTGCATATTAATTGACCACATATGCTTGAGTTTATATCTGGACTCTCTAGTCTGTTCCTTTGGTCTATGAGTCTGTTCTTGTGCCAGTACCAAATTTTCTTGATTACTGTGGCTTTGTAGTAGAGCTTGAAGTCAGGGAGTGTAATTCTCCCCACTTTATTCTTCCTTCTCAAGATAGCTTTGGCTATTTGGGGTCCTTTGTGATTCCATACGAATTTTAGAATTATTTGCTCCAATTTATTGAAGAATGCTTTTGGTATTTTGATAGGGATTGCATTGAATCTGTAGATTGCTTTAGGCAGGATGGCCATCTTGACAATATTAATTCTTCCTATCCAAGAGCGTGGGATGAATTTCCATTTATTAGTGTCCTCTTTAATTTCTCTTGAGAGTGTCTTGTAGTTTTCTGGGTATAGGTCTTTCACTTCCTTGGTTTGGTTTATTCCTAAGTATTTTATTCTTTTGGATGTGATTGTGAATGGAATTGTTTTCCTGATATCTCTTTCTGATAGTTCATCCTTAGTGTATAGCAATGGAAGAGATTTCTGTGTATTAATTTTGTATCCTGCAACTTTGCTGAATTCATATATTAGATGTAATAGTTTTGGAGTGGATTTTTTAGGGTTTTTTATGTACACTATCATGTCATCTGCAAACAGGGACAGTTTGACTTCTTCCTTACCAATCTGGATGCCTTTTATTTCTTTGTGTTGTCTTATTGTTGTGGCTATGACGTCCAGAACTCTGTTGAATAAACCTAACGTAGCTTTGATTCTCTATTCAGAATACACACTGGGTACAACTGGAGCAATTGTTGGAACTCTCAAGAAATTAGTTTTTCCTCTTATGTAAAATGTGTAGTTTCCCTACAAACCCGTGAATTATACCTAAATTTGTTCATTTTACTATCAATTATTCCTCCTACTAAAACACAAAAACATATTATAGCCTGATATATTTATTGTTAATATGTATAACACCAGGGAGAATGCATTAACCAGATCTTCTTTTACAGGATGGATACCTGAAAGCAGCTGCTTAAAATATTAATCTCAGTGAGGGTAAGTTAGGACATAAAGGCGGGAGGAATTTCCCAGTCACCTATCTAATGGAATTCGTGAGGGCGTTTTAAAACTCCCAGTAATGGACAGTGGTATATGTCAGTGACAAAGGTAGGGTACTTTAAAATTTATTTACATTGATTGACTCCTATATGTACACTTGTTTCTGGATGTTGCTTGGGCAAGTTACCAATCCCAAAACTCAAAGAACATAAGCAGCAGGTTTAGGGAGTTTGTTGGTAAGCGGGGAGAGATGATTTGAGGAGAGGAGCAGCAGATATTTTTCAGAGGTCACCCTGGGACTGATTCTGACTGTTGTGCAGCAAAGGCACAGGGTTGATCAGGGGGTGAAGAGAGCAAACACCACAGATCCTTCCCTCTGGGCCCTGCCCACACACCAGAGCCCCATAGCAGAACTCAGTCTGGCTAATATTCAGGTTCCAGAAAAGCTTTCTTAACACCAGTTCAGGAAACTTTCTGCCTACGAGTCCCACCACTGGCTGATAAATACCTTCATTTGCCTAGATATACAGTAAAGAAACAAAGATACATTTTCATATTTCAAACTTTTGTCTCCCTGTACAGAGATAATTTGAAGTGCAAAGAGAAGAACCAACACTTTTAAATAAACGTGCTGCTGTTAGAATTCAGCATAACATAATATGATTGGGGTGAAATACTGATGCAATATTCCTCCAAGGCCGTAGAATGGACAGCACCAAGAGTGAAACATATGCAAACTGTGGGTTTTTATGTTTCCATGTGGGTCCATCAATTTTAGCAAATATGCTACTCTGGTGAGGGTGTTGACACTAGGGCTAGGCTGCACGTGTGTGGACAGGATGGATATGGGGAATCTCTGTATCTTATGCTCAATTTGCTATGGTCCTAAAACTGCTCTAAAAATTGTTGTACAACACACAAAAAATACTAATTAACAGATCCTTCCTGACTTTGAAAATGGATCATTTCAGTAGAGTGTGTAAAAGCAAAGAAAGATGAGGGGAGAAAAAAATCTTCAAAAATGACTTCATTTCCTCCAGGATAAGGACAAATAAAATCTCTACCACAATACAATGTTGCTTAGAAACTGCAAATTACACATATGATTTATGGTTTGTTTTGCTTTTATTTGACACTTCTGTAAATGTTCTTTCTGATCAGAGAATTATAAGCATAAGATCCATCTTAGATATTTCCTGTAGCTGCCTCCTAGTTAGATGTCAGAGGCACTGCTATTAACAATTGGCCAATAAGGAAAAGAAGGAAGTGCATGTGAGCTGCTTGCCAGGTGTTTGCATCTAGGTTCCAGTGCTAGCTTCTTGCCACACCTCTCTCTTCAGGTGGAATCGCTCTTGACTTGGCACAAGGCAGTGATGAGGAATCACCCAGCAATAACCACATTCATCCTGCTGGGATTGACAGATGACCCAAAACTACAAGTCTTGCTCTTTGTATTTTTGTTTATCACCTACCTGTTGAGTGTGGCTGGGAACTTCGTCATTATCACCCTCACACTGTTGGATTCCCATCTTAAAACACCCATGTATTTTTTTCTCCGAAATTTCTCTTTCTTAGAAGTCTCATTCACCAGCGTCTGTATCCCCAGATTCCTGTATGCTATGATATCTGGAGATAATACAGTTACCTATAATGCTTGTGCCACCCAGTTATTTTTTATTGTCCTCTTTGCTGCAACAGAATTTTTTCTCCTTGCTGCCATGTCCTATGACCACTATGTGGCCATTTGTAAGCCCCTGCATTACATGACCATCATGAACAATAGAGCCTGCTCTACACTTGTTCTCTGCTGTTGTATTGCAGGCCTGTTAATTATCCTCCCACCTCTTGTCATGGGCCTCCAGCTGGAATTTTGTGACTCAAATGTGATTGATCATTTTGGCTGTGATACATCTCCTGTTTTACAGATAACCTGCTCAGACACAGTGTTAATAGAGAAAATTGCCTTGAGTTTTGCTGTGCTGACACTTATTATTACCTTGGTGTGTGTCGTCCTCTCCTACACATACATCATCAAGACCATTCTCAGATTCTCTTCTGCCCAGCAAAGGAAAAAGGCCTTTTCCACCTGCTCCTCCCACATGGTTGTGGTTTCTATCAGCTATGGCAGCTGCATCTTCATCTACATCAATCCTTCAGCAAAGGAAGGAGTAGCTATTAATAAAGTGGTGTCTGTGCTCACTATGTCCATGGCCCCTCTGCTTAATCCATTCATTTATACACTTCAAAACAAACAAGTGAAAGATGCCTTCAAAGATACAGTAAAACGGATTGGATTTTTCACAAAGAAATAAGGGACTATTCATTTTTTTGACTGATTAAATTAAATTTAAATATGAATAATCCGTGAGCTACATTCATGACTTTTCCAAATAAATTGTTTCTTCTTATTCTGTAGTTTTATCAACATTATCTTCTCCTAAAAGCATTTTCCCCTTATAATTAAAAAGTCAAAATAAAGGTATTTATGTCTCCTTCTTTTAGGTCTAGTTTTTTCAGAATGGTTTCTTTACTAACTGCATGTTCCAGAGACCTGAGTCCCAAAGTGCTCAGTGTCATAGGAAGAAAGTGAAAATAAATGAAGTTCAGTCTCTGACTATATAGTCTTTTCCTAATGTGGAGTACAGATGCCCAGAGACTATTTCTCACCTTTGAAAATACTTTAATATCTAACTTCTAAATGTGTAAGAGCAATTCAAGATTCTTCCAAAAATCTTGAAAATTGATCACATGTGCATACCAGACTGCTCCTTCATTATAAAATGTTCACAATTCAAGAATGAGTACAAGGTGTTAATGGGTCAACTTCAAAATCAGTGAACTATATTCTTTCCTTTAAACCAAATTTTTTTCCACGAAAAAATGTTTCTATTGTTTTTTCTTGAAATTATGTGAGTTCACTGCCTCCTGAAATATGAAGACAACAGAGGAGAAAGGACAATACTCCAAGTACTGCATGTCTTCTACTGGCTTTATCTTTGATGATATTTAGATATAGACTCAAGGAGAACAAGCCAGATTTTGGAGGCAGGAGAACTGAATCTTGGTTTGATAAGTTTCCTGATACACAGATGTATATGATCCCTTTATTTAAGAACATTGTTAGTGGTGGGTGGGCAAAATGGGTGGAGGGTGTCAAGTACACAGTGGTGGGTGGTAACTAGACTTTTGGTGGTGATCACTTTGTACAGTATACACATGTTGAATTATAATGTTGTATACTTAAATTAATAAAATGTTGTTACCAGTTTTCCTCAATTAAAAAAAGGAGAATGTTAAAGATTAGGAGGATTGGTCAAAAACATTAAAAAAGTTAACAGTTCAGGAAAACACTCTGATTTTCCTGGACCTGGTAGACTTTTTCCTTCCTCAGGTTAAGGAAGTTTTCAGCTGTTACGTCTTCAAATAAATTTTCTACTCCTTTCTCTCTCTTTTCCTCTAGGACTTCTGTCATGTGGATTGAACATTGATGTTGTCCCAGAGATCTCTTACCTGATTCTCATTTAAATCTTTCTTCCTTCTGTTGTTTAGTTTCAGTGCTTTCCATTACTCTATCTTCCAAGTCACTTATCCGTTCTTTTGAACCCTCTAGTCTACTTTTAATTCCCTCCAGTGTTTTTTTTATTTTGTCCTTTCAATTCTTCACACCTGATTTCTTCTTTTTTACTTTCTATCTCTTTGTTGAGGTCTACCTTGAGTTCTGCTATATTTTTTCTCAAGTACAGTGAGCATCTTTATAACCATTACTGTCCACTCTTTATCAGGTAGATTGGTTAACTCTGTTCCATTTCGCTTTTTTCTCTTTTTTTTCTTGTGCTGTCATTTGGAGTGTATTCCTCTCTCTCCTTATTTTGTATGAGTTTCTGTGCTTGGATCTATGAATTAATTGAAAAGGCTCTCTTTTATGGTCTTGAAGGACTGGCCTTGTGTAGGGGAGTACCTTATGTATACTGCATGTGCCTCATTGTTTTGGCAAGCTGGAGGCTGAGTAAGTGTTTGATGGGGTTTTCCTGATGCTGAGGCTCCCAGGGCATGCTTCCCTGTTGTGTAGCCATGGGGGGGTCCTTTGGAGGAGATCCCTGGTGGACACCTGTTTGCTTTGTGCTGGTAGTAGGAGGTGGTTGATCAATGGTGAGACAGGGGCACACTCTAGGTAATTCCTTAATTGGAGCCAGCTGAATCCCCTGTGCCTCTTCACCCTTCTGCCCATGCATGCTCTGGGCCACTTGAGATAATTCCCAGGAATCCTGTATTGGGTGCCCACCAGGTCCTGTTAGTAGCTTGGACTCAGGTTCTGTGCACATTCCTCCTCAGCCCCTGAGAACTCTGGACTGCTTCTGGGATTCCCATATCAGTTCCTACTGGTCCCACTATCAGCTGGAATCAGGAATTGTGTGTGCCTATGTTTCCTGTGACTCCTGAAAGCTCTGGGCTGCTCTGGGGAATTCCTGTGTCAGTTCACACCAGTCCCCCTGGAGACTGGGCTCAGGCACCATGCACAGACATCATAGATTTGATCTGGCAGCAAAGAATACAGAGCATTTGTAGCTGGCTTTGAAGAGCACCTTCCCAGTTGGGCTGCATTAGGTCTGGGTCTGGGAAAGTGTTGTCCACCTGCTCTTTCTCCTGAGAGAGTTCCCTCTGACCCCCACCACTCTGGTGCACTTCCCTCTGCTGGTAAATCTTTCAAAGTGCTGCCTCCATGTTGGGTCTCAGCAAGATCAACAGAGCATGCCTGTCTTCTATAAGTGACAGAAGGCTTAGCCCCCAAAGTGTTCCAACTTTCTCTTGTATAAAGCCCAATTAATTACCAAAGCCCAGTGCAATCTTGACTCACATTCTCAGGGAAGATGTCCAGTGCCAGTTATAACAAATTACTGAGAGTTTATCCTCTCCACACTCTGTTCCTCTCCCCCTCACTTGTGGACTGAGATGGGAGAAAGCCTTGTTTCCCAATCAATCATGGTTCTGCCCCTTTACCATTTTCAATTTGTCCTGTCTTCCCCAAGTGTAGATGGTCGGTTCCACAGTCTTCAAGTCATTTTCTGGGTTAGTTGTATTTGTTGCATTTGCTTTCTCAGTGTGTATATGGGATGAGGTTACCAACTTGTCATCCTACTCCACCATACTTTTGTCACTAGCAATACTGAGGCTTGAAGTTTTCATGCCCTCTCCTGGCAAACCACCCTTTCAACAGCTTGATGTGTTCAGCAATACAGAAGTTCCCCCAATATCCATGTACAAGAGTTTTAATAGTGTTTAATCTCCACCTTTCTTGAGCTCCCAGAGATCAGTAGATGGGACTGAGAGTTCTTGTCCTCTATCCATTTGGTCTTCCTAATGACCAGCTCCACCTTAGTATACCTAGGGTCTGCATCCTACGTCACCTTATTAGCATAAATTAAAGTTAATAAAAGACACTCCTATTGATCTGGAAAATGTAATAATTTTAGGAGTTCTCTGCCAAGAACACAAAGACCAAATTTTATATCTATCTATATATCTGTATTTTGTTTACATATATATAATTACACACACACATATACATATGTATACACGTTTTACATTATCTACAAAGGGAGATAGCCATATGCAAAACCTAATAAAGGTTTTCAGTTTCTTTCTTTAAGTAATTAATAGAACAAGTAGAAAAATAAATGAGTACATAAAATGAAGATTTGATCAATGCAATGAACAAGCTTGATGAGAGACATATGTGGAAAATGGTCCCAAAAGAGCAAAATGCACACTTTTTATCTTTCCTTAAACAGTATAAACACATTTTCTCATAGTTCTGAAGCTTAAAGTTCAACATCAAGGTGCTGGCACCAATGGTTTATTCTGAATCCTCTTTCTTTTTTCTGCAAATGACCATTTTCTCCTTGTGTCTTTTCTTTTTTATTAAGGTTTTATTGATATGAACTCTTATGAAGGTTTCACATGAAAAAACATGTGCTTACTACATTCAACCATGTTATCGTGAGCCACCCATACCCCACTGCAGTCACTGCCCAACAGTATAGTAAGATGCCACAGAGTCACTATTTGCCTTCTCTGTGCTACACTGTCTTTTGCATGATCCTCCCCACACCATGTGTACTAAACATAATACCCCACAATACCCTTCTTTCTCCCTCCCCACCTTCCCTCCCCCCACTTTAGTAACCGCTAGACACTTCTTGGAGTCTGTGAGCCTGCTGCTGTTTTGTTCCTTCAGTTTTGCTTCATTGTTATACTTCACAAATGAGGGAAATAATTTGGTATTTGCCTTTCATTGCCTGACTTATTTCACTGAGCATAATACCCTGTATCTCCACCCATGATGTTGCAAATGGTAGGATTTGTTTCTTTCCTATGGCTGAATAGTATTCCATTGTGTATATGTACCACCTCTTCTTTATCCATTCATCTACTGATGGACACTTAGGTTGCTTCCATTTCTTGGATATTGTAAATACTGCTGCAATAAATATAGGGGTGCATATGTCTTTTTGAATATGAGAAATTATATTCTTTGGGTAAATTCCTAGGAGTGGAATTTCGGAGTCAGATGGTATTTCCATTTTGAGTTTTTTGAGGAACCTCCATACTGCTTTCCACAATGGTTGAACTAGCTTACATTCCCACAAGCAGGGTAGGACGGTTCCCCTTTCTCCCCATCCTTACCAACATTTGTTGTTCTCAGTCTTTTCGATGCTGGCCATCCTAACAGGTGTGAGATGATATCTCATTGTCGTCTTAATTTGCATTTCCCTGATAATTAGTGATGTGGAGCATCTTCTCATGTGCCTGCTGGCCATCTGAATTTCTTCTTTGGATAAGTGTCTGTTCATATCCTCTGCCCATTTTTTAATTGTATTATTTGCTTTTTTGGTGTTGAGGCATATGAGTTCTTTATATGTTCTGGATGTTAACCGCTTACTGGATGTGTCATTTACGAATATATTCTTCCATACTGTAGGACACCTTTTTGTTCCACTGATGGAGTTCTTTGCTGTACAGAAGCTTTTTAGTTTGATGTAGTTCCATGTGTTCATTTTTAATTTTGTTTCCCTTGCTCGAGGAGATGTATTCAGAAAAAAGTTGCTCATATTTATATCAGGAAATTTTTGCCTATGTTGTCTTCTAAGGGTTTTGTGGTTTCATGACTTACATTGAGGTCTTTGATCCATTTCGGCTTTACTTTTATGTAAGGGATAGACAATAAACCAGTTTCATTCTCTTGCATGTAGCTGTCCAGTTTTGGCAACACCAGTTGTTGAAGAGGCTGTCATTTCCCCATTGTATGTCCATGGCTCCTTTATCGTATATTAATTGACCATATATGTCTGGGTTTATATCTGGGCTCTCTAGTCTGTTCCACTGGTCTATGGGTCTGTTCTTGTGCCAGTACCAAATTGTCCTGATTATGGCAGCTTTGTAGTAGAGCTTGAAGTCAGGGAAATAAATCACCCCCACTTTATTCTACCTTCACAAGATTGCTTTGGCTATTCAGCATCTTTTGTGGTTCCAAATGAATTTTAGAACTATTACCTCCAGTTTGTTGAAGAATGCTGTTGGTATTTTGATAGGTAATGCATTGAATCTGTAGATTGCTTTAGGCAGGATGGTCATTTTGACAATATTAATTCTTCCTATCCATGAGCATGGGATGTGTTTCCATTTATTGGTTATTTTCTTTAATTTCTCTCAAGAGTGTCTTGCATTTTTCAGAGTATAGGTCTTCAATTCCTTGGTTATGTTTATTCCAATGTATTTTATTCTTTTTTGTGCAATTGTGGATGGAATTGTTTTCCTGATTTCTCTTTCTGCTAGTTCATCATTAGCGTATAGGAATGCAGCAGACTTCTGTGTATTAATTTTGTATCCTGCAACTTTGCTCATTTCGGATATTAGACGTAGTAGTTTTGGAGTGGATTCTCTAGGGTTTTTAATGTACAATATCATGTCATATGCAAACAGTGACAGTTTGACTTCTTCCTTACCAGTCTGGATGCCTTTTTTTCTTTGTGTTGTCTGAGTGCTGTGGTGAGGACCTCCAGAACTTTGTTGAATAAAAGTGGGCAAAATGGGCATGCTTGTCTTATTCCAGATTTTAAAGGAAAAGTTTTCAGCTTCTTGCTGTTAAGTAGGATGTTGACTGTGGGTTTGTCATATATGGCCTTTATAATGTTGAGGTATTTGCCCTCTATACCCATTTTGTTGAGAGTTTTTATCATGAATGGATCTTGAATTTGGTCAAATGCTTTTTCAGCATCTGTGGAGATGATCATGTGGTTTTTGTCCTTTCTGTTGATGTTTATAGATTTTCGAATATTGTACTATCCTTGCATCCCTGGAGTAAATCCTACTTGATCATGATGGATGATGTTTTTGATGTATTTTTGAATTTTGTTTGCTAATATTTTGTTGAGTTTTTTTGCATCTATGTTCATCAGGAATATTGGTCTGTAGTTTTTTTTTTTTCTTTGTGGTGTCTTTGCCTGGTTTTGGTATTAGGCTGATGCTTGCTTCATAGAATGAGTGTGGAAGTATTCCTTCCTCTTCTACTTTTTGGAAACTTTAAGGAGAATGGGTTTTAGGTCTTCACTAAATGTTTGACAAAATTCAGCAATGAAGCCACCTAGTCCAGGAGTTTAGTTCTTGGTTAGTGTTTTGATTACCAATTCAATTTTGTTGCTAGTAATTAGTCTGTTCAGATTTTATGTTCTTTATGGTCAGGCTTGGAAGGTTGTATTTTTCAAAAAAGATGTCCATTTCTTCTAGATGTGCATACAAATTTTCATATTATTCTCTAATAATTTTTTGTATTTCTGTGGTGTCAGTAGTGATTTTTTCTTTCTCATTTCTGATTCTGTTTATGTGTGTAGACTCTCTTTATGCTTTGATATGTCTGGCTAAGGGTTTATCTATATTGTTTATTTCCTCAAAGAGCCAGCTCCTGCTTTCATTGATTCTTTCTATTGTTCTATTCTTCCCGATTTTGTTTATTTCTGCTCTAATCTTTATTGAGTCCCTCCTTATACTGGTTTATTTCACTGAACATAATACCCTCTAGCTCGATCCATATTGTTGCCAATGATTGGATTTGTTTTCTTCTTATGGCTGAATAATATTCCATTGTGTATATATACCACATCTTCTTTATCCACTCATTTACTGATGGACACTCAGGTTGCTTCCATTTCTTGGCTATTGTAAATAGTGCTGCAATAAACATAGGGGTGGATATGTCTTTTTGAAACTGGGCTGCTGCATTATTAGGGTAAATTCCTAGGAGTGGAATTCCTGGGTCAAATGTATTTCTATTTTTAGATTTTTGAGGAACCTCCATACAGCTTTCCACGATGGTTGAATTAGTTTACATTCCCACCAGCAGTGTAGGAGGGTTCCCCTTTCTCCACATCTTCACCAACATTTGTTGTTTGTATTTTGGATGGCGGCTATCCTAACTGGTGTGAGGTGATATCACATTGGCGTTTTAATTTGCATTTCTCTGATGACTAGTGATGTGGAGCCTCTTTACATGTTCCTGTTGGCCATCTGAATTTCTTCTTTGGAGAAGTGTTTGTTCAGCTCTTCTGCCCATTTTTTAATTGGCTTATTTACTTTTTGTTTGTTGAGGTGCATGAGCTCTTTATATAATTTGGATGTCAACCCCTTATGGATATGTCATTTATGAATATATTGTCCCATACTGTAGGATATTTTTTGTTCTACTGATGGTATCCCTTGATGTACATAAGCTTTTTAGTTTGATATGGTCCCATTCGTTCATTTTCGCTTTTGTTTTCCTTGCCTGGGGAGAAATGTTCATGAAGAAGTTACTCATGTTTATGTCCAAGAGTTTTTTGCCTATGCTTTTTTCTAAGAGTTTTATGGTTTCATGACTTACATTCAGGTCTTTGATCCATTTTGAGTTTACTTTTGTCTATAGAATTAGTTCATTCTCTTACTTATAGCTATCCAGTTGTGCCAACAG
This sequence comes from Smutsia gigantea, assembly GCA_032199065.1. NCBI lineage: Eukaryota > Metazoa > Chordata > Mammalia > Pholidota > Manidae > Smutsia > Smutsia gigantea. Next base: position 330,078 of record JAVSCE010009190.1, read on the forward strand.
CAGCTATTGAAGAGGCTGTCACTTCCCCATTGTATGTCCATGGTTCCTTTAGCGTATATTAATTGACCACATATGCTTGGGTTTATATCTGGGCTCTCTATTCTATTCCACTGGTCAATGGGTTTGTTCTTGTGCCAGTACCAAATTTTCTTGATTATGGTAGCTTTGTAGTAGAGCTTGAAGTCAGGGAGCATAATCCCCCTTGCTTTACTATTCCTTCTCAGGATTGCTTTTGCTATTCGGGTTCTTTTGTGGTTCCATATGAATTTTGCAATTACTTGCTGTAGTTCATTGAAGAATGCTGTTGGTATTTTGATAGGGATTATATTGAATCTGTAGATTGCTTTAGGCAGGATAGCTATTTTTACAATATTAATTCTTCCTAGACAAGAGCATGGGATGAATTTCCATTTATTAGTGTCCTCTACAATTTCTCTTAAGAGTGTCTTGTAGTTTTCAGGGTATAGGTCTTTCACTTGCTTGGGTAGGTTTATTCTTAGGTATTTTATTCTTTTTGATGTGATTGTGAATGGAATTGTTTTCCTGATTTCTCTTTCTGCTAGTTCATCATTTGTGTACAGGAATGCCACAGATTTCTGTGTATTAATTTTGTATCCTGCAACTTTGTTGAATTCAGATATGAGATCTAATAGTTTTGGAGTGGATTTTTTAGGGTTTTTATGTACAATATCATATCATCTGCAAATAAGGACAGTATGAGTTCTTCCTTGCCGATCTGGATGCCTTTTATTTCTTTGTGTTGTCTGATTGCTTTGGCTATGACGTCCAGAACTATGTTGAATAAAAGTGGAGAGAGTGGTCATCCTTGTCTTATTCCCGATCTTAAAGGAAAAGCGTTCAGCTTCTCACTGTTAAGTATAATGTTGGCTGTGGGTTTGTCATATATGGCCTTTATTATGTTGACATACTTGCCCTGTATACCCATTTTGTTGAGAGTTTTTATCATGAATGGATGTTGAATTTTGTCGAATGCATTTTCATCATCTATGGAGATGATCATGTGGTGTTTGTCGTTTTTGTTGATGTAGGGGACGATGTTGATGGATTTTCGAATGTTGTACCATCCTTGCATCCCTGGGATGAATCCCACTTCATCATGATGGATGTTCATTTTCATGTATTTTTGAATTCAGTTTGCTAATATTTTTTGAGTATTTTTGCATCTATGTTCATCAAGGTTACTGGTCTGTAATTTTCTTTTTTTGTGGTATTTTTTCCTGGTTTTGGTATTAGGGTGATGTTGGCTTCATAGAATGAATTTGGCAGTATTCCCTCCTCTTCTACTTTTTGGAAAACTTTAATGAGGATGGGTATTAGGTCATCACTAAATGTTTGATAAAATTCAGCAGTGAAACCATCTGGTACAGCCATTTTGTACTTAGGTAGTTTTTTGATTACCAATTCAATTTCTTTGCAGGTAATTGGTCCATTCAGATTTTCTGTTTCTTCCTGGGTCAGCCTTGGAAGGTTGTATTTTTCTAGAAAGTTGTCCATTTCTTCTAGTTTATCCAGTTTGTTAGCATATAATTTTTCATAGTATTCTCTCATAATTGTATTTCTGTGGTATCCGTAGTGATTTTTCCTTTCTCATTTCTTATTCTGTTTATGTGTGTAGACTCTCTTTTTTTCTTGATTAAGTCTGGCTAGGGGTTTATCTATTTTGTTTATTTTCTCACAGAACCAGCTCCTGGTTTCATTGATTCTTTCTATTGTTTTATTCTCCTCAATATTATTTATTTCTTCTTTAATTTTTATTATGTCCCTCCTTCTACTGACGTTGGGCCTCATTTGTTCTTCCTTTTCTAGTTTCATTAATTGTGAGTTTAGACTGTTCTTCTGGGATTTTTCTTCCTTCCTGAGGTATGCCTGTATTGCAATATATTTCCGTCTTAGCACAGCCTTCACTGCATCCCACAGATTTTGTGGTGTTGAATTATTGTTGTCATTCATCTCCATATATTGCTTGATCCATGTTTTTATTTGGTCATTGATCCATTGATTATTTAAGAGCATGTTATTAAGCCTCCATGTGTTTCTGGGCTTTTTTGTTTTCTTTGTGCAATTTATTTCTTGTTTCATACCTTTGTGATGCTAAAAGCTTATTGGTACAATTTCAGTCTTTTTGAATTTACTGAGGTTATTTTTGTGGCCAGTATATGATCTATTCTTGAAAGTGTTCCATGTGCACTTGAGAAGAATGTGTATCCTGTTGCTTTTGGATGGAGTGTTCTGTGGATGTCCGTTAGGTCCATCTGTTCTAATATGTTTTTCAGTGCCTCTGTCTCTTTACTTATTTTCTGTCTGGTTTATCTGTCCTTTGGAGTGAGTGGTGTGTTGAAGTCTCCTAAAATGAATGTATTGCATTCTATTTCCCCCTTTAATCTGTTAGTATTTGTTTCACATATATGGGTGATCCTGTGTTGGGTGCATAGACATTTATAATGTTTATATCCTCTTGTTGTACTGACCCCTTTATCATTATGTAATGCCCGTCTTTGTCTCTTGTGCCTTTTTTTGTTTTGAAGTCTATTTTGTCTGATACAAGTACTGCAACTCCTGCTTTTTTCTCACTATTAGTTGCATGAAATATCTTTTTCCATCCCTTCCCTTTCAGTCTGTATATGTCTTTGGGTTTGAAGTGAGTCTCTTGTAGGAAGCACATAGATGGGTCTTGTTTTTTTATCCAATCAGTAACTCTATATCTTTTGATTGGTACATTCTGATCATTTACATTTTGGGTGACTATTGATAGGTATGTAGTTATTGCCATTGCAGGCTTTAGATCTTGGTTACCAAAGGTTCAAGTGCAAGTCCCTTACTATTTAACAGTCTAATTTAACTCACTTCCTATACTATTACAAACACAACCTTGTGTTTTTCTTTTCCTCCTTTTTCTTCCTCCTCCACTCTTTGTATGTTATGAATCATATTCTGTACTCTTTTCCTTCCCTTCAATGATATCTGTTTAACCTTAGGAATACTTCCAACTATAGGAGTCCCTCCAAAATCCCCTATAGAAGTGGTTTCTGGGAGGTAAATTCTCAGCTTTTGCTTATCTGAAAATTGTTTAATCCCTCCTTCAAATTTAAATGATAACCTTGCCAGGTAGAGTATTCTTGGTTCAAGGCCCTCCTGCTTCATTGCATTAAATATATCATGTCACTCCCTTTTGGCCTGTAAGGTGTCTGTTGAGAAGTCTGATGATAGCCTGATGGGTTTTCCTTTGTATGTGATCTTTTTCCCCTCTCTCTAGCTGCTTTTAAAAGTCTGTCTTTATCCTTGATCTTTGTCATTTTAATTATTATATGTCTTGATGTTGTCTTCCTTGGGGCCCTTGTGCATCTTCCTGGGAGATCTGTGCATCTTCATGGCTTGAGAGATTATCTCCTTCCCCAGATTGGGGAAGTTTTCAGCAATTACCTCCTCAATGACATTTTATATCCCTTTTTCTCTCTCTTCTTCTGTTCCATTTATATTGTTCACACAGTTCTCTCAATATTCTTTCATGCTTAGAGGTCCTTTTTTCTTTCTGTGCCTCAACTTCTTTGTATTCCTCTTCTCTAATTTCTATTCCATTTGCCATCTCTTCTACTACATCTAATCTGATTTTAAATCCCGCCATTGTATGTTTCATTTCAGATATGGAATTCCTTAATGATTGAATCTCCATCCTAAATTCGTTCCTGAGGTCTTCAATATTTTCTGTACCTCCATAAGAATGTTTATAATTTTTATTTTGAACTCTCTTTCAGGAAGATTGTTGAGTTTATTTTCATTTGGCTCTCTTTCTGGTGTTTGTGAGATTTTTTTCTGAACCATATTCTTTTGACGTTTCATTTTTCTGTGTGGTGCCCACTAGTGTGCAATAACTCCAGCCTCTGGAGCTGCTCAGCCCCTAGAGTGAGGTTGGGGGATGTAGGGGAGTGGAGCTGGTGCCTGTGGGGAGGAAAGATATGTTTCCTGTTTCCCATCTGTGGTGCCTGTCTCCAGTGTCAGAGGCAGTGGGCCAAGCACACACGTGTAAGCCTCTGTGCTTTGCGTCTCTAGCTGTTGTAGGCGGGGCCTCACTCTGGCTAGCCTGGCACCTGCACTGTGACTGCAGGTTTGGGAGCAGGTGCCTGCAGGTCAGTAGGAAGGCTCAGCAGGCTGTGTGTCACAATGGGGGGCCTTGAAGCTGAGCAGGCAGTCAGGGGGATGGAGCACCTGAAGCTCCTCAAAGTTCCAAACCAGCCTGGCAGAGCACACCCAGATTATCTTTTCCCACTCTCCCTTCTCCTGCACAGCAAGCTCTGTGCATACCCCGCCCTTCAGCAGCCCTCTCGCTGTTAGTAAGCCTCTCAGACTCCCTGCCTTTCTTCTGACACAGAGCAGCTGGGTGTGGATCCCCTCCTCCACAAGTGCGCAGAATGTCAATTTTCTCAAGCACTCCGCCTGTCCGAGCTCCCCAACGTCCAGAGCACCACACACTATAGTATTGTGCTCACAAAGTAGATGCCCAGGGTTAGGTGTCCAGAAGTCCCAGGGTTTCACCCCCTCCCCCACTCCATTTCTCTTCCTCCCTCCAGTAAGCTTGGGTGGGGGAAGGTCTTGGGTCCCGCAGGTTTAAGGCTTTCATACATTACCCTGTTTCTTGAGGTCTGCTCTGTTCATGAGGTTTGTATGCAGTCTAGTTCAGTCTTCTTTTTTGTTGTTGTCTGAAGGTTAATTGTATTTATTAACTATATTTTTGTACTGTTTGTGATTATGGGAGGATCTGTCTGTCTCACCTCTCATGCCACCATCTTGGAAAAGCCTGGGTCTTGTTTTTTTATCCACTCAGTGACTCTATGTCTTTTGATTGGTGCACTCAGACTATTTACATTTAGGGTGATTATCGATAGGTATGTATTTATTGTCATTGCAGGATTTAGATTCATGGTTACCAAAGATTCAAGGATACCTTCCTTCTTTCCAAGAGTCTAACTTTGCTCACTTAGTAAGCTATTACAAACAAAATGTAAAGGTTCTTTTTTTCCCCTCATTTTCTTCCTCCTCTATTCCTTATATATTATGTATCATATTCTGTACTCTTTGTCTATCTCTTTTTATTACCTCTGGTGACAGCTATTTAACCTTAGAAACACTTCCATCTATAGCAGTTCCTCCAAAATACACTGTACAGATGGTTTGTGGGACGTAAATTTTCTCAGCTTTTGCTTATCTGGAAATTGTTTAAGGCTCCTTCAAATTTAAATGAAAATCCTGCCAGATAGGGTATTATTGGTTCGCGGGCCTTCTGCTTCATTGGATTAAATATATCATGCCACTCCCTTCTGACCTGTAAGGTTTCTGCTGAGAAGTCTGATGATAGCCTGATGAGCTTTCTTTTGTATGTGATCTTTTATGTGTCTCTGGCTGCTCTTAATAGTCTGTACTTATCCTAGAATTTTTCCATTTTAATTATTATATGTCTTGATGTTGTCCTCCTTGGGTCCCTTGTGTTGGGAGATCTGTGCACCTCCATGGCCCAAGAAACTATCTCCTTCACAGATTGTTGAAATTTTCAGCAATTACTTTCTCAAATACACTTTCTATCTCTTTTTCTCTCACATCTTCTTCTGGTACCCCTAAAATACGAGTATTGTTCCATTTGGATTGATCACACAGTTCTCTCAGTATTCTTTCATTCACATAGATCCTTTATTCTCTCTGTGCGTCAGCTTTATTGTATTCCTCTTCTCTAATTTCTGTTTCATTTATCATCTCCTTCACTGTATCTAATCTTCTTTTTATATCCTCCATTGTGTTCCTCATCAATTGGATCTCCATCCTAAATTTGTTCCTGAGTTCTTGAATATTTTTCTGTACCTTCAGAAGCATGTTTATGATTATTATTTTGAAATCTCCTTCAGGAAGATTAATTAGATCTTTCTCACTCAACCCTTTTGCTGGTGTTGTCAAGATTTTGCTTTGAACCAGGTTCTTTGATGTTTCATTTTTGCATGTGGCACCCTGTAGTGGCCAGATGCTCTACTCTCTGGAGCTACTCAGCCCCTAGAGCAATGCGGGGTTTTCAGGGGAGTGGTGCTGCTGCCTGGGGTAGGAAAGAGCTGTTTCCTCCTTCCTGGCAGCTATGCCTGTCTCCACTGTCAGAACCAGTGGTCTGAACACACAGGTGTAAGCCTCTATGCTTTGTGTTAGTAGCTGGTGTAGGTGGTGCTTCCCTCTTGCTGGTTTGCGAGCCAGTTGCAGGCTAGCCGGAAGGAAGGTGAGGCAGGCTGCATATCATTTTGGGGGGCCTTGGAGGTGCATATCCAGCCAGGGATATGGAGCACCTGAAGGTCTTGAAAGTTCCCATTGTGCTGGGCAGAGTGTACCTGGACAGTTTTGCTTACCTGTACTTCCTCTTGAGTGGTAAGCTCTTTGTAATCTTTGCCTTTAGTATCCCTCTCACTTTTAGGAAGTCTCTCAGACTGTCCTCCCAGATCAGCCAGATATGGATCCCTGTTTTCCACAAGCAGCTGGAATCTCAGTCTCTTCAGGTATTCCACCTGTCAGCCTTGTAACCCCACTGATCATCAGAGCACCAAACAATGTAGGTTTGTGCTCCCAGAGCAGGTCTCCAGGGCTAGGTATTCAGTGGTTCCAGGCCTCCACTGCCTCCCATCTCTGTTTCTCTTCTTCCTGCCAGTGAGGGCTTGGGTCCCTCCAGGTCACGGCTTTGGTATGTTACCCTATTCAGTGAAGTCTGTTCTCTCCTATAGGTGTATGCAGTCTGGCGCAGCCTTCTTTCTTGTTGCACTTTCAGGATTAGTTGTATTAATTATATTTTCATATTATATGTTGTTTTAGGAGGAGGTCTCTGTCTCACTGCTCACACCGCCATCTTTTCCCCTGTGTGTTTTCATAATGTTCTCTGTGCATATTGTATTCTAATATCTTCTTAAGAGGAAATAGCCATATTGTGTTATAGCCTATTCTAATGACCTTATTTTTATTTATTACCTCTATAAGATATTGTCTCCAAATACACTAACATTCTGAGGTCCCAGGGTTAGGACTTCAACACATGAATTGAGGGGGGAAAAATTCCACCAACAATAGATCCTAAGGAATGTACATGCTTTTATGTGTAATTTTCAATTAGTATTAGAAAATATTTTAGCATTACCAAACAATATAAAAAATAATATAAAACATTTGTTTAATTTTGCTTTTCTTTCCCTTGCCTAGGGAGACATGCAGAAAATAATTGCTAATGCTGATGTCCAAGAGTCTACTGCCCATGATTTATTTTAGGAGTTTTATGGTTTCAGGTACTATATTTAGGTCTTTAATCCTTTGGGAGTTTATTTTTCTGCATGGTATAATACAGTGGTCTAGTTTCATTCTTTTGCATGTACCTGTCCTGTTTTCCAGCTCTATTTGTTGAAGAGACTGTCTTTTTGCCTTTATGGATTCTAGCCTGCTTCATCATATTTTAACTGACCATATTTATTTCTGTGTTTATTTCTCAGGTCCCTATTCTGCTCCACATATCTGTATGTATATTTTTGTGCCAATACTGTACTGTTTTGATTATTATAGCTTTGTAGTATAGCCTGAAATCAGTGAGGTGATACCTCCACCTCCAGATTTGTTCTTCCTTCTCAAAACTGCTTTGGCTACTTTGGTCTTTTGTGGTTCCATACAAATTTTAGAATTACTGACTTTAATTCTTTGGAAAATGTTATTAGTATTTACATAAGAATTGCAATGAATCTGCAGATTTCTTTGGGTCATATATCCATTTTAACAATATTAATTCTTCCTACCATAGGCATGGAAAATCTTTCCATTTATTGGTTTAATCTTCAATTTCTTTCATCAATGTCTTACAGTTTTCAGAGTAAAACATATGAAAGCAGCCTAAGTATCAATCAGTAGATGAATGGTTAAAGAAGATGTGTTACATATATATATATATATTTACTATATGTAGTATATATACACACAATGTAATATTACTCAGACCTAAAAAAGAGTGAAATATTGCCATTTTCAACAACATGTTTTGACCTAAGGATATTATCTAAATGAAATAAGTCAGATAGCAGAAAACAAATACCGTATGAATTCACTTACATATGGAATCTATAAAAATAAAACAACACCAAAAGGAAAACAGAAAATGACTCATAATTATAAACAAATTGGTGGTTGCCAAGAGAGGCGTGTAAGGGAATGGATGTAGTAGAGAAGAGGGTAAAGAGGTACTAACTTGCAATGATAAAATAAATAAGTCACAGAAAAATGGAAGGCATAAATAATATAGTTAATAATTTTGTAATATGATAACATTAGTATATATTCTACAATATAGTAATAAATTTGCATAGTGACTACACTTTTCATGATGAGAATTTCATAATTTATAAAATTATCAAATCATGTTGTACACTTGAAAACAATATAATATTGTGTATCAGCTACACTTCAAATGAAATAGTAAATTAAAAAGTTAAATTCAAATTCAGATAAGAGAAAAAAGAATAAGAAAAACATATGATGTACCCACAACTCAGTTTAAAAAATCAAATATTTCCAAAACATTGGATATCCCAGTGTAACATTTCAGTCATGCTCTCCTTCCACCTTGAGAAATACATTTTCTAGAATTTAGAATTTCTTTTTTCCCTGTACACCTTTAAAATTTTATTACATACTGTACAACCTTAATCAATATATAATTTTTGTTTTAAGCATTGCAAAAATGATATTGTACTGTATACTTTCTTGTTTATTTGATAGTGATAAACATAACAAAACTTACCATCTTAGCTGTATTTAATTTTATAGTTCAGAGTTATTAAATGCACAAAAGGGACTACTGGGGGCTTGCAATGTTCTATTCAATTCCCTATAAAAATAACTTAGTAAGCATGTTATCTATTTGCTTCCAAGCAGTGCCCTGCAGCAGTGAGCAAACCTAAAAACACTTTTCAAGATTTAATTCTTACACTTGCTTTATTTCTTCATCCATTTCACCTATTGCCTCTTTGATCTCAATGGCAAATACTTTAAGGGACTGTATGAAATAATAGGCTTGGGTAGGAAGTTTACTATATTATCTGTAGCTGTTTGGGGTCCAAAAGCTATCAGTTTTTGCCATCTTTTGAAATCTCTAATCTCTGTCGTCTCCTTTACTGTCTAATGTAGTGGTGCAAACCAACGACTTATTCCCTAAGTTTAAATCTTTCTTGTAATCATTAGCTCCACAGAGAATAAACCCAGCAGGTCCATACCAAGAAACACAATAAATATCCAAGATCAAATACAAGGAGAGAATCTTAAAGACAGTGAAAGAAAAGCAATGAGTTACATACAAGGGAAACCCCATAAGGCTGTTAGCTGGTTTTCAGCAAAAACTCTACAAGCCAGAACAGAGGGGAGTGATATATGCAAAGTGCTGAAAGAGAAAAACCTCCGACCAACAATATTCTACCCAGCAAAGCTATAATTCAGAATGGAAGGGGAGATAAAGAGCTTCACAGATAAACATAAGTTAAAAGAATTCATCAGAAGTAAATCAGCCTTAGAGAAATGCTAAAGGATCTTCTTTTAAGGGAAAAGAAAAGACTCCAACTAGAAGCAAGAAAAATATGAAAGGAAAAGTTTCACTGGCAAAAGTAATCATATACCAGACATAGTAGATCAATAATTTAAAAGCTAATATGAAGGTCAAAAATACAAAAGTAGTAAAATCAGTTATATATAAAAATTAGGAAAGGAAATCACAAAATTAAAAGATGTAAAATAAGGCATCATATACATGAAATATGGAGGAGCGGGAGTAAAAAATGCAGTGCTGTTAGAATGTTTTCGAACTCAGTGATCATCAACGTATTATACATTGATCCAGTTGGAGGATGTCGTATGTGAAACCCATGGTAACTGCAAGCCAAAAACCTATAACAGATATACAAAAAACAAGGAGAAGAGAAGCCAAACATAATACCAAAGAAAGTTGTAATGCAGAAGGAGAGAAAAAGAGAGGACAGACCTGAGAAGAACAACAAAAACAGAAAACATCTAACAAAATGGAAGTAATTATGTACTTATCAAATTATTTTAATGTGAATGGACTAAATGCTCCAATCAAAAGATATAGGGTGGCTGAATAGATGAAAAAGAGTCCCATCCATGTAGTTCTTACAAGAGACTCACTATAGACATAAAGACACAGACTAAAACTTGAAGGGATGGGAAAAGATATTTCATGCAAACTAGAATGAAAAAAAAAAGCTGGAGAAACAGTTCTTAAATCAGACAAAATAGATTTAAAAGAAAGACTGAAAGTAGACATGAAGCATAACTACATGGAACATTTTCTAGAACAGATCAAATATGAGCCAAAAAGCAAGTCTCAACAAATTTAAGAAAACTGAAATAATATCAAGGATGCTTTCCAACCACAATGGAATGAAACTGGAAATCAATAAAAAAAAACTGGAAAAGCACAGATATGTAAAGGCTAAACAGCATGCTACTAAACAGCCATTGGGTCACCAAACAAATAAAGGAAGAAATAAAAAATACATAGATAATTATGAAAACAAAAATACAACAGTTCATGGTATTCATCCCAGGGATGCAAGGACGGTACAACATTCGAAAAATCCATCAACATCATCTACCACATCAACAAAAAGAAGAGCAAAAACCACATGATCATCTCCATAGATGCTGGAAAAACATTTGACAAAATTCAACATCCATTCATGATAAAAACTCTCACCAAAATGGGTATAGAGGGCAAATACCTCAACGTAATAAAGGCCATATATGACAAACTCACAGCTAACATCATACTTAACAACAGAAGCTGAAAGGTTTTCATCTAATATTGGGAACAAGACAGGGAGGCCCACTCTTCCCACTGTTATTCAACATAGTACTGGAGGTCCTAGCCACAGCAATCACACAAAACAATGAAATACAAGGCATCCAGATTGGTAGAGAATGAGTCAAACTGTCACTATTTGCAGATGATATGCTATTGTACATAAAAAATCCTAAAGACTCCACTCCAAAACCACTAGAACTAATATCTGAATTGAGCAAAGTTGCAGGATACAAAATTAACACACAGAAATCTGTTGCTTTCCTATGCACTAAAGATGAACTAGCAGAAAGAGAGATCAGGAAACAATTCCATTCACAATTGCATCAAACTATTTGGGGTCTTTTGTGGTTCCATATGAATTTTAGAACTATTTGTTCCAGTTCATTGAAGAATGCTGTTGGTATTTTGATAGGGATTGCATTGAATCTGTAGATTACTTTAGGTAGTATAGCCATTTTGACAATATTTATTCTTCCTAGCCAAGAGCATGGGAAGAATTTCCATTTGTTAGTGTCCTCTTTAATTTCTCTTAGGAGTGTCTTGTAGTTTTCAGAGTATCGGGCTTTCACTTCCTTCATTAGGTTTACTCCTAGGTATTTTATTCTTTTTGATGCAATTGTGAATAGAATTGTTTTCCTGATTTCTCTTTCTGCTAGTTCACCTTTAGTGTACAGAAAAGCAGCAGATTTCTGTGTGTTAATTTTGTATACTGCAACTTTGCTCAATTCAGATATTAGTTCTAGTAGTTTTGGAGTGGAGTCTTTAGGGTTTTTTATTCTACTGTATACAGAGTGGGCGCCAGGCAGCTGTCCAGGTCCTGGGCACAGAACCTAACAGTTGAACCTCAACTCACATGTCTTCCTGCCCCTGCTGGTGGGGATTCCCTCACACATGAAACAGCATTCTTCAATGAATTGGAACAAATTAGTTCTAACATTCATATGGAACCACAAAAGACCCTGAATAGCCAAAGCAATCCTGAGAAGAAAGAATAAAACAGGGGGAATTACACTCCCAGACTTCAAGCTCTACTACAAAGCTACACTAATCAAGACAATTTGGTATTGGCACAAGAACAAACTTACAGACCAGTGGTACAGAATAGAAAATCCAGACATTAACCCAAACATATACGGTCAATTAATATATGATATAGGAGCCTTGGATATACAATGGGGAGACGACAACCTCTTCAGCAGCTGGTGTTGGAAAAACTGGACAGCTATATGTAAGAGAATGAAACTGGACTACTGTCTAACCCCATACACAAAAGTTAACTGAAAATGGGTCAAAGACCTGAATGTAAGTCATGAAACCATAAAACTCTTAGAAAAAAACATAGACAAAAATCTCTTGGGCATAAACATGACCTACTTCTTCATGAACATATCTCCCTCAGCAAGGGAAACAAATGCAAAAATGAACAAGTGGGACTATATCAAGCTGAAAAGCTTCTGTACAGCAAAGGACACCATCAGTAGAACAAAAAGACATCCTACAGTATGGGAGAATATATTCATAAATGACATATCCAATAAGAAGTTGACATCCAAAATACATAAAGAACTCACGCATGTCAACAAACAAAAAGGAAATAATCCAATTAAGAAAAGGGCAGAGGATATGAATAGACACTTCTCCAAAGAAGAAATTCAGATGGCCAACAGGGATATGAAAAGATGCTCCACATCGCTAATCATCAGAGAAATGCAAATTAAAACCACAATGAGATATCACCTCACACCAGTGAGGATGGCCAACATCCAAAACACAAACAACAACAAATGTTGGCAAGGATGTGGAGAAAAGGAAACCCTCCTACACTGCTGGGGGGAATGCAAATTAATTCAACCATTGTGAAAAGCAGTATGGAGGTTCCTCAAAAAATGAAATTGAAATACCATTTGACCCAGAAAACCCACTCCTAGGAATTTCCCCTAAGAATGCAGCAGGCCCAGTTTGAAAAGACATATGCACCCCTATGTTTGTCCCAGCACTATTTACAATAGCCAGGAAATGGAAGCAACCTGTGTCCATCAGTAGATGAATGGATAAAGAAGATGGGGTACATATACACAATGGAATATTATTCAGCCATAAGAAGAAAAAAAATTCTACCATTTGCAACAACATGGATGGGGCTAGAGGGTATTATGCTCAGTGAAATAAGCCAAGCAGAAAAAGGCAAATATCAAATAGTTTCACTCATATGTGGAGCATAAGAACAAAGAAAAAAAACTGAAAGAACAAAACAGCAGCAGACTCACAGAACCCAAGAATGGACTAACAGTTACCAAAGGGAAAGGGACTGGGGAGGATGGGTGAGAAAGGAGGGACAAGGGGGAAAAAGGGGCATTACAATTAGCAGACATAATGTTGGGGGTTCTCAGAGAGGGCTGTTCAATTCAGAGAAGACAAGTAGTGATTGTGTAGCATCTCACTATGCTGATGGACAATGACTGTAATGGGGTAGGTGGGGGGGACCTGATGAAGTGGGGAGTTTCATAACCATAATGTTGCACATGTAATTGTAGATTAATGATACCAAAATTAAAAAATAAAATAAAAGAATAAGAATAAAATGCACCCAAATTGGTAGGAAGAAGTAAAATTGTCACTACCTGTTGGTTGAAGATCAACATATTGAAGACCTTTTAAACTCCACCGATAAACCGTTAGAATTAATTGATGAATTCAGTAAACTCACAAGAATCAAAATTAATGTACAGAAATCTGTTGCATTTCTATATGCAAATAATAAACTAGCAGAAAGAAAAGTTAAAAAAACAATCCCATTTATAATTATTTCAAAAACTAAAATACCTAGGACTAAGTCTAACCAAAGAGGGGAAAGACCAGTATTTTGAAAATTATATAACACTTTTGAGAGAAATTGAACAAGACACAAATAAATGAGAAACTAACCAATGGTCATGCATAAGATGAATTAATAATGTTAAAATGGCCATACTGCCCTAGATAATCTACAGATTCAGTACAATCCCTATCAAAAGACTAATGGCATTTTTCAATGAACTAGAGAAAAGAATCCTAAAATTTGAATGGAACCCCAATCTTGAGAAAAAAGAAGAAAGCTGGGAATATCATGCTCCTTGATTTTAAACTATTTCAAAACTACAGGAAATAAAACAGTATGGTACTGGCATAATACCAGATACATACACCAATGGAAGAGAATAGAGAACCCATATACCTTCATTCATATGGTCATTAATATATGACAAAGAAGGAAAGGATATAAAATGGGGAAAAGACATATCTTCAATAGATGGTGCTAGGAAAACTGGACAGCAACATAAAAAAGAATGAAACTGGATCACTGTCTTATACCATACATAAAAATAAACTTGGATTAAGAATCTAAATATGAAACAAATCACAAAAATATTAAAGAAAATATAGGCAGTAAAATCTTGAATATAGGCATTAGTAATTTTTTTTGCCTTTCTTTTAAGGCAAGGGAAAAAATGCAAAAATAACAAGTGGGACTACATGAAGCTACAAGGCTTCTGCACAACAAAGGAAACCATCAAGAAAATGAAAAAGCAACTTACTGAATTGTAGAATATATTTTCAAAGTGACAATTCTGATAAGGGGCTAATATCCAAAATTTACAAAAAACTCATACAATTCAATCCCGAAAAAACAAATAATCTGGTAGAAAAATGGACAGAGGGCCTAAATAGACATTTTTCCAAAGAAAATGTACAGATGGTCAACACACACATGAAAAGATGCTGACCAATACTAATCCTCAGGGAAATGCAGATCAAAACTTCAATGAGCTATTACCTCACACCTGTTAGAATGGCTATTATTAAAAACACAAGAAATAATAATGTCGGTGAGAATGTGAAATCAAGGAAATACTTATGCCCTTTCTGTGGCAATATGAAATGGGGCAGCCAATACAAAAACAGTACAGAGGTATCTCAAAAACTTAAAACAGAAATACCATACACTGAGTAATTCCAGATTTATTTACCTGAAGAATGCAAAACAGTAAGGCAAAATGATATACCCCTAAGTTTACTGCAGTGTTATACACAATAGCAAAATATGGAAGCAACCTCAGTGCCCATGTCTAGATGAATGGATAAAGAAGATGTGGTTCAGATGCACAATGAAATATTGCTCAGCCATAAGAATAATATTAAACTCTTGCCATTTGCAACAACAAGGATATACCTACAAGGTATTATGCTAAGTGAAATAGAACAGAGAAAACAAATATCATAGGACTTCCATTATATCTGGAATCTTGAAATAAATTGGATGAACAAAGAAGTACACTTATAAATACAGAAAACAGATTGGTCTTTGCCATAAAGGAAAGTTTGGGGCACAGCAGAAATAGGTGAAGAGGATCAAGAGGTACAAACTACCAATTATAAAATAAATAAATCACAGGGATGACAAATAAAGCATAGAAAACATAATGTCATAATGATTTTGTATGTTGACAGAAGGTAACTATGCTTATGATAAGCATTACATAATATTTATACTTGTTAAATATCTACTTGTACACCTGAAATTAATACAGGATAGCATTTCAAACTCAATTTAAAGAAAAAGTATGAGTCTGTGTTGCAAGGAGGAGAAAGCAGTGATAGAGCCAAATGAAACTAAGGAATATGTACCTTTGACAAGACTAAAGTGTGTTGGTTGAAATGTAGATGAGGAAAACAGAAGTTTCAGAAAAGTAGGGAAACATCCATTTACATAATGCTGGCACTACCATGTTTCTTTCTTAGACTTTCTTCTCAATGCTCTTTATTTTACAACAGTATAAGACTGGACTTCCCATGGCTCAATTTCCTTCCAATGAACACAACATTTAAAATTTTTAAATTAAACTTCCAATGTGAAATTCTAGTATTTCTTTGAAAGGAATCTTTTGAGGATATCATGGAAAGACTGCTTAACTTGTTTATTTCTAAGGGTATAAATGAAGGGGTTCAACAAAGGGGCAACAAACACAATAAACAGAGAAACAGCCTTATTAATGGACACCACATTCTTAGCTGAAGGGTTGATATACATAAAAATGCAGCTGCCATAACTGATGGAAACCACAATCATGTGAGAAGAACAGGTGGAAAAGGCTTTTTTCCTCTGCTGGGAAGAGGGGAATCTTAGAACCGTCCTAATGATGTGTATGTAGGACAGAACCACACACATAAGTGCCACTAAGAGGGTAAACATAGCACAGAGTATGGCCAGCTGCTCTATGAACCACGTATCTGAGCATGAATTCTTCAGTATTGAAGAAGCATCACAGACGAAATGGTTAATAACAGAGTCACAGAATTCCAGATTAAGGCTCAAAGAGAAGGGTGGAAGGATTATTAATAAGCCAGATACCCAACAACAGAGGATGAGGTTCCTGCAGACTCTGCTGTTCATGATGGTCACGTACTACAGGGGTTTGCAGATGGCCTCATAGCGGTCATAGGACATCACAGCCAACAGGAAAAATTCTGTAGCTCCAAAGAGGATGACCAAAAATACTTGAATGAAGCAGACTTCGATAGTAAAGATTTTCTTCCCACTTGCTATGATGTACAGGTATGTAGGGACACAGGCCGTTGTGAGTGAGATTTCTAGGGAAAAGAAATTTTGAAGAAAAAAAAACATAGCTGTTTTTAAATGAGAATCCAACAAGATGAGAGAAATTATGGTCAGATTCCCAATTACACTAAATGTATATGTGACAAAAAAAGGTAAAAACCAGAATCTCTAGATGTGGGTCACTTGTCAGTCCCAGTATGATGAACGACCTTATCGCTGACTGGTTTCTCATCACTGACTTCATCTGCCAATCTTCACATAAAAGTCACAGAAATGGATCTGAGGAACAATGTCGAGTAGGACAAAATGAGACCATGTCTACCCATACCATGCAAACCCAGTCACATGCATTTCTTTCTGTAATTTGGTAATAGAGTTTTCATGAGGTACTTCCCTCAGGTGCACTGAAATGTCCCACATGGAAGCTAAGCTTATGGGATGTTTCTCTTGAAAATTACTGCTACTGAAATTACTATAAATATTCTAGTTTCTTTGGATTCACAACGCAATTTCCAATTAATTTTTTTAAGCCCACAATTTGGTTGGTATTTCCCCTGTAGGATCAGGAATCATCTGTTTTTGAGCTATATTTTCATGGGGCATAAAGTCTCTTTGTTCCAAAAGTTCTGTACCCAAAAGTTAAACCCTAAAATTCCCTTGCTTAAGTTATGGCTACTGATGAATTGGAAATCTACAGGACATGCTGTATGTGCCCTATCTAGACTCCCCAGCTCCCCCCTCTAGTGAACTAGGCATTATTTTAGGTCAAGTCGGATTTCTCCCAGATATTAGTCTTTTCACCAGCCCTTTCTCTAAATTCCTCTCTTATTGCTTTACTTCCTGTCTTTAGTTAGGAGGCTTTGATGCATGATTATTTTAATTTCTTCAGAATATTTTATGTTTATGTTCCCTCCATCACAAGAAGTATGACACACATTTCAGCAACACAGAGAGTTTAAGTACATGGTCTTTGGAACAGTTTGTCTAGGCTCATGTCCTATCTCTGACATCTACTACTACTAGGTGAGTGACCTTGGTCAAGTCATTTAATCTCTCTGTTCTCTCAGTTTCCTAATCTGTAAAGTAGAGTTAACAGGAATACTATCTCACTGTCTCATAGGGCTTCTGTGAGGTTTAAATTAATAGTACCAGTTCCCACCAGGTATAGACATTCCATAAACATTGAGAGGGTACAGATAACATGTTAGAAAATGGGTCAATAACCTAGGTGTATGAGGCAAAAAGTTGCACACAGGTGATAATATAAAAGAGGGAAAATAAAAAAATGGAATATTTGTCTATGATAGTTGAGATGTAAAGGAGATACATGATAGGTAATTGACAGACAAAAGGAGAGAGGGAGAAATGAGAGACATTAAGAAATATTTTCTGTATGTCAAGCAAAACATTGTATATGAGACTGTACCAACATAATGATGTTTTAAATGAGTGATCCTACTGTATTGATAGGGTGGGCTTGAAAATATCCCATGCCTTACCTTAGACATCTTCATTGTTTCATCAGGGGGCTATAACTCAAATATACGCTTAGGTAAGCCTCAGAGTTGAACAAAAGCATATTAATAGGATCATCTAAGGCTCTTCCTAGCTTGCCACAGAAACCTACACTCACCCTTTATATCACATGGTTTCTGAATTTATGAGAAATGCCATTATAAATTAAAATAGGAATATTTCTGTATACTCTGGGTAGCTAAAAGGAAGATAATAAAGTTCAAAGAGCAAGAGGACTTAAGAAGACTGTCTGGCTCCGGAAAAATGAGTGGTCTTATTTTCTCTGGAGAAAACAGGTTTTTACACTTATGACCCTGTTTATTTTGTCCATCTGCAACAGAAGTGCAGAAAACTGTTGTATAAAAAAGTCCTTTGAGGCCATGATTCAAAGTCTCTAATGAATTTAAAATATAATTTACTTCACCATAAAAAGATCTGAACTAATCACCAATGGGGATAATGTCCTTAAATAGACAAAGAAGCAATTATTTCAACCTACTCAGCCCAAGTGTTAAAATAAACATTCCAATGACAATTCACAAACCTGTCCTTATATATTTTTTCACACATGGTTTGGTGCAATGCAATAAGTAAGATAGCCTTCTTACCTAAAATTACATTAGTGAAAATAGTTAACATAAAAACATCAAAAAATGGGTATGAAAATGGGAAAAAGGATGGAAACTGTAATATCCAAAAAATAAACAAATTTTGATGTTTGTCCTTCCAAATATGGCACATAACAATATTTAAGTGCTGTGCTTACTATTACCAGTTTATTATAAAGGATACCACTCAGGAAAATTCAAATGGAAGAGATATATAAGGCAAGGTATAGGGGAGGGAAGCATGAAGTTTCCATGACCTCTCCTTTCACACACTCCCAGCACCTTGATGTGTTCATCATCCCAGAGCTCCTAGATCTCTTTGTTCAAGGGCTTTTAGTGTTTAATTTCCATCCCCTCTTACCCTTCCCAGAGCTCAGTGAATGGGGCTGAAAGTTCAAATCCTCCAATGATTTGATCTTTCGGATGAGCCACCCCATTCTGAGGCTCTTTAGGGTCCCCACCCTAAGTCTTTTTAGAAACATATACTCCAGGTAATAGAAGTTTACCAATCAACAGATTCCATGAGTTAGGTTATCGCTGCCAGGAACAGGGAAAGAGACCAAACTTTTCTTTATATATACACGTATGTAACTTTATCCTTTTACATAAATATACACACACAAGTCTTATTTATCTACAAGGTGAAATAGATTCATTCAGTTTAATGTCTTTCAGTAATTAATAGAAGTAGAGAAAAGAAATGATTAAGTAAAATGAAGATTTGAGCAATAAAATGATCAAGCTAGAATATAGATATATGCAGATAAATGCACCCAAAATCTGAAGAATATAACTTTACTTGGCTTAACATAAATATGTTTTCTCAGTTCAGGAAGCTAAAAGTCGATGACCAAGGTGCTGATGTGTTGTGTTCTTCAGAAGTCTCCCTCTTTTGCTGGGAGATGGGCGTCTTCTCCTTGTGCTCCTCGTGGTGTTCCCTCGGCACATATCTGTGTCCTAATCTCCTCTTCTTACAAGGACATGGTCACATTGGATTAGGGCCTACCCTAGTGACCTCATTTTAACTTATGACATCTTTAATGACGTATCTCCTAGAAAAGTCACATTCAGAGGTACTGGATTTGGAATTCAGTATATGAATTTGAGTGGGATACAACTCACATTACAATTGCAACCTAAGGAGCCTAAGGAAATTTACAGGCTGGTGTTGTGTGACATTTTGAATCGCTATCAGAAAATATTTTAATAAGAATAAAATCTATTAAAAAAATAAGGAAACACTTGTTTGTTTTTGGTTTTCATTTTCTTGCCTTAGGAAACATATCCAGGAAAACTGCTAATGCCAATGTTCAGGAGTTCACTGCTAATGTTTTCTTTTTACGAGTTTTATGGTTTCAGGTCCTATATTTAGGTTTTTAATCCAATGGCATTTATTTTCTATATGGTATATGACCATGGTCCAGTTTCATTCTTTTGCATGTAGCTATCCATTTTCCCAACACATTTTTTACAAGAGACTGTCTTTTCCAATATCATATTCTTGCCTCCTTAGTCCATACATGTCGGGGCCTGCCGGCAGGAGTCGAACAGTTCCTGAGTGGGGGCGTCGGGCTGTATATACAAGATGACAGGAGGGCAAACCGTCTGTTGCAGAATGCAGAATGCCCAGAATGGCTTATATACACCTGAATTGCCTACAGAACAATACAATGGGCTGGCCCAGGTGGGTGGTCTTGAGATAAGACCTCCCTACATTCCTGAGATACTTGTTCCTGGAATATAGGAACTTTTCAAGGTTTCTTTCAAATTCAGGCCCGGTTCAGGCCTTAGATGGAGACTAGGCACAAAAACACAATCAGTCCTGTCCTGTACTCTTGCTCCTTCTGTCCCAACCGCTCTCCACATCTCCCCCTTTTTTATTTTTTAAAATGCTTGAATGCATGGGATGACTGTGCCTGTCTTAGGTTGGTCAAGAACGGGGATGGCCTTACCCGTCATTGGGCTGAGGGTTGCATGACCCATTCCCTGTCTTAGGTTGGTCCACTCCCCTTCTTGCCTTACCCGTCACTGGCTATCCAGCCTCCTAAGCCAAAATTGGCAGGGGGGGTTGAGTGATAAGTTTTGCTTGTGGAGGCTTCCATAGATTTGCTTCAGCACTTTTTCTACCAAACGTAGTGCTGTAGGGACCAGTATAAGTAGAAGAAAGAGCATTAGAGTGCAGACAATGAAGGAGCTCAAGAGCTATTTTGGTAGAGGCCCAGTACAGAAGCACACCAGCATTCCTTTTCCTTTGGCTGAATAATTCTGATAAAGGCTCAGGGCAGGCGAATTCCTGGAGGTGGAATGATGGCCGAGAATCCTGGTATCATTGACCTGGACAATGATCTCTGGGCTGTCCCAAACCGCTGGGTGGAGGATCAGAGGGCCTGGCACAAGTGCCCAGTGTGTGTGGTTGGCTCCTGTGGCGGTCAGCAGAATGCAGAGGAGTATGAGTTTCAGCATGGCGGACCAATCTTTCTGGGAGCCACCTGGCTCCTTCTGCATCCTGTGGAAAAACACAAACATGCCCTCGTCCCCAGATTAGTACTGGATCTGGACCATTCCATTGACCCGTGAGAGGATCCTTCCACCTCACCATAGCATATGAATCTTTTGTTTTTGGATGCCAAAATCTATCCGCTGCAGACCTGCTCTGTGCATCTATGGTGAGAAAATTTAAAATAAAAAGTGCATGGTTTAAATAGTTTGCC
Source organism: Smutsia gigantea (assembly GCA_032199065.1). NCBI lineage: Eukaryota > Metazoa > Chordata > Mammalia > Pholidota > Manidae > Smutsia > Smutsia gigantea. The sequence continues at coordinate 351,393 of JAVSCE010009190.1, forward strand.
GGAGTTTCTGGGTACAACTCCCCCTTTTTTATTTTTTGAAGCTGATGCTTCAGGGTACTGTGTGTCCTTTCCACAATACCTTGTCCTTGGGGATTGTAAGGAATACCTGTTTTGTGAAGGATTTGAAATTGCTTGCAGAAATGCTGAAATGCACGGCTGGTATAGCCAGTTCCATTGTCTGTTTTAATCTCTTTTGGCACTCCTGTAATGCCAAAGCACTTTAAGCAATGGGCTATAATGCATTTAGTGGCTTCTCCAGTCTGTGCTGTTGCCATAATAATGCCAGAATAGGTGTCTATAGAAATATGGACATACTTAAGTTTTCCAAACTCAGGTATTTTTGTAACATCCATTTGCCACAGCTGATTAGGCACAATACCCCGTGGATTAACTCCCTGGTGTTGAACAGTGTGATGAGTGGGACATCTGGGACATTGCTTTACTATCTGTCTGGCAGCCTCTTGGGAAATTTGGAACTGTTGTCTTAAGCTTTGACTATTTTGATGATGTAAAGCATGGGATTGCTGAGCTTGCTGTAATTGGGAGAGGAAAACATTGCGGGTAGCAAGGTCAGCCTTAGCATTTCCTAAGGATAAGGCACCTGGTAGGCCTGTGTGTGCTCTGATGTGTCCCACAAAGCAGGGGACTTTACGATGGTGTATGTGTGTTTGTATCTGGGTGAATAAATTTCTTATTTCTGTACTGAGAGATTCTATAGCTGCAGCAGTTTCTAGCGGGGGAATAGCTTTTGCAACATATTGACTGTCTGTCCATAAGTTGAAAGGCTCAGTGGGGGTAGCAGAAAACAAAGCTGCAACAGCATGAAGTTCTGCTATTTGTGCTGAAGAGGTGGGACTGAAAAATGTGTAAGTTTGGTTTTTAAATACAAAGACAGATTTTCCATTTGAGGAACCATCAGTAAATGCATTCTCAGCTCCTACAATAGGTGCTTTACGCACTATTTTTGGAAAAATAAATTCTTGTTTGTCTGCGAATTGAAGCAACTTATTATTGGGCATATGGGTACCTATCTGTCCCACAAAGCTAGCAAACGCCAGCCCCCAAGCATCAGAAGAAGCAAACAACCAAGTAATCTGATCTTTTTTAAATGGGACCCTGATATAATTTTGATCTCTGCCAAAGTATCTACGCGCACTTTCTCTGGCAAGTTGAACTACGGCATAGACTGCTTCATGGTAAGGGGTAAGTGCTTTTGCAGGTGAGACAGGGAGGTGTATCCACAAAAGAGGTCCTTCCTGCCATATTACAGCAGTCGGGGTATGTGAGGAAGCCAACACATAAAGTTCTAAATCTTTTGAATAATCAACATATGAAAGTTGCTGATTCTCTGTGGCTTGTTCTGCCTTATCCAAGGCAGCTCTCCCTTCAGGAGTGAGTGTTCTGGCAGAAGTTGGGTCTGGATCACCTTTTAAGATTTCAAACAAAGGCTTTAACTCTCCTGTAGATAATTTTAAATGAGGTCGTACCCAGTTTATGTCTCCTAGAAATTTTTGAAAATCATTCAATGTTTTTACATTATCTTTTCTTAATTGTATTTTTTGAGGTAGAATGACCTTTGGATAAAGAGTTTTTCCTAAGTACTGAAAGGGCGGCTGAGTTTGAATCTTCTCTGGAGCAATAACAAGCCCTGCGTTAGCTAAATCTTTCTGTATAGAACTGAAGGCTGCGAGGACTATCCCCTCATTCTGATGAGCAATGAGAATATCATCCATATAATGTATAATATACACTTGTTTATATTTCTTTCTGGTTAACTCTATAGCCTTGGCTACAAACTTTTGGCAAAGGGTCGGGCTATTTGCCATACCCTGAGGAACAACTTTCCATTGATAATGTTTCATGGGTTCTTTAAAATTAACAGATGGCATACTAAAGGCAAATCTTTTACTATCTTTTTCTGCCAGGCGGATGGTATAAAAGCAATCTTTCAGGTCTAATATCACTTTAAAGGTGCCCTGCGGAATAGCAGATGGGGAAGGGAGCCCAGGTTGTAATGCTCCCATTAATTCCATAGTTTCATTTACCTTCCTTAGGTCATGTAGCAACCTCAACTTCCCTGATTTCTTTTTTATAACAAATATAGGTGAGTTCCATGGCGAATTGGAAGTTTCTATATGACCGCGGTCGAGTTGCTCCTGCACTAGCAGCTCTGCCGCTTGTATTTTTTCAGCTGAAAGAGGCCACTGATCCACACATACAGGGGTATCGCTGAGCCATGTTATTGGATCTGCATGGGGAGCAGGGGGCTCAGAGGCCTCTATTAAAAATATCCTAGTCCTTGTCTGTCTCTTCTAGAGGGAGTTATGAGAGGTTGATTGATGCCCTGTCCCTTAGCCCCGAGTCCCTGTGTGGGAAGAAGTCCTTGGTCTAATAATTGGGTAGTGACTTTATCATTAGGGCTATACAGGTATACTCCCATTTCTTTCATAACGTCTCTTCCCCATAGATTGACTGGAAGGCCGGCAACTATATATGGTTGAAAGCTGCCACTATGATTTTCATCATCCTTCCATAACAAAATATCACTACTCTGCTCTGAATTTTGACTTTGGCCTATGCCTTGAAGGTGTGTCACTGTAGGTTGTTTAGGCCACTCATAGGGCCATTGATCACTGGCAAAAACAGATACATCAGCTCTAGTATCTAGGAGCCCTTTTATTCTTTTTCCTCTTATGGTTAATGTTAATTCTGGGCGTTTATTGCCAATGGGTTGAACCCAATACGCATCAGACGAGCCAAAACCCACCTGACCTCTTTTATCCTTTATATATTTGTTTGGAGATTCTACTTTTGGAAGGAGGATTAATTGTGCAGTTCTCTGAGGGGGTTGAATGACTGTTATGGCTGCTGGTGAATGAGCCATAATTTTTATTTCTCCCTCATAATCTGGGTCTATCACACCTGGTGCTACTAAAAGGCCTTTCATGGTGGCACTGCTTCTGCCTAATAATAATCCTACACATCCAGCAGGGAGTGGTCCGTACACTCCTGTGGGAAGGGCCTGCATGCCCATCTCTGGGGTTAGTACTGTGTAGGAGGAGGGACTGAGGTCCAGTCCTGCGCTGCCTGAGGTGGCGCGGTAGAGGTCACAAATGGATTTCCTTGCCTCGGGACGAAGGCTTGGAGAGCCCCATAACACTGTTTCGGGGCCTGGGGCTGGCCCCTCCTCCCGTTTCCCTGTTCCTGATCTAGTTTATTTTCATTTACATCTCTTCTTGACTTACATTTTGTTGCCCAATGATTGCCTCATTTGCAGCGAGGACAGAGACTCGGTTGTCTTCCCGTGTCTCCTAGCCTCTCATTCCTATTTCTGTTTTGGCACTGCCTTATCTGGTGACCCATTTGTCCACAGCCAAAACAGCTGCCAGGGGGCCCTGAAGTATTCCATGTTTTGGAAGCCTGCTGCTGGAAAAGCACTTCTTTGACTGTTTTCCCTTGAAGCGCGGCAGCCATGGCTAACCCTTGTGTGTAAGCTGGGCCGATATCTGAACAAAGACTAATATAATCTGAAATTGTGCCCTTTTTTCTGAAAGGGCGAAGGGCTGCCTGGCATGCAGAATTTGCATTCTCATAGGCTAATTGTTTTACAAGGAGAAGGCCCACATCTGTATCTCCTATCAATCTGCTAGATGTTTGCATCAAACGAGAGACAAAATCTTGAAAAGGCTCATCTGGCCCTTGCCTAATTTTAGATAAATCTTCGGATCGTGCCCCTCCTGAGGGCAGTTTCATCCAAGCTTGCTTAGCGGCAGCATTTACTTGTGCATAGGCAGCAGGATCGAAATCTAACTGCCTGTTAAGATCACTGTAGGGCCCTTCCCCCATAAGCATTTCAAAAGTTACTGGATGGACTTGAATGTAAGTCATGAAACCATAAAACTCTTAGAAAAAAACATAGGCAAAAATCTCCTGGACATAAACATGAGCGACTTCTTCATGAACATATCTCCCCGGGCAAGGGAAACAAAAGCAAAAATGAACAAGTGGGACTATTTGAAGCTGAAAAGCTTCTGTACAGCAAAGGACACCATCAGTAGAACAAAAAGACATCCTACAGTATGGGAGAATATATTCATAAAAACGTATCTGATAAAGGGTTGACATCCAAAATATATAAA